>CAOKZL010002537.1:0-185409 GCA_948472985.1 Iguana delicatissima
ATGATCCATGGATTCAGTTATCCGCAGTTGGCCGGGGGTGGGTATCAGGACATGGCGAGGAGCGCGATTCTGCAGGATTGTGCTCCTCGCTGTTTTCCACCTCCAGCTGCCAGCCCCAGGCCCGATCACTGAGGCAGCCAGCAGGAAAACAGCAGGGATTGCGGGATCGCACTCCTCGCTATTTTCCTTCCTCCTGCCTCCAGCCCTGGGCTCCATTGTGGCAGCGGCCAGTGGAAAAACAGTGGGGAGCGTGAGATCTCATGCTCCCCACTGTTCTCCTGCCTGCACCACGATCGGGCCCACGTGGGTGGAGGGACAGGGTGTTCGGTACTATCCGCAGATTTCAGTATCCACGGGGCCCCAGAACCAATCCCCGCAGATATGGGGGTCCTACTGTATATTTATACAATGTTAGTGGAATGGTTTGAATGTTGATCTATGGCTCTGGGAAACCAGGGTTTTGACTTCCACTCAGCCACAGAAACCCTCCCAGCTGACCTTGGGCAAGTCACATTCTCCAGTCTTAGTTGAAAACAAGATGAAATCTCCTCTGAATAACTCTTGCCAAGAAACCTCAATGATACAGTCACCAGAAATCAGAGTTGACTTGGAGGCACATGACAACAACAAATTCCTACAAAGTTCAGCGTATCTCTTTGAGCTCCTCCACAGCATTGCATACTAGCATCACCAGGTGGCAAAACACTTCAGGAGAAAATCAAAGCACATGGAATAATCCAGATGGTATCCCAACTAGCAACCAGATACACTAGTCACAATGTGAGCCAATGAAAGAGATCAATGTTGGTTTCTAGACCCACAACTCCCCCCCTCCCAAGAATCCACATGCAGGTGCTTGTCACAGAAAAATGCCTCTTCAGTTGGGACCTCATACTGAGAGACTTTTAGAGAAGCTTTTCAAAGAGATGCAAGCTAATGGACAGACTTTCACATGCAAAGGGATTTACTACATAACAAGCTCGTGTTTCTTATGGATCAGGAGAATGAATGGAAATCAACAGCTCCCGCAATATGTTAAAAGAGCCTCCATAGCTTTTATTCTCAAATAACAAGGCAGAGCCAGCATGTAGTAGTTTGAGTATTGGACTACAATCCTCAAGACCAAGGTCTGATTCCCTACTTGGCCATGGACAACCACTGGGTGACCTTCAGCACGTTCAGTCCCAGAAAACCCTTTGATAGGTTCACCTTATGGTCACCGTAAGTCAGAAATTACTTGAAGGCACACAATAACAATAAACTCAAGCTTGCTGAGATACTGGTGGTTGGCACATGGAAGACTATAGCACAAAGAGGATATGCCTCTGATTTCAGCATGATTTGATTCCATTTTTATTTTTAATGTTTATTTATTTTATACTTTGCCTTTCTCCTGACACAGGACCCAAAGAATCTTACACCAATTAAAGTAAAGAACATCTAATATCTTATTAATACAAAAGTAAAACATGATTAAACAATAAGCATTTGAAGAGCTATGCTGGCTCAGACCACAAGCCTACATACTCAGCATTGTGTTCACACAACTGTCAACTGGTTGTCATGGGAAAACTACAAATAAGATGCTATGAACCATGCTAAATAACCATGTGGAATGAAAAACAGTATTGTCCAAACTCTCAAATCTTCCTGTCTCTTAAACAAGCTGTAAATATTTGGCTCTTTTAAACATCCATAATAGATATGGCTGCCTTCAGATTCAGTTTGGCTACCTGAATAAAAAAGTAATACATGGTAGACACACTTGGGGAGAGAGAAGCCCTATGACCACCTTCATAAAAGCTCATTTTATTGTTGTTGCTGCTGCTGTAGTAAGGTCTAACAAGGCCATAGATACCAGATATGTGAATTGTTTTATACAGCTACTTTAATTTCATGTTACTATCACCTACAGATCATATGACAAAATTCTACTGCTACCCAAACTAACGCAACGTTAGAGTCAGTTTAGTTGTTACTTAAGCACAAATGCCTCATGCTGCTGGTTCTCTGTAATAAGTTAACATCTGAAATAGGATGTATGTAGCTTACTGGCAGCAAGGTCAGAGGGCTTACTATGCGTGAGATTTATGAGACCAGCTTCAAATGCTATGTTAATTGCAAGGAATTAGAAGTATGAAGTGTGCTTATTTCTTCTTCTCACTCTTTAAGTAAAGTCATTTGCCATCTTCCCTGCAGCTCTCCTTCAAGATTCTGTTAAGTATGAAAGTCTACCACCTCTAAGTATTCCTCGCTAAAGAAAACCCTATGAAATTCATGAGGTCCTTGTGAGTTGACAGGCAACGAAGGAACATACGCACATGCACAGACACTATTAGTTAAAAAAAAAAACTTGACAGCTCTTTTATTGAAGCTTTTAACTGAACTTACAGCACAATAATGTACATGTTTACTCGAAGGTAAACCCTACTGTAAATCATGTGCATGTTTTTTGAAAGTAAATCCTATCAAGTCTTATTCCCAAGTAAATTTCACTTCATTTCATTTCACTTTACATTCTCAAGAGGTTGGCATACTGTTGTTTTCAGAAGCACCCCAGTGTTTACCTGTCTTCGCAATTTTGCCAACTCTAGGAATAACTGATGCTGTTCATAGCATACAATACCCCTCAGCCAAAAAATTTAAAGTACAAGAGACCTACGCCTGTCAGTTTTCAGCATATGGTATATCTAATAGCGTCAGAGATTGAAGTAAGGCATTACAAGTAAGAAGAAAAGAAAGGGAGGAGGGATCTAGCATAGCCTTTGAGACTAATTAATATATTTCAGCATAAGCTCTCATGGACTCCAGTCCAGTTCATCAGGTTATGCTATTGGGGTGTAAAATATCATCTTCTTGATGGTTGTCATTGCTGTTGTGTGTCTTCAAGTCATTTCTGACTTATGGTAACCTTAATGGGGGGAGGGTCTTGGCAGAATTTGTTCTGAGGGAGTTTTGTCGAGCAGGGACCCTGGTCTCCCAGTATCCAAGTTCAACACTCAAACCACCATACCACTCTGGTTCTGATGGTTGTAAAGAGCAGTCAAAAGGACTAAAGTAGGAGACAGGGTTGCATGCAAGCTAGATAAACAAGTCAATTTGTGTACAGTGAAGAAGTCTCCTTGAAAAAAAGCATTACAAGTAGGATGCTATCACTGGTCAACAGGGTGATAACGAGGATTAACAATGGTCCTCTTTCCCAAAAGGGAAATGGTAACTTCGGTACTTTTTAAAAACATAGTAAGTATAATTTATGCATTGCTTTTTCCTGATTTTTTTTTAATTTTTGAACTTTAAAAAAGTTTACTCCCTCAACCCCTCAAAATAAGGCCAGTTTCTTAACTTTTAAATACAGAACTAAATGGACCAAATTACATCACCAACACCCCCCCAAAAAAAATCCATACAGTACTAACGGTAGCTTAGGACAGTGGTTCTCAACCTGTGGGTCCCCAGATGTTTTTGGACTTCAGCTCCCAGAAGCCCTGAGCATTGACCATAGTGGCTGGGGCTTCTGGGAGCTGAAGTCCACAAACATCTGGGGACCCACAGGTTGAGAACCACTGGCTTAGGAGGTCTTTTCAAAAATGAAATAAATTACCTTTTTTAAAGGAATAGTAACTTTCCAAGCACTGGATATAACATATCACTCTTTCACAAGTTAGCTTAAAGATTGTCTACAACTCAGTTAAGAACTAGTACCAAAGACATATTCAGATGTTAAGAGTTTTCCTTGTATGTATGAAAAAAGTATAAAAGTCCCTGGACATGATAGAACAACATGTTTTTATTTTACTTTGTACAAATTCACTGTAAAGACATTTTTTGTGGCTGTATCCAATTGTGATCATGACATGCAATGACTTGGACAACACATCCCTTGCTTCTCCACAAAGTGCTTTTCATGTTTCTCTTTGCCCATCCCTATTGTACAGAGAAATAAAAATATGAATCAGATTCACACAGTGCTTTGATGTTTACAGATTCTCCCAAACCTGTTTTTGCTTGAATGATGTCAATTATGACATTCTCTGGTCATGCTGACCGGAGGGTCGGGGTGGGGACCACGTACCAGAATTTTACAAAAGAGATTGTAGCTTCTCCTGCAAAAGAGCTTGGTATAACTTATTTTCCAGGGTAAACTCCTCAATTATTAACATTTGAACATCTTTTATGTGGTACCATACAGATGAGAAACTGAAAAAAAAAATGATTTTAGCACCTTAGGGGCTGACAAGTTCCCAAAGGGATTGTCTGAGAGATGCCTGCCTGTTTTCTGGCTGCTCTCCAGCAGCCACACCAGTCTGTTAGCATTCAGCACTGACTAAACCGTGTAACAGAGAAATCCATCATTGTTTTTTATTTCCTCCCAGAAGCAAATTATTCAGAATAATTTGGCAACAGGCATCATCCCCTTGGGAAACTATGTCTGCTTAAGTGGGTGAATAAATGAATTTATTCCAAACTTTGCACCGTCCCTAATCCTTGAGTTTTATCAATGCGCTAAAGGGAAACATTTTTTGGCTGAAATCTGCTGCTTAAACCCTGCCAGCATTTACTTCCCATAATGCCTGGTAGGGGGTTTGGAGAATTTACTGCACTTCCCAAATGAAACGGGGCAGCTGTTTTGCAGGACATGGCAGCTATGTATAAATGCTAAGGGACAGAAGCCAAAAGAATCCCATAAACTGTTAAAATCCAAGAGAGAATTTCAGACGCCAAACACAATTGTCCAAGCTGAAATCTAGCCAGGTCTTATGAGCTAATTCCCCTTCTCAAGCAAAAAATAAAATAAAATAAAATAAAATAAAATAAAATAAAATAAAATAAAATAAAATAAAATAAAATAAAATAAAATAAAATAAAATAATAGTCTTCAATAGCAACAAGACCAAGCACCAAAATTAATACTGTACCCAAAAGATGGCACGGACAGCCGGTTAACTAACACTGGCAACGCTTTGGCATTGTTGCCATTCAGATATTTGCTAAAGGCCAATCTAGACAATCAGGGCAAGAGCCGCAATGCAATAATGCTTCTATATTGAGAAGATTACCCAGGTCAGGGGGATAAAATCATCACTTTTAATGCAATTTTTCTCTTACCCAGAGATGGGAATGAGGCAGATTAGGATCCATCTGTATGTTTCTGGTTGGTTTGCAGCAGATATGACTCACAACTGTTTAAGGACAACAATTACTGTATCAACACTACCACCACCACCTCCATCTCTAAATTAAGACTACTGAAGAATGTGTGGGGACCAGGAGTTAACATGGTATGAAGGAACTGTCTTCCCATTTCTTATACTGCAAACAAATCCCTGGTCTGACCTAAAGGCTCAGAAGCACACTGCTAAGTACATGTCTGATTTGAGCCATTGTTTTGCTTCTCACTCTACTAAGTGGACCTTAAAGTTCTAATCAAACAATAACAACAATGAAGGCTATTCTGGAAACCGACAGTCTGCCCACCTCTTTTCTAATTATTTCTCCCTTGGACACTATAGGCCTCAAATGATGTACGTAAAGAAGGCATCCTAAACAAACTCCAAGAGATAAATTTAATTTGATGCTTTTAAAACAATATCAACAGTGCAATTTAGCAACTATATTTTGAAATAAAGAAAAATGTCACAAGTTGCAACTTCTTTCATCACCAGGAAAAACCACTTCTCCCAACTTTTAAATATAGGACGACCTGGAGACAGATTGCATGCAAGAGACAGAACAGGAAACACGCAAACCAACGTTTACAAACATTTTGCATTAAAAATAATAAAGAGGCAAAGCTTTCTGTCCCATGACTCTGATGCCTGCAATAATTTAGAGATGCACATTCATGAATTCATAGTTCTTTTCTGAACAAATCACTCATTTCAATTGATAAAGTATATAGTTAATAATTGAGAGTCAGTATGGTGCAGTGATTTGACCATATGGCCCTAGAGACCAAGGATTGATTCCTCACTCAGCCACAGAAACCCACTGGGTGACTTCAGGTGCATCACATACTCTTGGCCTCAGAAAAGCCCATGATAGGTTCTCTTTAGGATTGTCATAAGTAGGAAATATCTTTCTAAGTACTATTGTTTTGCCCAGAAGTAAATTTGAGCACAGTGGGACAAACAGCGTGGGTAACCTTGGGCACATCACATACTCTCAGCCCCAGAAAACACTGGGATAGGTTCACCTTAGAGTCGTCATAAGTCAGAAGTGACTTGAAAGCAAACAACAACAGAAATATGAAGACCAAGGAGAAATAAAGGGAACTTGCCACACATATTCTTTTTCTACTTTTTATCACCAATAATTTTTTTTCCTAATGGACTTGAAACTGGGAATTGGAAATCTACAGCTGCTTGGAACCTTTCATAATTATGCCAAATAACAACAATTTATATGTAGAATAACAAACACATTTTATTAAATAAATAAACATTTTTATTAAAGTAGTAAAATCACAGATTTAATGGGAAAATAAATATTTGTTTAAATCAATTTTCGCTAAATGTATTTATTCTCAAGGGAAAAAAACTCCTACATTTGCCCCCTAGTTTCAAAAATCGCACCAGTGTTAAACCTCTCTCAAGAAATAGCATGGATGTTCTACCTATGGAGACATCAATTCGTGTTCCGACTGTGGAGAGATTAACTCTTGCCTACACATATGCAAGTTGTCACACGATATTAAAATCATAAAGTGAAACACATGAAACTGAACTAGCTTTCAGTGCTGATGTCAACTTAACCGTTTCCCAGCATTCCAGGCAAAATTGTTCCAACATTCCCAGTGTCAGCATAAATATGACTTGTTCTGCCTTTAAAGAGTCAGTATCTGAGCACACATCAACCAACACCAACTCTTTGTTACTCTGTGAAAATTTTTACCTTCCTATGAAAAACAAGCCATACTGCACTGAATAAGCAGACTGTCTGTTCCAGCATTCTTTTCACACGGCAGCCCACAAACTGCATTTAGGCAACTGCCCATAAGTAGGGGCAACCTCTCAACTGTGCCTCCTGCAATTAATATACAAATGTATACTACCTTTGGTTCTGGGTGGAATATATATATCCATGATGACTAGTAGTCATTCATGGTTCCATGTTCCATGAATTTATCCAGCCCCCAATTAAAGCCATTCAAATGGGCAGCCATAACTGTCTCCTGTGACAGTGAATACCAGAACTCACCTATGTTCTGTGGGAAGGCTTCGCTTGTTTATCCTGAATCTCCCACCATTCAGTTTCATTGGACTGCCCAAAGTTTTAGTATTGTAAGCTTCTCCCGATATCCCTTATCCATACTATCTGTGATTTTATAGACTCTAGCATGTCTCTTCACATTTGCCTTGTTTCCTAAGATAAACAGTTCAAACATTTCAAACTTTCTTCATTGATCATTTTGGGGACCCTTTTCCATTCCTTTCCAGCTCTATAATTTCTCTCCTTTTCTTTCTCTTTCAACAAAGGGTCCTTTCACACTACACAGCTGTAGCACTATGATTCCACCTTAACTGCCATATCAACCCTGGGCTTTATAGCTTGACTAAACACTTGAGTTCTCTTACTGAAAATTAAATACCCCTGCAAACCCCAGAGCATCACAGGATGTTGTCATGGCAGTTAAAGTGGAATCACAGTGCTATAACTGTGCAATTTAAAAGGGACCCAGAACTTCACACAGGTTTCCAAGTGTTCTTCTTCTCTCCCTTGCTGACCAAGGCTGCTGCCTTTTCCTACTGTTGCTCTTATACCCCTCACATTATTAAATAGTGACATCTAGATGTTCTCTAAGAGGCAGTTAGCATCGCACAGAACAGGGGAGAACCTGGATCTCAAGGGAAGTCACTTTTCCGTTGCTAGTGGAGTTGAAATTTTATCACCTGTCTTTTACCTATCCACATGATCAAGGAGGGGAGTGGCCTCTGCCTGCACTGATAATGTTCTAATCAGTGATTCCCCAACTCTGGTCCTTCAAGTGTTTTGGACTTCAGCTCTCAAGATTCCTGACTGTTTGCCAAACCAGACAAGGCTTCAAGAAGTCGAAGTCCAAAACAGCTGGATGACTAGAGTTTGGGAACCATTGCTCTAGATCATCTTAACTGACAACAGAACCAACATCTGAGACAAAATATAGGCCTGTGACTCTAACATTATCATCTCTCTTCTCCTGTATGATTCTGAACATCTTTGCCTGAGGAACCCAGTGAAGCTTTGAAAGTTTGCATGATGTGTTTTGTACATTTTGATTGGCCAGTAAAGACCAATCCACACTATTTCGTGGATCCACCATCAAATGTCATCAAGGAGGCTACCAACAGGAGCTATATGATCTGTGTAATGGCCAGCCAGCCCTAAGGTGGTCAAGCTGGTTCAAGCAAAGAGCCAACACAGAAACAACAAATCCACACTCAAGGAAGACTTTCACTTAGTTTTCATTCTTCTCTCAGTCCCTAAACACATTATTCATCTTTCCCATCTTTGCATCACTCTTCCTTTCCAAAAGCTTAAGGAGGCTTTAAGAACTGGCAAAGGCCCCAGCTGCAACTCTTGAGAGTCAGTGCTGAGCTCTAGTGTTTAGATTTATTCCGTCACGGCAATTCAGTTAATGGCTGTTCACAGCCTGGTGCTGCTCCTATGAGAGCTGTCTCCTGACACAGGGCTGTTCACACCGCCTGTCTGTCTGCATGTAACCAAAGGCCAGTCACTGATACTATATCTGCCCTCTCTACTGCATACTGGGAAATCCACATTTCCCTCCCACTTCATGAGCAAACCACCTGCTCCTGACCTTGATTAATGGAAATTATGCGTTAAGAGCTTCTAGATAGTCTCTTGCGGAATAGTCAGCTTTGAATATCTCCAGGGCCTTATAGATCAGGACTGCAAAACGTCCCAACAGACAGAAGTTTCCCGGTGGTCCAGAAAATCATTTTTAAAAGTTGTAAAGATATTACACCACGGGAAGATTTTTTTTTTAAATAATCAGTCAACTTTGATATTTGCTCCAGACTCAGCTGCTGATGTCACATTGGTTTGAGAAACCACTGGCCGCTGCATTGTTTCCAGTGGCCAGTGTCATGGTTCCATTTAGGACACATCCAATAACATTCCCATGAATCACTGGTGATTTTGGCACATTATTTGCAAAATACCGCCATAAGGGATTGATTGACTAATTCTGTTTTAAGGACTAAACAACAGAATAAAACAATCTTCTAGTACTAAGGTGGAAAAAAACCCTACACTCAACTACTGTTGCATAGGATTCCTACATACAATACCAAGGAAGCCAACAGGCAAAGCTGAGCAAACCTATGTCCCTCCAGACACTAATGAACTACTGCTCCCAACATGCCTCACCATTTGGCCAGACTAGAGGACCAAAGTTTCTCCAGCCCTGTCATAATAGAAACGTTCAAAAACAAGACACAGTGCTTCCTCAAGACTGGGACCAGCTTGTGAAACTACCAGAGCAATACTACTCTCCCTAGAGCATATCACTCCTTCCTCCCAAGACAGACAGGTAACTACAGCTACATTCGGGACCATTTGTTCTGGAGTAAGAAAGTCTTTCCTGGACCATAACACATGTGGACAATGTTTGACCTCTCATGCAATAGCACTTTGCAACACAGTCCAGGAGACATCAAATTAATGGCATCCATATCTAACTGAAGGAAGAGCTATTCCAGCTTTGGCTATAAAGTCAATGGTTCTGCAGACATGTAGCATTGATTTCTTTTATTCTGTGGACATATAAGATTAGACTCATCTCCATACACAGGACTCACTTCCACACCTAATTATTAACTGGAGACAAAATATCTGGTTATCAGCACTTTAGCCTAACAGATAAGACAGGGATGGGCAACTGCATCACCCCCCAACTCTCCCAATGGGCACACACCCACAGAGCAAGCCCAAATACTCTATCTTCCTCTGCAGTCTCTCTTAAAATGGGGTCCCTTCCTGTGTCACTTTGTGAAGAAAAAGGAGGGTACTACAGGACTCAGGGCTGCTGGTGGGGCTGGGGTGGAGTATTTTTCAATGTTTTTATATGCTGTGAGCTTTCACTTGGTTCAGGGGCAAAAACTGCCTGAAAATAGTTCTATTTTTACAAAAGGGGGGACTATGAGGCACTGATGAGGGGCTTCAGGGCCCACAATGATGGGGCCCAAGGGTTTCGTGCAGCCCCACCTGTGATCAAAAGTCTAACAGATATTAGTGGAGAAGTTTTACTGCTGCAAAGGTATGCATGAGACAACGATTTAAAGATACATATATAATAGAGGCACCCAATTTTCTGTTTAATTCTTATGATATCCTCTTTACTTAAGACTGATGCTTCACTATTAGATGCTGGGAGGTAAGCAAATCAGAGGGCGTGCAACAGCTGGAGGAAAGGAAATTTGGACTAGCTGCAGCAAAACCCACGGAACCCCAAATACTGGAGCACTGCATTAGCCCCATGGCTTCACCAACGTACCAGAAGCAGGGACACTATTTGCCAGGTGCCAGATTCTGTCCTCTTTCCACTGCCAACACAAACAGGTTCTCTCAAGAAGCACTTTTTGATGCATTTTTCAATTAAGCCAAAAAAAATGAGATTGTTCAATTTATGGCTTAATATAATAAAGGAAAGCCAGTCACTAACAACTGGCAATGACAAGATCTTGATTCAGTCCTTCAGACAGTCACAATCTGATGCATACTTCAAGTAAGCAAGTCCTGCCAGTCACTGATCATTTTCACTTGTGTTCTCATGCAGTTAATACAGGTACTTAAGTTCAAAAGTAACATTTGGATAAACCTAATAAGAGAGGATGGTAAGAAAATCCTTCTTACTTCTATAAACAAAATAAGCTTACTATCTTGCTGGAAAGGATTCCTGCCAACAGATCACATCATGCTGGTTGTTGGCAAAGATGCTTCAGATGGCCAAAATGGATACCCAGGCTCATTGATGCCAGCTGCACATAATGGCCAACAGTCACTTGAGTCTTATTTAGAGAAATAAAGACTATTTGTCTCTCAAAATATTTGTTGGGTGGGTGGTAATTGAAAGATCTTCACACCTGTTCACGAGACATGTTCGGAGAGCTGGGTTAAGTCCCTGAGCATCAAAGCACATTTCTCTCAAGCACCACATATTACAGATCCTCTAGCTGGCTCCAATACATGCCACAGATGCTTCAATTCTGATGCAGATCTACCCTCTGAAGACTGACTCCCAAGTGTAATCCAATCGCAGCAGACAATGCCTCACTGGTCTCCATACCAACAACATGCCAGTCATTTTGCAGGCCTTGGGAGTCTGGCTTGGTTCTTTCCAGAACTAATCCATGCTTATCAGCAGCAAATGAGAAATGGTAGGCTAAGGATGGAAAGCTGGAGAGTAGGTGTAAACTAAGACTGGCATGGGGCAGACAGGAGGAATACTTACTGATGAAGAGAGAGCTCTGTTATGTTTTTTTCTAATTCTGATTGGTGACAACAATTAGAACTATAAACCAATGTGAAATTTGCTGTCCCTTAATGATTCCTCTGACTCAACTGTCCCTTACTTATAATTCGGATGATCTAGGCATGACTACCTACTTAATATCAGAATGAGCCAGTGTGGTGTAGTGCAGTGCCTCTAAGCTACATGATGTGAGAATTCAGCAGTTCTCCCCTCTCTCCCCATACTAGGGATAGGTACCATATTTGTGCCCATTAGTTACAGCAGTTTTTTTCTTTCTGGAAACTCTTGAGGGACTAACAGCTTAGGACCAGCACTCAGTCCATGGAACACCACTTTCATAACACAGGTGTGATGATGAGAATGACAGACTGGGATTAGAGAAACCTAGGTTCTAGTCACTGGTCAGTTATGAATGACTTTGAGCCAATAACTTTCTTTTAGCCTACCTCACAGGGCTGTTACAATGATAATGTGTAAGCTCCTAAGGCTAAATGATTCCAGAAATCTTTGGCACTTTTGGTAGTTTTCAGTTAAGTCTTTTATAAATGTCACCACGCATAAGAGTACAAGGAGCTTTGGCAACAAAGGGTTAAATCCAGAATACTTCAGGTATAATACACCCACTAAATGAATCAGTCAAAATCTACTAAGCTTACAAGCAATTGATCAAAGTGAGCAAACAATATCCATTTATACTGCAGAATTTGTGAACTACTGCCACCTTCTGGAAACAAAGGCAGCATCTTGTAGACACTCTCTCATTGAACAAGTAGATGCAGCACAGCTAATTTCGGAATTTTCGTAGAATGTAGGGTCCTCAGTTCCAACCCACTTCTGCCAGTGCCTAAAACCACAGCTAAAATGATGCCCTTAACAAGAAATTTTAAAACTTCTTAGGTCAGGAGAAGACTTTAAAAGATTCTAACAAGAACAAAATAAGAAGGACAAATTCCACTTGTGTATCACAGGACAAAAACCCGCTCAGCTAAAAAAAGAGATACACAATGCATTATCAAGATTTTTTTCCCCTTGGCTATGAAAAAAGACATCTCTGCTAGCAAACCATTCAATGAAAGGAAAATTCAGGCTTTTCCAGTGTCCAGTTGAGCATGTGGAAGGAGACAAAGTCACACAACGACCACATTCATACAATCACATCTCTACTTATTACAACTGACATACACATACCGTGCATGCAGCTCCATTGTTCCTCTCATCAACTGAATTATGATTAACTAAGAAGCCAAAGGCAAACCAAGACATTTTGTTCCCTGAGACAAAGGAGACGATGGTGCCTCATTCCAGGAACGGAAGCTGACTGTACAGGTAGTTGACGTTTGCTTTAACATTAGCAATGGCCCTCCCTGACATTTAAGGAAATAGGTCTGTTGGACATCACTTTGTCCCCCAAGAGAGAGGAATGACCAGGTTGCTCAGATGGAACAGTGACTGAGCTGGCTGTCCTACTGCTCCCTAGCACCTGCTGCCTGAGATAACTGTACCATTCCGAGGCCTATTCACACTACAGAATTATAGCACTATTATTTCATTTTAATTGTCATGGTTCCCTCTAACGGAATCCTGAACTGGAAGTGAGGAGCATTTAGAATTCTCAGACAGAGAGCTCTAGTGCCTCATAGTACTACAAACTCCAGGCTTCCACAGGATAGAACCACTACAACTAAAGTAGAACAACAGCGCTATAATTGTGTAGTGTGAATGGATTTCTGGTTCATTTAATGAAGCTAATCTCAGTTCTGCAGTTCTGGCAAAACAAGAAACTATTTTGCTTGAACTTAGGGGCATTCTTGGTGAAATCAACAAAAGGCCACAGCGTACAGACTTATTTTTAAAACTACAAATTTAAAGATTTCTTTTAATGACAACAATCTTGTCAACAATCCTAAAGTCTACAGTTCTCCCTCCACATTCACAGGTTTCACTTTTGCAAATTTGATTATTTGTGGGTGCCTGCTTGCCCCCCCCATTATCCCCCTCCCAGTCCCTGGCCTTTTGTACAGGCACAGGGAGGGGGAAAGATCTTCATTCCCATGCAGTCTGTCCTTGTCCACGTGGCAGGCAGGCAGCTGCGAGCAGGAGGTTGCAGGGCAGGTTATCACCCATTCCCTGCACTACCCCCTCCGCTGAAGGGTGCCTTGGGCAGCTGGGATAAGGGTCCAGGGTGAGCGATTGCCCCTTTCCTACCCTTCCTCCCCGCTGGAGCATGCCCTGGGCAGCCGGGAGGAGGGCTCAGGGCAGGGGGTCGCCTGTTCCCTGTGCTCCCTTGGCTGCCTGGACGCCACCGCTCGGGCAGTGTTGGCCAGGGGAGTTATTCACAGGTTTTTGGACATTTGTGAGGGTTCCCTGTCCCTGACCCTTGCAAATGTGGAGGGCCTAGTGTATTCTGTTTTTGAGTGTTTTGTAACAAAACAGATGCATTTTTGTATCCAGTTCAGAAAGGAATCCAAAATAAGAGGCACATGTTTGATTAGATCTTTTCACAAAATGCAACATTCCAGCCAGGTTTTTCAGAACAGAACTGCTAGAAATATTCATGTCTAGAAAAAAAATGGAAAAACAACAAGGCAACAAACAGGTAACTTAGGAAATCTGGACATCTCTGGATCCTTAGGAAGACCCTGTTAGTATAAATGGACAGGGTGGTTCTATGAATTATTGCTAAGTAGTAAGGCCTGGTAGATTCAGCAGGATTTCCTCTACGTAACCAGATTTGGGACTTCAATCTAGAAAGAGAAAACGCATAAAACTCACAAGGGACAGTAAGCCCAACAGGATATATTCTGTAGGTAACGTGTATTCTCCATAATAAATATAATTTAAATAAACATGTAAAGAGTCACAGTGAAAGTCTGCCTTGTTTGCAAATATACCTGCCAACATTTCACAGATGAAAACCAGGATATATGGGGCCAAGGAACATCAGAGCCTGGTCAAGATATTAAACACTGTTAATGAGGAAGATCGGACAACTAGGTGATTTCCTTTTGCCTGAGCCTACTAGGAAGGGCAGGATTCTGCCCCTTACGTGCTCCACTACCATACTGAGTTAATTGACTGCAACCCACTTCTGCACACTGAACTCAGTATACAGCAACAGAAGTAAGATGAGGAAAAGGAGGAAAGTGGGAGGAGGTGAAAGATATTGGGACATTTTAAAATTGGCTGAAAAACTGGGATGGGAGAATATTAGGACCATCTCTCCCAAGCTGGAGGGTAGGAGAAAGTAACATCCTCTCTCCTCCTTAAAAGCAGTTTACGTATCAACCTTTTCTTCCCCTAAAAGCAGCTCATGTATCATTCTATATCCAAAGACCAATTCCAGAAACAAGGCTCCCTTACTGGGGAACCTTGTATTCTGAGTTCAAAGTGCTAAAGTGGGGAATCAATTTCATGCTACAACCTATCAGGCTTGGCAGGGTTGCTAAACCAAGTAGAGACCAGTCCCCCACTTTCGGCCTCAGAGAGATGGAAGTTCATGCCTAAGACAAATAAATCACAATGCACTAATCACTTCTTCATGCTTCACAGCCTGGAAATTGGACCAGAATAAAGTGATCAACATTACCAAGGTAGGAGAGGGAAAAGCATCATTCCCAAAAGGATCACAGTCCCCATGTGTGTGTGCCTATTCACACAGCACCAGCAGGGAGCCTCTGAACAAAGAGGGCCTAGGAACAGTTGCACCACTGATCATCCAAGCTTGCAGCTCTTCAGATCTAGATCTTTTCCTTTCTGTATTTCTTGGCAGCTAGGAGAAAATCCAGTAACTATGGAGACACCCTAGTTAGAAAGGGAAGGGGTCTCCTTCACAGCTGTGATATATTTGTTTGTCTCAGTCCAGGCATGGCAATGAGATAGGACACACAGTCATCTCTTATCCACAGTTTACAAAGAAATCTCTGTTAGCTGAACAGAAATTTACTGCCAGGTAAATGTTAGTACTTGGATGAGAATCCACCAAAGAATATCAGGTGCTGTAGGCTACATTTCAGAGGAAACCACTGGCAAACCATCTTTGAGTATTCCTTGCCTAAGAAAACCCTATGAAATTCATGTAGTCACCATTAAGTTGACAGGAGACTTCAAGGCACATACACACACACACAAAAGTGCACAAAAATGTGCACAGCCTTGCAGTCTTGAAGGGGAGATCTCACGCATACAGTAAGTCCCCCATAACTGTGTGATCAGTATCCATGGCTTCACTTACTGATCTGCCCTGAGGCCACGGCTACTGCCACTGGCCAGGGTCCTTGCCAGCCAGCCAAGAGAGGCACACCACAAAGCCCAACTAGGCTTCCTGCACATCTCTTGGAGGAAGAAGAGACAGAGGATCTCCTCCGCAGAGAAAGGCACAGGAAACCTGGCGCAGCTCCCCGTCCCCTCCGCATGCTTCTGTTCACTAAGGAAAAAGAGATGCTCCTTCCTTGGCAAAGAGAGGAACACACGGCCCAGCACTGCTCCCCCTTCCCATGCTTCTTTCTGCCAAGGAAGAGACAGATTTTCGTCCCTTGGTGGAGAAAGGCACGTGAAGGCCGTATGGCTTCATCCCATTATCCGAGTTTTTCGCCATCTGCGTTAAATCTGGTAAAGTACCCCTTGTGTCGGACCTACCATACTTACAAGTAAGCTTCAACCATAGAATCATAGAAATGTAGAGTTGGAAGAGACCACACGGGCCATCCAGTCCAAGCCCCTGCTATGCAGGAACACCCATCAAAGCATTCCCGACAAATGGCCATCTAGCCTCTGCTTAAAAACCTCCAAGGAAGGAGACTCCACTACACTCCAAGGCAGTAGATTCCACTGCCGGACAGCCCTGACTGTCAGGAAGTTCTTCCTGAGGTTCAGGTGGAATCTCCTTTCCTGCAGCTTGAATCCAATGCTCCTTGTCCTGGTCTCTAGAGCAGCAGAAAACAAGCCCTCTCCTTCCTCTGCATGGCATCCCTTCAGGTCCCCTCTCAACCTTCTCTTCTGCAAACCAAACATCCCCAGCTCTCTACGTCTATCCTCATAGGGCATGGCTACCAAGCCCCTCACCATCTTGGTCGCCCTCCTCTGGACTTGCTCCTGCATGACCATGTCCTTCTTGAATTGGGGTGCCCAGAACTGGACACAGTATTCAAGATGAGGTCACTCTATATACAGAACTTGCTTCTAAGTACGCACAGCGCCTGACTGCACCGTTCGTTTTCTCCGAGCGGGCGACGGCTAAACCTTACAACCCAATCCCACACAGGGCTACGCTGAAGGATGCACTGCGCGGGACTCTGCCGCGAAGCCCCTGCGGAAGCCCCGCTCAGCGGCCCCGCCCCCGACGGGGCCCCGCCCCCGCGGTCGGCTCCGCGGCCTTCCTACCCGGCCCCGTGCACGACGACGCACCGCCTCTGCCCGCCCCCGTGGAGCTTGGCGACCAGAGCAGCCGCTCTCCGCAGGGACGCCGCTTTCAGCGTCTCCAGCTGGTCCTTCTGCGTCAACGCGCCGCCGCCTAGCTTCACAATACAATCCACCGCAGCCATCGCCCCGGCGCACCCCCAGCCCTGCGAGGCGCGCTCCCGCCAGCGCTATGGCCCGCCCCTCCGTGACATCATTTCCGCTCGCCAGGTGTTAACGCTTTACGCTCGGGCCGTTGCCTCAGTGGCCTGTCACAGGCCGTTTCCGCACTAGGGTGTTATAGCGCGATGGTTGCACTTTTTCAACATCCTCTGGAATCCTGGGGTTTGCGGTTTCGGGAGGGGCCGGCCGGCCCCTTTCGAAACCGCAAACCCCAGGATTCCAGAGGATGTTGAAAGTGCAACCATCGCGCTATAACACCCTAGTGCGGAAATGGCCATAGTGCTGTTACTCCACTTGCAACATCCTATGGAATCCTGGGGTCCTCAAAGGCCCCTCCCGAAGCTGCAACCCCCAGGATTCCATAGGATGTTGCAAGTGGAATAATAGCGCTATAACAGTCTAGTGCGGAAATGGCCTCACTCCCTAGAGAGATAATTCACCGAAGTTCAGCTAGAAACCGTCTTCCGCCGATTCAGCTGGAAACTCCCTGCCATCTGACTGTTTATTCTTATCCCTGTGCGATCAGGGGCAAGTTCTATTAAAGCACATTCTTCTTCATGCATTTACATCAATGCCCTGCATTAGCCATGGAATCTTTAGTTTCGAAGCGAGTTCTCCCCCGCTCTTTGTTTTATTTTTCTTGTTACGCCAAGGTTAGAAAATTGTTAATGATCCCTCAGTAGGGCTGCTGGAAAAAGGCAGTCCATTGGTTGCGAGGGGCGTCTGTTGCAGTGATGTCAGCTAAAAATACCAGGGAAGATTAGCGTGGATTTCTACTGTCCGTAGGAGCCGGTGTTGCTGTTGTATTTTCCTGCAGATCGAATAAGCCTAGCCCCTTGTTTGGGGAGCAGACGGGTGAGTTTCCTAGTTTAGTCTGCAATCTCATGCTGACCGGAATGGCCAAATTTCTGCAAACTGATCGCTCTTCTCCTCTGCGATGAACGTGGGGAAAATGGACTCAGGCGGAGTTGAAACTGCCAGACGGAACACGGCGTGCAAGTAAGCAGCTGTGAATTGCTGCCTTCAGGAAAAACAGGCAGAAAGGCACAATTGCTTAGTCATACATCCCCCCCCCCAACATCACAGGTATACCATCTCCGAATATGGAGGATCCATTTAGCTGTCATAGATGAGAATGGCCACTTTCGACCGAACACGCCCCCATCTATGAATTAACCTAATTCCTTTTTGATGCCTTCTGGATCAGAGGCGGTCATATGTCGTAGCAGTGAATTCTGTGTGGGAGTCTCTTCACACGTAATGCCACGCCCCAATTTGGTGTATTTGTGGTTCACATCCTCCCTCTTCCTCTTGCACACATCTAGAAATGAGTGATATGTTGGTTTGTCTCAAACAATAGTTTGCCGTTGTGCCTGAACTAGAAAGGTCTGCTTTGTACAGGGATTCTCAGTCTTTGGTCCTTCAGTGCTTTGGGAGTTCAGCTCCCGGGATTCCCACCACTGGCCAAAGTCAGGGGTTCTGGGCATTGAAGTCCAAGCTATCTGGAGGACCAGAGATCGAGAACCACTGCTTTATGGTTTTGCTGCACACTGTAATCCTGGAACTGTGGGACTTGTCAAAACCATGGTTGGTGTTACATATGAAGGGACTCTTTATTGATTTGAATGACTCTGAGAATCCTGGCTTGTCAACTACAAGCAATATGCTGGTGTATGCTGCACACTTTCTCCCACTTGGAATGGTTTGCTTAGTGTGCCGTCAGAATATGAGCCTCAGTGTGTCATGTGTCACCCAAACATAGGCGCAGATTCATCTCTGGTTGCTTTGTTCCTTAACACACCAAACAAAGAATCTAAGTTTTGTTTTAGGTTTCCTTCTCTGGTGAAATTGACCCATTGTGTCAAGAAAGACTTCATTTTGTTTTCTATGAGCCTGTCTAAACTCCCAAGGTGACCCTTTTCCTCTCAAAAAAGGGGGAAAGGTGAAGAGGAATGTAGCATCACTTTTAACTGGTTTTAATTCTAGCATGAGCTTCTGTGGATATAAACTCAGTTCTTCAGATGCAGTAATGTGCTAGGGATATAAGAATTTCTTACTTTCTGTCTTGTTCATAATGTCATATCTCATATTTCTCATATATCTCAGCTTCGGAAATGTTTTTCTTTCTCTGGAATGGACATGTGTTCCAACATCTCCTTTGTTTCAGCTGTCCGCTTTGTACCTTTTACAATTCTCCATTGTTCTTTTATGATAAGCTAGCCAGAGCTGTGTGGACTATTCTTGAATGTAACTTAGAGAGAGGTTGCTAGGACTCATATTTCCAGGTTTCAAATCCTCTTGTCCCTTTTTCAAAGGCATGTTTTCCAGTGACTTCTCAGGGTTTGAGGGTCAGTAACTGTTCCCATGTGGACTGCAAGATACTGTTGCTTTCCCTGCTTGAACAGTGATCCATGAAATGGTTTTTGAAGTTCCACAGTTCTGTTGTGCTTCTTCTGAATTTCCTGGTTGCCCATTTCCATCACCAGTCTGTTTTCTGCAGAATATTAGAAAAGAAATCTAAATATCGCTTGCCCCCGGACAGCTTGTGGCGAGATTTCCAGCTCCAGTGTCTGCTTGTCCCTTCAGGTCCTATGAAATGATTTGCCCTCTTTTTAACAACTGCCACCCCCTTATCTTTTTCTAACATTTTCATTTTATCTTTGCAAGTTGCCAAATTAAGTATGAACTTCTTACGAAGGGCTTTGAAAATTAAGGTGGGAATCACGTGCAGTGTAGCAGAGTTTTAAGCAATCAATGAAAAATGGATGAGTGAGTGACAGATTTGTAGATTTGCCAAGAAGCAATTATTAGTTGCCATGGGGAATATTAACATCAGCATTTGTCTGGATACTGGGCAGAATTTCCCTCTCTTGATCAAACAGATACAGGCCCAAAGCATTCATGATGGAAGGATTTGTGTTCTTATTCCAAAATGAACGTACCATCTTATTTATTTATTTTGTATTAAAAGTATTTATTGCCTCTCAGCCTGCCAGGTTTCCAAGGCAATGAATAGCAAATTAAAACGTTCTTTAAAAAAAAACGTATTAAAACAAAAGCCAGTGTTCTTCCAGAACAGATTAAAACAGCTTTCCAAGACTAAAGGCAATGCAGAACAATACAATCTTGGCTAGCCACTAGAAGTTGGATTGGGATGGAGCCAGCTTAATTTACTTTGGGATAGAGTTTCACAATCAGGGTGCTGCAACAAAAAAGCCCTGCCTAGTATGTTTACCGGTGCAGTCTCTCAGGCTAGCAGAGCATTCAGCAGGGGCAGTCCCAATTAATCCTCTGTTGCCCCGTTTTTAAGATACTTTGAAAGCGTCCCACCTTCTTTCTGTTTCTCCGTCTTTCCCCTTTTGTCCTCTGCTCACTTCAATTGCTGAAAACTAAATTCAAATTGCATAGTTTGCATTCAGTTAATTCAACAAACAGGAGAAGAGAAGAAGGAGTCTTCTCCTTCCCAGCAGGCTTAGACAAAAGCAAACTCCTGCAGCTTCTCCTAGCTTATGCATCCCTCATTCTGATGTTGGCTGGCCACATATGTCCCAGTGTTCTCATATGAAATTTTGGAAGCAATGCAGGCATCCATTGAGGATCTCAAATTCCAGACAGAGTCAGGCTTTCAGGGATGGATAATTATGCTGAATCCAGGGGCCAGTTTTCTTCCCAGGGGTCCTATGGGCTGCCAAAAAGGCCCTTCCCCAATTGGAACTGACCAAAAACTAGTTCTAGGTTTGAAAAAAAAATTTTTTTTTCATGTTGAACAGTATACAGGAGGGGGACTGCATCATGTTTTTAAAAGATGAATTGATGCTCATGAGGTCATCCAAGAGACATTCTTTTTTTTCTTCTTGTATCCTTTTTTGTTTCGTTTTTTTTTGTTTTTGTTTTTTTTTGCCAGAAAAAAACAGGGGTCTAGGGAGTTGGATGGGCTGAGAGCCACTAATACAATGGGGTGGGGGGTGGGGACACATGCAACCTCTAGGCTGCTCTTTGCCCACCCAATTTCGTTGGAATCTCTATTTATTTATGGCTGTAGATATGTTACAGTATTGTACCCTCCACCATGCAAGATTTTGATCACTTATGCACATATATCCTGACTCACTTGGGGGTAGGGCCATATACAGTCTGTGGCTATATTCCCTGCTAGAAGGTTAAGGGCTCAGAGACAATCATTTCCCTATTTTTTTTCTTGAGGTTCATGATAATGCAATTCAGAATCGAAATATAGTTTTCTAAAGACACTGTTGGGTTATCTTTCAGCTCTGATTGCATTTCTATTCAGGTTTGTATTGCTAAAAGAGAGAATTGATTCCTCACTTGAGGAGAAAACTGTTAATGTCTCTGCACAGGAAGCCATAGCTGTAAACGAGTCTGCTCTGCAGATGCCAAAAGCAAACAAACAGTCAAAAAACAATACTGAAGATAGTGTGCTTTCACACAGAATTTGGAAGTAACACATTACAGCTAAAGTTATTAACCAGTAACATGTTCTGGGTACTGTCATTATCTTGTGTGTACCTGTGTATAACAAGTGACGTTTACATGTTCTTTCAAACCATTGTAAGGTGAAGGTTTTTTGTGGGGAGGGAGGGTTCATTTAGGTTGATTTTTGGCCCTTGTTTTGTGACAATGGTTTTTGTTAAATGATTTATCATGAAAGTGAGGGTTTTTTTAAAGTAGCAACTATCAGTAATTTGTTATTCTGTAAAAATAACTCTGCAAGATCTGGTATCTTGTATCCTTGCAAAGAGCGTATGTGCATTCTGAGTTTGGAACCACTTGCAGTCCTGGACCTCCTCAAGACTGTATTTGGTATCAAAACCTAGTGTTCATCACAGCTGCAATATAAGCTTTATTGGTGGTAAATGAGTCAGCAAGTGGTCTAGAGTAGAGAAGACATCACAGCCCCTTCAGTTGATGGGTTCTGGCATCTCCTCACATTAAGTGGTAGAATTGGGCCTCTACAACAAATTGTCTCAGGCCCAATTCTCTTGATCTCCATTGCTGAATTACATGCCACTGGAAAATTGATATAGAGTAGAATGGGAAAAAAGGGGAAATTAAACTGCTCTGGTGCAACCCATCTCCTATGAAATGGGCTGTCTCCAAATAGCTGTGAAAACTGCGTATGCAATTTACTGACAGGCTACAAGGAGGATACAATTCCCTTGATATAAAAGGTCTGTTGGCTGCTAGCTTCTTTCCAGGCATAATTCATAGTACTGGTTATATGGCTTCTGTCTAGGATATCTTGACTGATTTTTCTCCCCCTATGAGGCTGCCCCTCTCTAAGAAGTGCAGGAAAGGAAAATTCTTCAGTCCCATTGCCTTCAAAGGTACAATTAATGAAGATGAACAATAGGGCCTTCTCAGTGGC
Source organism: Iguana delicatissima (assembly GCA_948472985.1). Taxonomy (NCBI): domain Eukaryota; kingdom Metazoa; phylum Chordata; class Lepidosauria; order Squamata; family Iguanidae; genus Iguana; species Iguana delicatissima. The sequence goes on from CAOKZL010002537.1 coordinate 22,437, forward strand.
TGCTCCTTAACTCTGGAACTCACTTCCTAGGTAGGTAGAACAAGCCCCTCCTTGCTGTCCTTCCATCAGCAGGCAACAACTTCTCTGTTTCAACAAGCTTTTGAAAACAGAAAGATTTTAAAGAAAGGCCTTTTAGGAGTGTGCTGTACTTTTTTAATTGCACTTTTTGAAACACTTTTTAATGTATGTATTGTATGTTTTAAATTGTTTTTAGTGATATTAATAGTTTTATCCCATTGTAATACTGCTGTTTGGTATGTTCTAACTGTGTTGTATTTGTTTTAACTTGTGAGCTATCTTGCATCCCAGTTTTGGGAGGAAGGCAGGCTATAAATAAAGTTAACAACATCAGGAAAGTTTATTCCCCCAGTCCCTTCCCAGCTGCTGGTCTGTTTCCAGCCGTGAACTGCCAGACTAAAGTGAAATTATCATATTGCACACCAATTAACCTTTTCTGTGCCACTGGACAGCTGTTAAAATTTGGCCATGATGCTGATAAAGACTCTAAAGCAGTGGTTCTCAACCTGTGGGTCCCCAGATGTTCATGGACTTCAGCTCCCAGAAGCTCTGAGCATTGACCAGAGTGGCTGGGGCTTCTGGGAGCTGAAGTCTACGAACATCTGGGGACCCGCAGGTTGAGAACCACTGCTCTAAAGCCAATCTACCTGATGGCAGAAGCCACACTCAGTTAGTTGGGTATTGTTGTATTCAAGTTAACAAGAACTGAAAACCTTATCTAGGCATTGACTTTTTGAGGAGCTACAAAGTACAGTCATCCCTCCACATTCACTAGGGTTAGGGGCACAAGACACCTGTGAAGGTAGAAAAACTGTGAATAACTCTAGGCCCTTCCAAATCATATTTAACACACACACACACGATCACCATATTCAACCCATTCAACGCAAGCATCAGGGTTCCTTCACAAGGCAGAAATAGGTGCCTGATGGGGCTTACTGCAACCGCCACTGCTGTCCCACACCATTTTTAGTGGACTTACAAGCCTCATTTGCAGTTTCTTAGTCTCACGAGGCTTGCAGTCCCTATTAAAAATGGCATAGGGAGGCAGAAGACAGCAAATCTGTGAATAATTAAATCTGCAAAAGTGAAACCCGCAAATGTGGAAGGCTGACTGTATGCTACTAATGTCATGATCTGAAATGATACGGTAAAAGTGTGAAGGCAAGAGCTGGGGGTACATAGCTGGAGGGTTTCCAAATTGAAAGCAGTCTTAATAATCCCACTCTATCTTTCCTGCTTTGCTACAGTACAGAGGTTAACAAGGAGTCATTCCATAAACCATGTTCTGTTTGGAAAATTTCCAAATTAGTCCTAGGACCCTGGTAACATGCTCGTCAAATAATCTCATCTATGTAGCTATCCGAAATCGAGACTTGGAGATAGAAAATGTTCATTTAATAATACAGTGGGTGTCCCTGGCTGGGATACTAAGTTTCCAGTTTCTGCCACTCTTTCAGAGTATCTGTAACATGGGAAGAATGTGAGCCATCTTTCTCTGCCAGTGATTTTAATATCTGGATGACACAAAAAAGATAACAAGGTGCCATAATGCTTATATTGCAGCTGCCTAGTTATTGTTGGTGGAAAGTTTCCATATGCCGTGGAAAGCATGGTAGATGCTGTACTTGTTCTCCCTCTTTTGACCATCTTATTACGTATTGCTGTTGTGCCTAACAGCATATTAGCTGCCTAAATACCCTAAGAGCACCAGATCCTGTCTCATCTTGGAAGCTGAGCAGCCCTGGTTAGTACTTGAATGGAAGACTACCAGTGAATACCTGGTGCTGCAGGATATTTCAGAGGAAGGAACTGGCAAAACTACCTCTGAGTATTCTTTGCCTAAGAAAGCCCTGTGAAATGCATGGGGTCACCATAAGTTGACAGGTGACTTGAAAGCTTATACACACACATCATGCATGGATAATACCTCCTTCTGAAAGCCTGAAGTCTCTACTTCATATCCGCTACCATTTCATGGATGAAAATGAAGACATGTGTGATCAAGAATGGTAAAAGTTGTTAATGAGGAAGAACACAGAAGCTAGGAGAGATTGCAGCAGTTTGTTTTGCTTAAAACTAATGAGAAGAGGCAAGATTCTGCCCTCTCCTCTCACGCTTGCTGAGTTAATTGAATGCAAACTACTTTTGCACTTTGAGCAAATTTCAGCCATTAGAGTAAGCGGAAGGAGAGGAGGGAATGGGACGAGGAGAGAGAAGCTGAGGCATTTAAAAAGCAGGTGAAAAAGTTGGATGGCAGAGAATTAATTGGTACTGTTTCTGACAAACTGGAACAGTTGAAGTATATGGTTTTATGTTTTTTGCCAGACTGGACAATGTATGATGGCAGTTATGTGATGAAACCTGTAGTTTGCTACTCACTTCTTTCAGGCAGGATCAGATTTTAGTGGCATACTTTTGATCTTGAAGAACCACTTCCTTTACTGGGGATGCAGGTTCTGAAAAGCAACAGCATAGGCCACAAATAATATATTGTTTTCTTGCTGTTCAGTTAGGAAAACTCTACCGAACCCAAATTGCACTGAGAAGGAGCAGAACAGCCTAAATAAAGGAGAAGAAAGGAGAGAAAGTCATGCTGAATGTACAGAACCGGACAGTAATAGTAATAATTCTGTACAATGCAGTAGTAGTTCTCTACAATAGTCTAATGAGTAAACTAGGCAGTTGGCATTCCATATAGACAGCACAAGAGCTTCATGGGTTTTTTTTTAAATTGGAATACTGGTCTGCTTCTCCTTTATATTTGTTTGCATGATTGTTTGCTGTCTGTTAGCTCCAGTGCATTCCATGAAGGTACAGAAGGCTCTTCAGATGGATGTTGTGAACTGCAGCCTGCAAAGTGTTTTGAAAGTAATGCTAAGAATGATCTTTGCAGTGCCCCACATCTAAACATTGTAGTTGAAATACAGTTTGGAATGAACCCGCTTTAAAACTGGATCATTTGTAAACTGTTGCTGTGTGCCTTCAAATTATTTCTAACTTCTGGTTACTCTAAGGTGAACCTATCACAAAGTTTTCTTGGCAAGATTTATTAAAGGGGTCGGTTGCCTTTGCCTTCTTCAGAGGCTGAAAGAGTGTGACTTGCCTAAGGTCACCCAGTGGGTTTCTGTGGCTGAGTGGTCTCCAAAGTGATAGAGTCTCCATAATTTCTTTGGAGGAGCTTAGTTACAAATGCTTTTGAACTGTAACTTTTAGGGGAAACTGATCACATCTACCCTTCTTACTGAGCCTCTGAATGCATCCCAGAATTGCAAGTAACCAGGGCTCTCAAATAACTTGACCTGTGTGTGTTTATCAGCAACTTTTGATCTGAAGAAAACAAGTGAATTTTTCATTGCATTGTTGCAAATGTTTCCAGACTAAGCAACTGTATTAAAGGGACAATTTAAAAAAACAAAACTTCACAACTCTGTATATGAATCACAAACATTCAGGCCATATACATTAAGAATTATCAAGCTAATACATTCTAGGTTTAAGAAAAAAAAAGGAGTACAGATTCTCTTTCTCTCTCTCTCCCTCTCTCTCTCTCAAACACACACACACACACACTCTTCCCCTCATGTTATTTTGTGACATTCTTTTGAACAAAGTGCACAACACATTTAGAAATCAAGTGTCTAAATAGTTTTGTCCACAAACCAACACAATCTTTTTCCCCCCTGCACATACTAAACTGCTGTCCGGCCCCTTTTTTGCAAGTGGAACATAATTTTTTTAACAAAATGTGTAACAATTTTTTTTCTTTTTTAAAACCTGACTGGCAGTGGGCTGTGTCTGATTAGTAACTTTGTAGATGGAACAACCTCTACCAGAGGAATGGGGAAGGGGATCTGATTCCTGGTCCACCCTGCAGCCAGCCACACATGCTCTCAACAGGTATTCTGGAGGTTTGTTGTTAGGAAATAATAGTTTGCTCATATTAGGAAACAGATGCCTATAGTGAAGAGTCACGTTATCTAGGACTGATGAATGAAGCCTTTGTTGATTTTACTTTTTTGTTCCAGGTTCCTGTGATGCTCATACAACACATCTGAAAGACCATGAAATTCTTGCCCCTTGCAGCCATTGCTTGGTGTGTCCTGTTGCCACCTTCTGAATCTAGCAAGGTAAGGAAGAAAGAAAAGAGAAAGGAAGAAAAAGAAAATGTGCTCGCTGCTTAAACTTTGAGTGAGCCTGAGGAAAATCCAGTCTTGCAGGTTTCTCACTTCCCTTTCTTTCCTCCATCAGTTTCAAAGGAAACATGTCTATTATGTCATACTACCCACAGAATACAATTTAAAAGGAGAAGTCCGAATTGTGTGTCCCATGGATTGCATATAGCCCACAAGGTTCCCAATGGGACTTCTAGCTCCCATCCTCACATCCAATAACTACATTTTTGTCTGCAGAAATGAAGAATCACACCCTAGAAGCCTTTTTAGTCAATCTAGTTAGGCTGCACACTTACTTGGGAATTGAGAGCTCAGAGGCACTTGCGTCTGGATCACTAAGTATAGCATCGAGTGACCAGATACAGATTCATTTTGCTTTTTCTTTGCTTAGTATTCTAGATCCCAGAAAAAGCCTCTTTCTGCTTGAATTTTTCTGGGATTGGAAATATCTCCCATTTGGCTATTAGATTTTTTTTAAAAAATTATTATACAGAGAACAATTAAAAGGAGAGAACGAGTGCTAATTGATTCAAGTAGTGATCCTGTTGCCAGTATTTTCTTCAATGATAGAGAAGAATATTTTACTAAATGATCTTTATTCCATTTGTATCCTATTTTTCTTCTCTAGGCCTTTGAGGACATCCGCTGCAAGTGTGTCTGCCCCCCATATAGGAATATCAGTGGACAGATTTACAAAAAGAATGTGTCGCAGAAGGACTGGTGAGTTGACCATCTATAGTTTTATAACCTTTAACCTCACAGCAAGAACTTTTGGAAGACATAAAACAGGAGTGAAAAACCTGTGGTCTTCCGGATGGTGAACTCCAGTTCTCATTAGGTCCTTGAAACAAGATAAGGGACAATGAGAGTTGTCCAGCAGCACCCAGAGGACCACAGATTTCCCATCCTTCCTGCAACCCTTGTTCCTTATTGTGACCTTTCTTGGAACCATCTTTAGGTCTACACCATTGTTGAAAGGTCAGGATTTGTGTTGTGCCTTTGATTCTGGGGGTGAAATAGATTGGCTTGTAGTGAGGAAAGAATCCCAATCACTGAAATGCCAATGTCACCATGTACAATATCACAAGAATACCCAACCAAAAATTGACTTTGTCCTTTAAGTGTTAAAGCATGTTGAAACTCAAGATTAATTTGCTAACAAATCCAAAGTGCGCCAGCAGCATTTCCTGACTGGCAGTGGGCTGTATCTGATTAATAACTCTGTAGATGGAACAACCTCTATCAGCAGCATTTCAGGAGAAATAAAAATGTTTCTTTTTTGTATTAATAAACATCAACATTACACAGAAATTAGACAATCCATTAGTGAGGTATACTCAGGTCCAACAAGGAGGAAAACCAACATCTAAATAGCTGCAAAGTTAGACAAAGGTGTAGAACATAGCATTAATGGAGAAATTTACTGAGAGATTTACAAAATCTCTAGCAGTGTATCCTACACGGTTTGCTTTCTATTTATTAAGTATACCAATGCCAGTAGAAATAATTGTCAACTACCTTTGCCTCACTTTAATCTATGTATAGATATGATCACTTGAAAAATGGACTCATTGTATTAGCGGCATATGCATCACCATACTTCAGTGTAACGCTGATCCAGCTGCAAAGTACTTGTTAGAGATATTGTTTTGTATCATTCTGATTTTTAAAATGGCTCAACATTGTCCGTGGGGTTCACAACAGTCCTTAACTGAGACCGCTGTCCTCCCCAGCCAGGTATAAAAGGCCAGACAAAATGTAGGGAGCATGATCAGCAAGATACACAGATGGATAGTTTCTGGATATTATAAATTGTTATTTTATGGTTGTGTTTGTGCATTTTGACTTCCAATGCAGCCTTTTTCAAGAGATGGCCAGTAGCTGGTTCCATCTAATACACTGGGAAAATAATTTCAACTACTCTGTAGTGTTGGAAAGGGGCACAGATAGGAGTCTGCCCTGCTGATAAGCTTTGGCTGGAAATGACTGAGGATGTAATTGATCAGATTTTCAGAAGTGATCACATCTGACTCATATGCAGGTAGTGGCTCAACTGAATGTCTTATGTATGATGTTTTACAATACCTTCCTTGAATCTGCTTTTTACATTCAACAAATATCTCATTCTCCCAGGTTTATTCTAAGCTGTTCTCTTGCTGCACAAGCAGCTGGCGCAGCTGTCTTCCCTTTTGCTCGTTACAAAAAATTGAGGTTAGCAAAATTTAAAAAAATTGAAAAATTTAGTTGCTAAAGCACACATTTTTACTTTCATGTTGCACAAAATGAATTGGCTTAGATGATAATATTTCAGCTTTATAAGCTGAAATATATTTACCTTTAGCTCATCTCTCTGCACCCATTCCTTTCTTGCTCCTCCCTTCATTTGTAGCATATAGCAGTTAAACTCAGGAATCTCTAGCCATAGTTCCATCTTTCATATGAAATATTGCATCAGCTTTGAACCTTGTTTAAGAGCTTGTTTTGAACCTAGCAAACTTCTGGCTCTTCCAATTTGGTCTAAAGAAGCTCGAGGTCTCGCAGTATAGTTCCTTGGGTTTTGTCAGGTCTTGCCAGTTGTTCTTGCCACTGAAACTGTTCATAGTGATTTTTTAGATTTTTTTTGTAGGTCTTTTCCAAAGGGCTTTTAATCAGAGATGTCTGGGTCTAATTTCTGGAGGCTGTGCAGGATGCAGAGAAAGAGATGTGTGAGTGAGAACAAAGCTCAGCCTATTTTTCCCCTGTGGGCAAAAGGTTTGGCTTATACCATATATGATATATACCATATATATGATGACATCTTATTGCTAGATGCAGTCAGTGGGTCCAGCTGAATATTATACAACATACTCTGTATCATCAGGAGTAGGTACATCTGAGTAACTACTCAGATTTGGGTACATCTCCCACATGTGTGTTAAACCACAATTCTCATCGTACCCAGCTGGCTGATGCTGGCTGGGGAGTATGAGGTTTTTAGTCTAACGTGTCTGCAGGCCATCTGGTAGAAGCAGGCAACCATATAATATATACAGCACTGATGCTCTTTGGTATAGTCCACTGTTGATGTTTGTTTCTTGGCATTGCAGCAACTGCCTGCACGTAGTGGAACCTATGCCAGTGCCAGGGCATGATGTTGAGGCATACTGCCTGCTGTGTGAATGCAAGTATGAAGAGCGAAGCACTACTACCATTAAGGTACCAGACAATCACATCATCGTATCTTGTATCCATCAAAGTGCAAGACAAGCCCATGAGACAAATTGTACTAAGAGATTATGTTCTACAAACAGTTTTTACCAACAGTAATGGATGGCCCAGTTTCATGTTTCTCGTGTAGGTCATAAGAAGACACAGGCAAAGTTACCCTTTAAACTGTAATCCCCAGAAACCCTAAAGTGATTCTGAAAATTGTGGTCCAAAATAATAATAATAGTAATAGTAGTAGTAGTAGTAGTAATAATAATAATAATAATAATTGTTCTGAGCTAAAGGAGTGTCCAGGGTCATAGCTATGGAAAGAGGAGCAAAATGAGGGCATTACTCTCCCAAAATAAAAATTCTGCCCAGTGGTGTGGAGTGAAGGAAGAATTCTGTTTCCCTCACTCTCCAAATTTCTAACATTGCAGTAACTTAAAACTTCAGTTGAGCATTTAGAAATAAAGCTCAGGCATCCAAAGAAAAGGGGATGGTAAAATTGCCAAAAGAATGAGAACACAGCAAATATAAAAGTTCTAGATGTGAATGGTTTTAAGTGTTTCACTCTCTGCAATGCTCTAAATACAGGAGCTGAAGGAAAGTTTTATTGAGCAGGGCAGAATTCTCATTTGGAAGAGTGATACCTTCATTTTGCTCCCCCTACCTCTGTGTCTGATCTACATTTATTTTGGAACAGAATCATGTATTGTACAAGTCAGCAGAGCAATCCTGGTCCTCATCAGAAGTCTCTAGTACACACTACAGTCACATTTGGCCTCGGAGAGTTAAGATGGACATTAAGGAAACCACTGATATAAACTTTTCAGTTAGTTGTATGGGAAATTTGAGGTGTTAGGTATCTGGGATGAGTAATTAACAGCAATACATCCAGTTTTATCCTGTTTGTGCTACTGACCTGCTAAACACCTTAATAGATTTCCTTTGTTTTATAGTTGCAGCCTATATTTCACCCCAGGAGCTAAAGTACATGGTTCATCTCCTTCCCACTTTTTTCTCATAGCATCCCCATAGAATGGATCAGAGTAAGAGAGTCCATGGTCACTCCATGAGTTTCATGGATTTGTAGGGACAAGAACAGGATCTCTCAAGTCTCATATTAACACTAATCACTACACCACCTCTTTGACTGTTTTTGTGTCACGATGAATCTGCTGGAAGTGGTGGGTTCTGTTTCCTCCAGGATCCCAGATTACCTTTTGCTTCTTTTGTCATTCAGGTCATCATCATCATTTACCTCTCAGTGATTGGAGCCCTCTTACTGTACATGGTCTTTCTGATGGTGGTTGACCCTCTCATCCGCAAGCCCAGTGCTTATATCCAACCTCTGCACAATGAAGAAGAGAGTGAGGTTAGTGTGATGCTCCATAAGATGGCTTCCTCTTCTTTACTTAATCTTACAAGATCACAAGCACATGCCAGCAGAATCTGGATTCTGCAATATTTGGTTCCCATTTGTATGCTGTTTTAATCACAATATCAGCCCAGTGTCTCCTCTCAGATCATATCTCCATCTATGGAGGGGTGTAATTATGGAGTATTATATTTCTCTCTACAGTTGCAAAGGTCATGATAACTGAGCTCATTGTTACATTTATAGCTCTATCTTGCCAGGAAATTAATTGGTAGCTGGAGATGTTTTATGTCATGAGACATTAATTTGTTGTGTGCCTTTAAGTCATTTCCAACTAAACACAATCCTAAGGCAAACCTCTCATGGAGTTTTCTTGGCAAGATGTGTTCAAATGCTTTTGCCTTCCTCTGAGGCTGAGAACATGTGACTTGCCCAAGGTCAGTGAGTTTCCATGGCTAAGTGGGAAATCAGACCCTGGTCTCCAGAGTTGGAGTCCAATGCTCTAACCACTACACCACAATGGCTTTGGTTAGTAACATTAGCAAAAAATGTAATTTTAAAAAGTCTGGTTCCTTTTAACAATGAACTGATTGTGGGGCAATGAAGGATGAGGGATACCAATTCTGTCCCAACAAAAGACATTGGGATAGATCAATGGGATAATGGGTGCCCAGTGTTATCTCAGTTTGTAACTGCAGCTTCCTGGCAATGCAGTATAAATACCTCACTGGTACTTTAAAGCATGGTGTGTACATGCAGCCCCACTGTGAATACAGCTCAACCAAACACACACACATATCTTGGATAATATCTTGGATAAAATATTTTCAAAATATTTTCAATCATTTTGGCTATTCAGTCCTCAAAGGATTTACAATACAGGCAATATTCTATCCAGCATTTTAGGAACACCAGTCTTTTTCCTGGTATGTGGCACTTGCAGATGCTCTCTATCTCAACTTTGGCATTAACAGACCTTTCTCACTCACAGGATTTGCTGGATGCTCTGATATATACTGGAGGTTGAAACTGCAGACATGCATAACCTTTACTATGCTGATTGCAAAATGGAAAAGAAAAACCCCAACCCTGCTATTTTATTATTTTTTTCCATTTATATATTACTCATTCTAGCCATTTAGATCTTAAAATTGGGTTTTTTGCATGAGAAATGTGTTACCCCAAAACATGAGTGGCTCAGGGGCCCATCTGTGATGCCAAAACCTCCACATGACAGTGGGGAATTAATTAGCTCAAACTAGGAGGCTTGTAAGGGGGAAGCTAACCTAATGAGATCTCTTCACCAATGTTTACAGGGACTTGCAGGAAAGAACCAGCCAGGGATCCCAAATAAGCTAAAATGGGTTTTATTAGAGGTTCACTAAAACACGCAAAAGATCCAAACACTCACAGAAGAGCTAACTGAAGGATAAAGGAAAGAAAGTTGTGGATAGAGGAGCTTTCAGGAAATGGACAATAATTACCAGTCTGGAGAGCAGTGAAGAAAGCAGCAATGTGCTGCCTAAGGACAGTACTCAGTCAGGAATCAGAGTGACAGCGCGGCATTCAGCAAGCAAGATAACTGCATCAAACTGCTCAAAACTGTGGCTTTTACATCAAGAATATACCTTGAGGGCATGGGTGCGAATGGCTCTCTGGCTGAGCAAACAATGGAAGCTGCCACATGGACCATAGGGTCCAGAGAGAGTTAATGGTCTTAGTGTTAGGTGACAAAGAGTTAATGGCTGTCGTAATAGTTCTGTAGTTGTGGACAGATAAGGGAACAAGTCAGGGAAACATCCAGGTGCAAGGAAGCAGGGCTGAAACAATCAGTGTTTGGGTGGGAACTTCCCTTTGCCATTGTATGCTATCAGAGATGTTACAAGTTCAGCTTAAGCCTGTTATCCTTGGAGTTGCTTGGTACTGCCTGACAAGGACTTTGGCTACACTTAGAGGGGATCTTCTGACTTACTTTACAATCACATTTGTTCTGTCAGTAATTTTCTTCTGCGCAGCTTGACCTCCCAGTCACCTCAGGTTCATTCAATGTCAATTAATGTCTTTTGTTAATTGAATCATATTTCTCCAATTAAACCATATCAAACCTGGGGCCTGTAACAGATGCTGAAAGATAACGGTATCTTAAAGAAGAAAAATCTCTTTATAGAAAGCAGTGGTTCTCAGATGTTGTTTGGCTTCAACTTCTGGAAGAACAAACTAAGAAGCATAATAATCAGGATTGCTGGGAGTTGTTGTCCAAAAATGTCTTGGTGCCCGAATTTGGGAACCACTGCTTTAGAGAGTACTGCAGCAGGGTATTGGACTGATAGAAGCTTGTTTGGCTTATGGTTAATTTATGTGATCATTATTACCTCTTGAGGGGGAAAAATGCCATCAAAGTTTTCCCCAAACATTTAAAACAACAACAACAATAATCATATTACACTTTGTAGGATGTCATTAAGAACTCTTGATGTTTAAAAGAGTGCTGAGAAAATATCACCTCATGGAGATGTTTTCCTATTGATAAAGATGGCATAAGTTACTTTTAGAGTCTATATCTTTAGGTAGAGAGCCAGTGTGATGTAGTAATTTTAGCACTGCACTGTGACCCTGGAGACAGGGTTTGATTCCCAGTTCAGCCATGGAAACCCACTGGTGACCGTGGGTACAGAACACACTTGGACCCAGCAATCCCCATGATAGATTTGTCTTTGGGTCACCATAGGTTGGAAATGACTTGAATGCACACAACAATAATCTATATTCTTTGTGCATGTATGTGCATGCATTCAATTTCAGTTGTCCTTTCCTATGTCATTGTGTACTAATATGGAGTATTACTGCCATGTAGGTGAAGTGTTTGGTTGTTTCGTTTTGTTGTTTTCTCATCTTGAGTACTTCAGACATTTCTCTTTTTGGTATTGCAGGATACCAGTTCATTGGCAGCTGTACGCCCTTCAGCCAGCAGTAGGGCAAACACTGTGTTGGAGAGAGTGGAAGGGGCCCAGGAGCGATGGAAGCGTCAGGTGCAAGAGCAGCGGAAGACTGTGTTTGATCGGCACAAGATGCTGAGCTAGACTTGGCTGAGAATTTACAGGAATTGAGCAGCAGCTGCTGGTTAGCTAGGCAGATTATTTCTCGTAGCCAGTACAAACCCCAACACCTATAGTTTAAATGCCTTGCACATGTCTTTTCTTTCTTGTTTTGCTTGCCCCCGTCCCATTGTCTCCCCAGCTCCAGAGGACATGTGACATCGAAGCAAGTCATTAGGTACAATTTCCAAACATTTTGAACTTTTAACACAGGAGCAGTCCTTTTCCCAGACATCTGCTCCATTGTTTAAAACTATGTGAGTGTGAGTCTTGCTGCTTGATTTGTTTATGATCTGTGAAAGCTAGAAAGACCAACTTTTAGCTGCAGTATACCTGCTTGAATCCAGAAGTTACAAATAGCGGCAAATTTTCCTTAAACCTATAGTCCGCCAGGCACAAATCTAGTTTAACAAGGAAAACTAGAGCACCTAGGGATTTTGTTGGTTTGTTGCTGTTATTTTATAGCCGTTGATCTTCCACTAGACATGGATGCGTTACTAGTAGAACTGGAATTGGCAATATCTGTGTTGAGTCCTTAGCATTAGGCTTTCTGTGTGAACCTTCACGTCTGTAAGAACTGTTGCTATAAAAGACATACAAAGAAGTGGTCTGGTCTCACATGGGGAAGTCTGGTGTGGAAATCTGGCACAGGATATCATCATGAGCCCTCAATAAGTAATTTCTTCAGGGATTTTTTTCAGGTTAGCTAACCATGCACCAAAGAAATGTGAAGTGAGCCACCTGGCTCAGGTGTACTGCTACACTCTGGTTTAATGTGACATGAATTTCTGTCAAACGGCTGCTTGTGTGAGCATCCTATGCAAGGGGAACTGTCATTCTGCATGGAGAATCTTGATCCAGTATGTAAAAACTGATCTCTAGATACCACTGTAAAAGGTCTCTTTTTTAAAAAAGAAAAAGACTCATAGATTTAAGTTTTTAATTTGCTTTTTATGATGCCAGTTCAAATCTGGGTATTCCTTCACAATGAGAATCAAGTCTGCAGTAGCTATATTATTTGTAGTTGTAGAATCTTAGATTCTCGAAGGGACCACAAGGGCCATCCAGTCCAGTACTCTGGCAAGCAAGAAGACACAACTAAACCACTGCTGAAATATGCCTACCAAACACTGTTGAAAGACTTCCAAAGATGAGAGTCTATCACACTCCCAGGCAGTACAATCCACTGTCAAACAACTCTCATAGTAAAAAAAAAGTTCTTTCTAATATTTAAGGTGGAATCTTTAAAATTTGGGTGGAATAGCATGTATCAAGTTAACAGCCGAGCTATTTTAATTAGGCAGCCAGGTCCCTAATTTGACTGGGCAGTAAGCTGTCCCAGTGGTCATGCTGGCTGGGCAGTGGTTTGGGAGCTGTCTTAAAAGTAACTTTGTCTATTTTTGGCCTCATATCACCATAGACCATTGGAATTCCATACTCATTAGGACTATTGAGACATCTAGAGACAATTACATTGCCCATTGCTGGCATAACTTGTTTGTTTTTCTCAAACCCAATGTGGTTGCCCACTACATTGTGCCACTGGTGAAGGTAGGGTTGCTAGGCTGGATAGAAGACAGAGCTCTTGCAACTTTCATCCTGAACAGATTGAGGAGCAGGACAAGGTACCATAATACTCTGCCAAAACAGCTAAAGAGAGCTGTTTTCCCTTACTTTTCCAAACTCAAGCTTGTTCTTTCCCAACACAGCTCTTGCCTGCCCAGTGGAGAACTGGGGGAAAGATTGCAGAGGTACCAGCAACAAGAACAGAACTTGTCATTTCTCTATCCCTCTTCCCAACCCAATTTCCCCCAGGCAGGGAAGAGCCATGGTGAGAGAGGACAGCTCCAGCTGAAAATTCAAATCTGAAAGGTAAGGGAAGACAGGTCCATCCTGACAGAGTATGAATGTATCTCATCCTGCTTCTCAGTCTATTCGGGATTAAAGTTACAGGAGCTCCGTCCTGTATCCAACCTGACAGCCCTCGGTGAAGGAACAGTGTACTTCTGAGATGTAGTCTACACCAAAAAAAAAAAAAAAAAGTCAACAGCGAAAGATCTTCAAGGATGGCCTGTATTCCTTCTGCATGAAAAAATATTAATGTATTAAATGGTCCCTATTTATTTATTTTCCCAAAGGGATCTCTGGCAAATTAGGCCAGTCCTTGTTACTATGCAGTATCTTTTCATTAAACAATGAAATTCATGTGTTAACTCTTGGTGCTGTCTTTTTGTTCTCTGGATACTCTTTGGTTTCAAAAGTCACAGAACTTTTCCAAGAATGGTTAGAAAAATGTGGCAAAGGAAGGTCAGAAAGAAATATGATTCTTCTTCATAGTCTCTGTGATTCACATAAACAGATCGTCTGCACCTTTTTATTAAAATATTCAGAATGGTGCATAAAAGAGAAAACATGCACGTCATGTTGAAAGAAAGACAGGATACAAATTAAATAAAACAATTACAGCAAAAATATAGATTCTCTAAAACTCTAGCTCAACTGTAAGAGTCTAAGAGAATTTGAAAGGGAAAAATGTTGTCTTCCATTAAAAGGCATTAAGAGTTGAATTTAGATATTAGATCTTCCTCCACAATTTAACAATCTTTTCTTTTTTCATCCTCTGGCCCCAAAAAAATCAAGTGAAGATGAAATGAAGATCTTCCTGTAGCTTACATTTTTTTGTTTTTTAATCAGGATAGTTCTCTTTGCTGTATGTTTCTGAAGGTATGTACACTAATCTGACTGAGGAGCTCCCTCATGTGGACTCTGATGTAAATGTGCAGAAATAATAGTTTGCCACAGGCAGAATGGACCTCTGCCTTTTAAACCATTCCATTTGCTTGCTCAAATTAAATCTCTGACAAATCAAAGTGATATTCAGCTGGTATAGATTGTACATGAAAGCGGAACACCTTTCTGCTGGAAAATGTGGCTGCACAAGTCAAAGTTGCTTGCGTTAGTTACTTCTTTTGAACAATTAAGATGGGAAACAGTGCAGGAAGAAAATGGAAAGAAGGCAAACTCATTTCACTTGAATACCAAAGAAAATCAGACCAGCTGGGAAAGTTCCAGTATGTGTACGAAGCAGTGCTTTGAATCTGTCTGAACTGAATTTGTCTTTCCAAAGGTTCAAAAGCAATTTGGAGGGACGGAGACTCATACAGAATTTCAGCAAAAAACTGATGCATACATATAACAGCAAAAAACCTCTGCATGAATCCTCCTCAAATTTTGCTTCCTTAACTAGGGGTACCTCTAGGATATATGTCATGTTCATACAGACTGTCCACACACACGGAGAGAATGGTAGGCAAGTCTTTTTTTGGAACAGATGCTTTTCCCTTTCAGAAAACAAGAGAAAGCCTTACCTATCTAGAGTTTATGAATCTTCAGATAGGGCAAATATAACCGGAAATTTAATCAAATTCTTTGAAGAATTTAAAAAGTTATAGGTATTCATTTTTTTAAAAAAATAGCAAAAGTTAAAGGGCATTTGTATATAGAAAGCTGTATCCATTTGGCAGGTTAAATCCATTAGAAAAGGTTATTGTAGCTGTCCCTCTGTTAACTAGCAAAGTTTGAGGAAACCAGTTGTTGACTTCCCTAGTACAGAAAACAGGATAACACTCAAAGATTTGGGAAATTAAGTAGAATGGCAGTATAATGCATTCAATGGGTATTTGTGGCCCTAATAATGAACAAAGTTCCATGAAAATTTGTTTGAAAAGGCATCTGAATTAGACCTACAAAATCTGATTTGCATGAGGGACTTGAAATAGGGCTGCTGGTCCTAATAAAGATAAACGTTTCAGTAAAGTTTTCAGTTTCAGTAAAAGTATTAGGGACACTAGATAGATAGACAGACAGACACGCAGACACACACACACACACAGAGTATTTTGATTAATAAAGAGTTGGAGATATTTATAGCAAATTTTGCCTGAGGCTGGCATAAGTAAGGAGTATAGTCCTGGCAGTTTAGAGAAGAATGAAGCTCCTTTAAATTCAATGGATCCAAATCCATTTCAACCCCCCACAAAGCTCTGTCTGAATGCTTACTACTAGATTTGTCATGTGCAGAGTTTTCCTTGGGTGAAACTGGGATCTCAAAGATGGTCATTTCCCCCAACCTGTTCCACCAAAAGCGTTCCCTCGACCAGCAGAAAAGCACCCGCACACCAACCAAACCACTATCAGCCAGCAGATCTGTGATTTAGGGTTGCATTTGGACATGAGGTTCTTCTAGATCGTTGTAAATAGGGATGGGCCAACTGAATTCCCAGGAAGGATTTGAGATTCGCTAATCCAAATCCCTGTGCCAAAATAGGCAAACCAAATCTTTTGAGTCCACTACCCAAATAGTTTGTTGGAGACTGGGACACCTGAAAACCAGGGAGAACAGGATGCCTGAAAATTTGGGAGACTAGACACACAAGGGGAGATGGCAAGTAGATGAATTTTTCCCTTAGAGTAATAATGGCCTTTGCTAGCAATTTCAGAAATTATATCTGGGGTTGTATTCTAAGATAGTTAAATTGAACATTTAATATTTAAGTTCAGCATTTGGCTGGAAGGTACAGGCTTGAGATTTCAAGCACAACTGAAAGATTTCTTTGCATAGCTCCCTTGCAAACCTCTTTCAGACACAATTCTGGGGTTTGGAGTTTTACAAGGGGTCACAGCCTTCTCTGCCAAAGGCTGCTGCTGCATCATCAAACTACAAACCCCAGAATGCCATAAGGAGCTATGCAACGAAAAGCCAGTTTTGACCTGGATTATCTCTGTACTGTAGTATGTGGCCCTGTTTCCACAGGCAGGAAAATGTGGCATTAATCCACATTTTCCTGCCTGTGCAGAAAGGGCCTTCATGTCATTTTCAATCGGGGGAGATCCTGAGGCAAAACTATGACAATTGTCCTGGCCAGATTTCTTCAGAGGGAGGTTTGCCTTTGCCTAGGCTTTTGCTAAGGCTGAGAGATGTGTCGTGCCCAAGATTATCCTTCTTTTCCTTGCTTTTTAAACCCTTTTTTTAAAAAAAAAGATTCAAAAGACTCAAGGTTCGTGAGATTCATGGATTCCCAGAACCTTCTAGGGATTCGGATCTGGATTCAGATTTGGAAAATTCTGGATTCGTCCCATCCCTAGTAAAGAATTGTGAGTTCTCATAATATAGCTCCTCAGGTTTTGCCCAGTTTCCCCAGTTGTTCCCTCCTCACCCATTTGTTCCATTCATTTTAGGGGCTGTCCACAGCACTTTCTCACTTCTGCATTAGGAGTCTTCCAAAGCTTTTTAAAATTTGGGACATGGTTTGCTGAGGTGATTCTGTTGTTTGAAGGGAAAATTTTCTTCTTTTTAAGAAATGTCTTAGAGTTATGGTACAAATGTGCTGTTTCACTGAAGCAGCAATATGCTACAGCAGTAAGAGAAAAAAATAAGAGAAAGAAGAGAAGAGAAAGAAATGAAGGAAAACTTTTTGTTTCGATAAGTCTTGGAATTAAGAAGGAATTCATTCAAGGGTAGCAATAAAATGTTGCAACTGGTGAAATAATTCAGGACTACAGAAACATTGGATATACATCTGCCCAAGCCCACAGACAACTTTGGAAATTAAAGAATGTTTTATTTTTATCCTAGTCCAACACTCAAATCAGTCTGGTTCTCCTTTATCTTGTAAAGACAGCTAAGATGCTACCCAACACAATATACCCAACACAAGCATTAATATCCATTTGAAGTAGGACTGCTAGAACTGAAAAAAGAATGGAGGGATTCTCAGAATCTTCTGAATACAATTCCTCTAAATTCCTTTACATTTATATTCCCTTCAGGATATCTTTTTCAGTATATTTATGACTTGTGCTAGTTTTAAAAACTGAGGTGGGAAAGCGGAGGAAAGGAAAAATAGTTCTTCCTGAAAATTGATAACAGTATCTGGCTGATTTTGCTCTCTCTCCCACACTGACAGTCTCCCTGCCCCCCGGCATACATATAAAATGTCCCACCAATTGTAAAACTTGAAGCTTTTCAAAATTCAGAGGACTGAAATTTTGAGGTTGCTTCAGTAGGCCCAAATTAAATTCCTCTTGGTGTTTCTGGTCCTCCCCCTCCCACACACAATGTTATGATTATTCTATTGCATGGTGAAAGGGTTAATTGGGCATCTTAGGATGTGAAAGGAATCAGGTTAATGAAATTATAAAAGAGTAGGGGGAACTGTACTCTTTTCTGCCCCTGAAAGTTTCCAGATGTTCTTCTTCAAATGTGTCTTGGCATGTATACCTGAAGCTTCTCTTTGAGCCATAGTGGGATTCTGCCCTAAAGCTTTATACAAGCCTAGTAATTCATTTCTGAAGCTCTGAAAAAATGCTGCACAAAGATCTCCCCACCACCATCACCACCACCACAAATGTTTATAAGGTAACTTCAGCACAGTTTTGCTTATAATGTTTTCTTAAAAGCTCCCATGTGAATGCTAGTTATACATATATTATATTTCAGTTAGATAATAAGACATATCAACTATAGTTGCAGGACCAAGTCAAGGTATTTTGCTGCCTCAATCAAAGGACAAAATAACATCTCTCTCCATTGTACACACAAAGCTATGCAGGTTCTCTCCAAACAGCTACCCTATGTACTCTCCCTATGCCTTCAATATGGCTACTTCTGGGTGAGTCTGTGTAATGCATTTCTTTATTGTATGCACAAAGCTAAATTCTTTCTTGGCAAAGAAAGATGGGGAAACATTGGAAGGCGACTCATCTGAGGCAAGTCTGGGGAGCCTTTTTTTGGCCCTGCAGTCAAAATCCAGTTTGGGGAACCTCATTCCAGGAGCTTTTAACTTTCCTCTGCCAAGTATACAAAGCCCAGATAAAATCTGTACATGTCTATTCAAGAGTAAGCCCCAGTGCTACAGTTTTCCTGCCCACAAAGATCAGCTCAGATCCATCCACTCTTGCCTGCTTAGCTCAGTTTGGTTCTATACCAGGTATTTAAAACTTAAATATCTTCTTATCTTCAATCACTGACCGAAGAGAACTGAAGAAAAATAGCTTATGTACATCTGTGACAGGCCCTTAATTCTCTTCAATTGATGTGGCAGTTCCCAATCAGATAAAGTACACTGTCTGTACCACACAGCTCTCCCCTTCCATCAGGATTCTCTCCCTGCTGAGCCTCAGCCAGCAAAGGGAGGAGGGAGGTTGGGAATACTTGCAGGGAGAGTCCTAATACACCAAACACAAGGAAAAATGCAAGCCGAGCCAGGTCAAGGTCCAGTCCTAAGGTTCAGGAGACAGAGATCTCTCCGGAGGGTTTCAGAGAGCAGGAGACATGAAGGTCATGAGGGCTTGCAAGCAATTTGCTGCAAGCAAAGAGCAGCCATGCCGGCAGACTTAAATAGTTGCTGTGAACAGCTGCTGCTTGTTATTGTTTCTTTAACCTAGTCCATGCAGTCTCCCTCACAGCCATCCATTTCAGTCTTCTTCGTGATTGAGGGCTGATGGGCACAGGTGGCTATAACTCCTCTGAATCATTGAGGTTCCCTCTCCATCAGGCGCTGGCCAGGGCAACTCTGTTGCTTGACCTTCCAGTGTGGAGGATGTTTGCAAGTTGACTTGCTCACTCAGGCTGAGTTCTTGGCACAATCAGTTGCTCCTCGATCTCAGAGGCATCATCTACCACACCCCTGCTGTAACACTACCTTTGTATAAAAAGGTGAGGGTTTCAGAGTTTATTTAGAACCCCTCAATAAGTTTATGGGATTGTGTTTTTGATGTTACTCTATATACTGCATGCAACTCAGCTGAGTCAGTAGTTACAAAATAAAATGTAACATTTATTAAGATAACAATCAGAATAAAATAGCATTTCAGATTTCAAATGCAAGTCAAGGTTGATATATTTCCTCAGCACACTTTTTAAACATATAAAGTACAAGTGGCTGGATGGCCACTTGTCGGGAGTGCTTTGAAGGTTTTCCTGCATGGCAGGGGGTTGGACTGGATGGCCCTTGTGGTCTCTTCCAACTCTACATTTCTATGATTCTATGATTCTAAGTACCATACAAAGCCCTTTGGCTACATACCCAACAAAAGCTCAACCCCCAATCTAGGTCACACTCTCTGACCAGATTCTACTAAGGTTCAACTACTCTTCTGCCTCTCACTAGGTTTCCACTGAGAATTAAACCTCCCAAAACAGCCATACTCTCTGGCTGACTGAGGGACTCTACTCCCTAGCTCCGTGCTAGATTCTTACGGAATAATAATATAGCAATAGCATTTATTTCTATACCGCCTATCAACTAGTGTTATCTAAGCTGTTTACAATGTATTTTAGCTAATTGCCCCAACAAGCTGGGTACTCATTTTACCGACCTGCGAAAGGATGGAAGGCTGAGTCAACCTTGGAGCCTGGCAAGATCAAACTCACAACCTTGTGGTTGCAGTACTGGCATTTAACCACTGTGCCACCAGGGCGGAAGGAATGACTATCCACAGGTACTTGGCTTTATATAACTTTTTCTTTCAGCCACCAGCTCCTCCCACACACTACTGGCCTGGGTTTCTTTCCTAAGGAGCTATTCTGCCTAGCAACCTGCTTCCAGTTGCACTGGCACTTCAGATAGCTACGTCCTCATAACTTTGGCCATTTCCGCACTAGGGTGGAAGAGTGTTTCACTGCACGTCATGAGCGGTGTTTTTTACTCCAACTCACCCCAATTCCTATCTTCATGCCCTCCGGTTTCTGTCAAAGTAAAGCAAAGAAATTCATTTGTAGCTTTCGCATCGTCAAATCTCACGGAACTCCTATTCCCCTCCCTCACTCCCCCCCGCCACCGCTGATTGGTCAATTAAAAAAAAAAGTTGTTGAAACCATTGCTACATTTTAATACAAGTGGTGTGAACTGATGTAACACTGCTTGTAGGAAAAAACGCAGCAGAAATGGTTTGGGTGGTTTACATCTGAGTTTTTCTGTTTTTACAATACATCGGTTTAATGTCGATGTTAACCACGCTAAGACCTCAGCTCATGCAGAACCACAGAGGACAGAACGACATCAAACCGGTTTAACATGCAGATGTAAAAGTGACAATAAGATGCTACTGCGATGTATCAGCCTTGTGCGGAAAGGGCCTTTGTTGCAACATCTTGTGGATCAGAAGTTCTCAGTCCATATCTAAGGCAATACTATCCAAATTTATCTTACTTCCCAAAGGTTCTGGCTCATTCCCTTGCATTTGGGGAAGCTAATTACATCAATTCATCGAGGCAAAAAAGAAGTGAGGCCCAGGTCAACACCTCACATTCTTTTAAACAACTTCTAGAAGGTGTGAATGTGATGCTAACGGTCCAAACCTGCTTCAGGGCAGAAGAAGTTTTAAATCTACCTAATTGTATTTTATGTGAAGGAAACCATGCATTTATTATTACAGCTGTCAAAAGATCCTGCCAAGGCTGAGGGTTTTTCCCAGAGTTCAAGACAATTTCCTGAAATGTTTTTTTTAAAAAATAATTTATTATGTTTTTCTCTTCTTCATCAAAAATTACCCATTAAACATGGAAATGGACATTTGAAAGAAATGTATCGTGAGAAATTTAAGTGAGAAACAAAGTTCACTGGTGAAATGACAGATTTAAAGATGAGGTAGGGAGTGAGTTCTGCTTTTCTAAGTTTCTGGTATATTTTCCCTCTGAGAAATGTTAAGATTGTCTACATAGGAACCCAATCCAAGAATGGCTGCAATGGCACAATCTTATTTTACTGAATAAGTCAATGTGAACTGTTCTGTTGCATCCATCTATATTTTAAATACTGACTTACTCTTTGTGCTATGTACATTACTTAATTATGATTAACTTCTTTGTTATGATCAACTTTTTTTTTTATGGGCTTGCTCGAGTAAACATTGAGGTTTTTGTATAATCACAGGAGTGCCTGCCTGTGAATCATTAACAAGCCAGCAACAATGTAAATGCCTGTTTAACTTCTCTGTGTTTTAATAAATCTATGTCGTTGTGTTGTGCTAAATGAAGATATAACTAAACTAGAGAGACTTTCTTAATGAACAAAGACAAGCAATGTTTCGAGACCATGAGTTGGCAACTTGTGGTTCTTTAGATGTTGACGGATTGCAACTCCCATCCACTCAAACCTGTACAGCTGAAAAGAGGCAAGAGGCAAGTTGCAGTCCAACAATAGCTGGAGGGCCACATGCTGCTCATCCCTGTTTTGGTGGTTTGAAATGTAAAATGCACTAACCGGAATAGGCAACCCATGTTCTGTGCAGGGAAGACTTTATCCCACAGTAACTGAATAAAGTGCCTTCACTGCTTGGATCCCAAACTTCCAGTACCCGCACTTCCAATGTTCTCAAGCATACCAGCTCCATCCCCAGCGTTCCCATCCAGTGTAGAACTCTTAATGCATTCCACTGAAAGTACTTTGAACCTGTGTCATATACAGCTGGTAGTGCATTTGGTTACACTGAATATTTAAGGCTCACCAACACAGACTACCCCCTTGTTCCACAGGTTCAGATAATAATGGATCAGACAATAATGCCTGAACAGGGCTACTGTCCTGACAGCGTGGGGACTAAACTGAATTTGATAGGGGAAGAAGAAGAAAGTGTTTTCCAAAATGAATCCAGCCAAAGAGAAAAGACTGATACAGCAGGCTTCTCCCACCCCCACGCCCCAAAAAAGCCATTGGTGCTATAAGAGTAGATCATTCTTTAGGGAGAGGGTTCCCAGATAAAGATTAGCAGTACCATGTGTGTGTGTGCTTGCCTGATTCCCCAACTCTAGCTACACACTTGTATAGATAAATTATCTGATGATCTCCTGTTTAAAAGGAAATTGATGAGGTGAAGTTGTTGTACTTGTTTAGGGGAAATTGAGGATACTTTGCAGAGTAGTCCTGGGCTGAAGTCTGGGCATTATATCCAAGGTGGACAGTAATGTACACAGGTCTATAGTTGTTTTCCCCAAATACTATAGATTTTTAACATGGAGTCTGGGTACCCCTGGTGGTTTGTAGAGCCCTCACAGGGAGTCTGCAAAGCCCTGCTGCTGGACACCAACAGCGACGTGGCAGCAGGGTGTTTGCAGGTGCTGAAATTGCTCTCTTGTTTGCAAGGGACATGGCAGCAGGCGGTATGGGCACTGAGGGACATGGCAGCAAGCGTGTGTGCATGCCCAAACTGCTCCCTCATTTGCAAACAAGAGAGCAGTTTTAGCACACACACACACACACACACACCCCTGCTGCCATGTCCCTGATGAAAGGGATGTGGTGGCAGGTATGCGCACACACCCAAACTATGACTCTGAATAAATATTTGAATATTTAAATAAATATTTGAATACTCAAATTGAAATTTACATATTTAAATCTTAAGTTAAGTCTTAGGAGCCTCCAGCAACAAATTATATTTACATGGGGTCTCCAGTAAAGAAAAACTTAAGAACCACTGCTGTAGATGACATCCTGTACATTAACAGCCACATAAATTTGTACCTATTTCAGGAACCAAAAATCTACAATCCTGGCTGGGAAATTGGAGCAATCAATGGCTGGGCATTTCAGGTTGGAACATCGCAGCTTCTCCTAGAGAATAATTCCATCAGCCACTGAAGAATGTTGAAATTTGTTCTAAAAAATGTTCTAAGACGCCACTTTTGATGCAGCCCTGTTTCATCTCTAGCAAATGAAGTAGACTGAAGTCAGACATTCTGCTCATTTTATATTTTTTAATTCAGTTTGTTAACTAGTGATTAACTGCATTCTTCTGGGATCCAGGAAAATTTTTAGAAGTGCTGTAGGTTTGCTTTTTAATGACCTATATATCCACATATACCTCCCAATCTATTGGTGCTTCTGGACAACTTTACCCCAGAGTTGTTCTCATAGAAGCAAAGAATCATTGAAATGGAAGGGGCCTCATGGACCATGAAATCCAGTCTCTTGCTTAGTGCAGGATCTCCAGCTAAAGCATCCCCACCAAGTAGCTGTCCATCCTCTTTTTGAAGAGGTCCAGAGGAGACCCCACCACTTTTCTAGGCAATTGGTTCCATTGCCAAACCACTCTTACTGTCAAGAAGTTCTTTCTAGTATTCAATCAAACTTAAAACCATTAGACCTGGTCCTACCCTCTGGGACAACAGAGAACAAGCCTGCCCCCTTCCCTCTGTGACAGCCCCTGCTGTCTGTTTATACATGCCATCCAAAAACTCTTGGGCCTTCTAGAAACACTGTATTTAATCTGAGTGCCTGTGGCAGTGAAATGGAGCAGATGGAATCTATTCAACTAGTTATATGACTTCTGAAGGCACTGGTTGTACCAGAACCTGTTTAGTCATATCTCAGCAAGGAGTGTGTTCGTGTGTGTGTGTGTGTGTGAATATTTATGAAACCAACAAGTGCCAATCCATTTTTGTTTACTTAATCTTTGTGCCATAATAAAGTATTTTGTGTTTTCACAGAGTTGTGTATTTGTGCACATTATCTGCTAGCAATGCCAATTAAAGGTTCAATTCCAGATTGTAAAACATCAAAATGTGGAAAAGTCAAACTGAAGATTGATAGGGCCCCGGGCCCAGACGGATTTACGGCCCGCTACTATAAAACATTTGAGTACGAAATATCTCTACCATTACAGAAGACAATAAATGACATTATGAATTCAGGTTTACCAGATACTTGGAATAAAGGTAACATGACACTAATCCCTAAAGAAGGAAAAGACACAACAGATGTGAGGAATTACCATCCCATTTCACTACTGAATATAGACTATAAAAAATACTATACTGGCAAGAAGGTTGAAGACAGTGCTGCAAGAAGCAGTACATGAAGACCAAAGTGGCTTTTTACCAAAAAGATCATTAAAGATAACATAAGAATGGCACTAAACATCATAGAATATTATGAAAAACATAATGAGAGAAAGCTGGTGATGATATTTATCAATGCTGAAAAGGCTTTTGATATGTTCAATTGGACATTCTTAAAAGCAGTGGTAAAGAAAATTGAACCGGGTTGAAAATTCATATCTTGGATAGGCGCGATATATACTTGACAATAAATGCAAATACTAGTAAATAGAGAAAAAACAAGACCAATAGCAGTAAAAAAAAGGAACAAGACAGGGTTGTCCCTTATCTCCCTTACTATTTATAACCACGTTGGAAATTTTAAGTAGCATCATTCGTCAAGATTCTAAGATTCAAGGTATATAGTTGCAAAAATTTCAATACAAAATAAAGGCATTCACAGACGACCTTGCCTTGTTCCTGGACGATCCTATATATAGTATAAAATATCTTATAGCAACTATGAATGAATACGGTGAGGTACTGTTTTTAAAGTAAATAGAGAAAAAACTGTGGTAATAACAAAAAATAAGAGCGAGAAAGAAGAAAAGACCTTAACTGAAATATCCAGCTTCAATATATTTAAGAGGACTAAATATTTAGGTATTTGGATCTCCAAGTGAAATAATGAACTATATCAGAATAATTATGGGGAAAAAATGGAAGGAGATTAAGAAGGATTTAGAGACATGGACAAAACTACGACTTTCCTTTATGGGAAGAATGGCAGTGATAAAAATGAACGTGCTACCAAAGATGATTTCCTTATTTTAAAGTCTTCCTATTATTACCCACAACAAACCTTTTTTGCAATGGAGGAAAGATTTATCCAAATTTATTTGGGAAGGTCATAAACCACGAATAAGATGGAAGATTCTTACAGATTCGACTTTAAGAGGTGGAGCAGGTGTACCAGACCTTTACATATATTATAAAGTGGCTGGCATAATATGGATCAAAGATTGGATAACTCTCCAAAATCAACGGATGTTAGCATTGGAAGGAGCAGATCTTAGAATGGGCTGGCACGCCTACATGTGGTACGATAAAGCTAAAGTCGACAAAGACTTCTCCCACCATTACATTAGAAAATCACTGCTAAAGATTTGGAATGAATACAAAAAGAAAAACTTTAGATAACTATCCTTATGCATTTCCCCACAAGCTTTCTACGGAAGATGGAGAGGAATGGAGGATTGGTTAAGGTACAAAGACATCATAGACCAGTGGTTCTCAACCTGTGGGTCCCCAGATGTTCATGGACTTCAGCTCCCAGAAGTCCCAGCCACTATGGTCAATGCTCAGGGCTTCTGGGAGCTGAAGTCCACGAACATCTGGGGACCCACAGGTTGAGAACCACTGTCATAGACAAATCTATACCAAATGAGGTAAGAATCAAAACCAGAGAAAAACTAGAAAAAGGAGTCACTTTAAGTTGGTTTCCTTACCGACAATTGCTGGAAAGATTCCATACAGATTTAAAATTACAAGGTTTTGAATTAACAGAAAAAGAGGAATGATAAAATCCATATTTGAAAATACACCACACCTATTGTCAAAAATGTATAAAAAAAAGTTGAAACAAGAAAGAGAAGATGAAACAATTAAGGTGACTATGATTACTTGGGCCCAAAACATAGGACACCCCATACAACTAGAACAGTGGGAGCAAAGTTGGGAAAATACTCAGAAATTTACAGTAGCCCAAAATCTAAAAGAGAATTATCTAAAGATATTTCATAGATGGTACATGACTCCAAATAGATTTTTAAAAATATACAATACAGATACAGGAATTTGCTGGAAATGCCAAAAAAAAGTTGGAACGATGTACCATCTATGGTGGACTTGTAACAAAGCAAAAAAATAGTGGGATGAAATACACAAGAAAATAGGCACAATTTTATAAATTCAGTTCAATAAATTGCCTGAAATATACCTATTGAACGTGCTCCCCATGATAGATCAAAAGATACGTAATAAATATTGGAGGATCCTACTATACATGATAACAATAGCAAGAATTGAATATGCTAAAATATGGAAGAATAAAGAAACCCCCAAAATCGAACAATGGATATCTGCTCTGCTAGAGATTAAGAACGTGGACATAGTAACACAGAGACTTAAAGGAAGAAGTGATGAGGATATAGAGAGGGAATGGGAATGTTTGAAGGACGTTGCACGTGAAGAAAATACACACACACACACACACAGATATATATTGAATGGACAGTATAATTATAGTCAGAAGGGAGCGGGGTTACTAACTAATAATAATATACTTAAATGGATTTTACTTGGACTCTACTAAAGGGATATAATAAGGTAGAAAATTTCTAAATTACGGTACAATAGCTGAACAAGTCGTATTGCAGTAACAAACAATTAATTTGACGAAATTGTGTGTAGTACATATATAATGTCATTAATAATGGGTTCTAGTGTGGATTGGAAGAAAAACGAGAACATATCGTGGTGAAGCAAACATTGTATTTAATTATATTTTTATGTATATAATGATTAATAAAAAGCATTTTCAAAAAATGTGGAAAAGTCAAAGGAGGCAGGCTGCAAAATACTGTAGGCCAAACCAGTCAATCCTTACAGAACAGTATTTCTGCAGCTGGATTCAATCTTTTCTCTCTCTAAAACACACCTTGGCAACCATAGCATATTGCATAAAAATACAATCTAGGGAATACCCAAGACTAGCATAATCACTCCATAATGGAAATACTCATATGAGCAAGTAGTTATTAAATACAAACAATAAAGCTATTCACCCTAACATGTGTTCATGTGCACAAAATGGAAACCAGTGCTGCAGTTCAGACCACAGATATGAAAGACGTCCAGCAGAAAACAGGGCAAAATAAAGATCATGCAGCTTCCTTTGCCTGATCCAGCAGCTGGCTGTTAAAGTAGGCAGAGGTGGCATTTTTACATAAGTTTCCAGTAAATCTACATAGTGTTATACAGAGCAGTTAAGAAACCATAGTTCCAGGTTACAAATCTGTAACTAGAACAATGAATACTCCCCATTGTCCTTTGTAGTTTAAACTGCAAACCCCAGGATTCCATAGGATGTTGAAGGTGGAATAATAGCGCTATAACAGTCTAGTGCGGCAATGGCCTCTGTGTCTCTCAGCAGAGATGCATCTCACAACAAGCACACTGGAAGAGGAGAGGGGAATGTCTTCTTTTTTTTTCTTAAATGTTAAACCTGGACACCCACGCCACCCATTTTCAGCAAGCATCAGGGTTATCTGGCTCAGCATGAAGGCATCTATGCATATGTTACAAGGCTGGCAATGAGCCTTTTTACAATATCTAGCAGCAGTGGCAGAGCCTGAAGTGTGTGGGGGGAGTGGGAGGGGGAGTGGCTACAGTGCGAGGGGTATGGCCACTGTCCATGGGGGTATGGTTGTGGTATGTGGAGGCATGGCCAGGGCACGCAGGGGCGTGGCCAGGGCACATGGGGGCGTGGTTACAGACTGGGATGCCCCAAAAACATTGCCGCCTGGGGCGAATCACCTCCCCTGCCCCCACGCCCCAACAGGACTGTCTAGCAGCTGTGCAGGGTCAGAAAAACTCCCATATACTTTGTGTGATGTAAGGCCAGAGGAGATGGAAACCCTAGACCAAATGAAAGCAACTGATGCATCTACCAGGCACATTTTCTCATCAGTTTGGCTGCCCCGCTCCAAAAACCTTTTCTACCTGGATCTGAGATGCCGTATTACCTAGTTAGCTGGGTTTTAACTGAACTTCTGTAATTCAAATAAAAACAAGGCATAACTGAACTTCTGTAATTTAAATAAAAACAAGGCATTTGGACATTAAATTGGTATCCAGAAGAGTTTTTTTTAATGTGTGGGCTACAGGTTAATCTTCTTTTTTAAATGTTTGTATCATTAGATTTTTAACTGCACCTCATTTTTAACTATGTTGTAAGCTACCTTTGGTATCCTGTCAGGAGAAA
Source organism: Iguana delicatissima (assembly GCA_948472985.1). Lineage (NCBI taxonomy): Eukaryota > Metazoa > Chordata > Lepidosauria > Squamata > Iguanidae > Iguana > Iguana delicatissima. The sequence continues at coordinate 51,157 of CAOKZL010002537.1, forward strand.
GGTGGGATATAAATACAGTAAATTAAAGTCAAAGTCACTTTTGGTCCCATTTACACAGATTATCCTCATATCTGCTTCCATAACTGGTTTACCAAGAAGCATTTTTCCAGCCAATCTCCCAACCCTTGGGGTTTGGATGCTGCTGAGATGGCAACTCTAAATTCATAAAGAAACGGCCAGCAGATGAAATCTGTAGTTCTGAATTTTACAATAAGGAAATGTGTTCATTCTTTAGACCTTGCTGGACCCCTATGTTCATTAAGGTCAAAAAGTCACAGGCTGTGGGGAATATTCATGGTGGGTATTTTCTGATAGGCATGTTTACATATAATAAGATAAAAGAGTGAACACATGTCTGTACCTCTATCTGTAGTAGCTATTACTCACCAAGATATTTCGCTAGAAACCTCATAATTTCACAAATGTGTTTTTGGTATCCTCTAACTTGCAGTTCAGCTGCAAGTTGCCAACCTTTGATTTATAGTCTGATATCACAGTTCAATAGTTCTTTCTGAGTGTAGGTTTCCCTCCTCTCAAAACATGCACTGCCAGCTTTGGGGCTGATCTGAATGAGGACGATAGTTAAGGCCTTCCTACAGCCATGCCAGAATACTAAACCTAATCAGCTCACCTGCTTCTGTTTGGTGGGGGGAATTGGGCTACACTCAAAACTGGGCTGCTAGTTAAAGCTAGCTTGAGCATGATATTTAGAGCCTGTTTTTCATGATTACCATCATTCCATAAAGGGCTTCATTTTCATGTAAATTGCATGGAAATGAGTATGCCACACATCATCTTTATACTTATTTAAATTCCTTTAATTTTATATAAAAGGGCAATGTCAAGATGGGACCACCAATAAACCATCAGACAAGTGTATCATTGTCTCAAGTGCCTCTTTGTTTCCACCAGTCAGTGTGCTGATTACAGCATTGCCATGGTACATGTATGTACACCTAGGCCTGACAATTAACCAACTTGTATTTAAATAAAAATATGTCTGCTTTGAATGGAAGTTGAATTGTGTACAGAACTGTATTTTTCTTACTAACAGAAAAAAATGCAGTTAATCCATCTTCACTATCTTATCCTCATTAGTAAGTATGCTTGCTAGATGTATCAGGTTGGCAAGGAAGTTGGTAAGACCTTACACTGAATTAATATATACTAACTATCCACTGTGCACATTGAACGCATTCAATGGCATCCTCAAATGTCTTAAATTCTGCATATGTCAAGTGAATCTATTTTTGCACATCCAGGATAATGCAGTCCAAAAAATACAGAAAGCAGTACAAGACAGACCAGAATCAAGCTTGTGTATGGAAATTATATGTTCATTTTATTAACTGTGGAAATTAATTTGTCTGCTATAATTCTTTATTGCTGTTCATTGTTTAAGGGAGATCCTAAAAATATCTGCTTCTTCCTACAGCAAAAAGATCACATCTATACACAAGACTACATTTTGCATGTCTAATGTGAAGCATGTGAAGAAATGTATCGAATAAGCCAGGTGAGGGAAAATGTGCTCACACCATCACACTTTCATGAGAAACACCTTGGCAGGAAATTTGTTACCTTTAGACTAGGAATTCTGGGCATGTTTATTCATTTACATTAGTTTTCTAACTATCTTGGATCACTTTCAGATCAAAGTACATTTCAGTGGAATTGTGAACCTAAGAACAGCCCTACTGTATTAGACCAAAGACTTATCTACTTCAGCCTTCAGATAATTGTTAACATGATCATTTAGGACACAATTAAATAGCTGTGTACGATGTGGTTGCTTAAAATTAAACTTCACCACACTTAGTATAGATGTATTAAAAGCAGCTTAAGTGAGTCAGGAAAAACTTAAGACCCAATGGCCACATTCCTACAACCTGAAGCATAGCGCAAAAGTGCTGCAGGTGCAACTATGTTACAGTTCCCCTGTTGTCCTGCTCCAGATCTCATTGTTTAGCAGCTACAAACCCCATTCCATGGCCATTCAGTGGCTGGTGGAGATTGGGGAGGGAAATCAGAAAAGCGTCTCGCTATTGTGCATCATAGCCAAATGCAGAATAGTGACATCATCCACTGAGATCTGCCAAAGTCCTCCAGAAGTCTCAGCAGATGGCATCATTCCGCATTCTGATTTCCCCTACAACCTCCACCAGCTATTGACTGGCCATGGAGTGGGAGCTGTACTAGCAAGACTATGAGTATTAGTAGGGCTGTGGTTGTTCCAGAAGGAGGAAGAACATTCCAACCATTGAAACAACCAAAAGAACATAAATACAAGGATAAGCTAGACTTACATTTGGTTACGTCGCTAACAGGAAATCAGCCACTGATTCCAATGGTTGTACAACTTGGAGTCAAGCTCATGTGAATAACCTCAGACAGAAGAAAATCAGTTCCTCATTCACTCCGCAACAAATGTATTCACACAGTGGTCTTTGTGGATGAAAATCTTTCAACTGTCTTGCTCAAGACTACAAATAATGTAAAACCACTAAGGGACATGTTTGTTTTCCTGTATAATTAACAGGATATCCAATCTTATAGTCTCAATTTGATGCTGATTTACAATAGGTGTTTTTATTTTTGCTAAAAATATGCATGCAGCATAGCATGAACCCAGCAAAGTATTGGATTGCTGAAATACAGTATCTTTAATAACAAAAAGAAAAAAAAAGAAAGAAAAAAAGTATGTGGAAATCTTTCCCCTATATTCTTCTATGTCTGGCTTTACTGACAGCACAAAAAGGACATTGTGAAATAAGTGAAAATAAAAGAAATCAAATTATGGTGGTACAATATGTCTAATGAAGGACAAAGAATAAATAGAGAACCAGTAATTTTCTGAAGGACTCCCCCTCCCAAATACAATCACTTCATTTTTCATCAAGCCTTGACATCAATCTGTAACAGCAAGACTCAACAAGCTTCTTTCCCCTGTTGGGACTCTTTGGGGGCTATTTTATCACTGCTGATAAAGCTTGCAGTGTTAGAAGATTAATGCTTTCTGTTCAATCCATGTAGTGCAATTTAATCTGAACAAATTAGTTCCAACAATTAGAAGACAATGAGCAGAATGAAATCATTCAGTGGGTTCTATCTTTATGGTAAAACTGAAGCAGAATAAAACCAGGCATATTGATGCCTTTAATGTTGCCTCGGTTTTGCAGCTAAGGGCAATTTCACCCATGGTGTCATCACAAAGCAGAGTTTGCCCCTTATATTACAGAGGAGATGCACCCCATTTGTCAGCATAGTTCAATTAAGCAACCCAGTTCAAAAATGTAGCACTAACGGAAAATGAATTTTACTCACTTGGTCTTGTGAGTTGCTCAGGCCTGTGAACTTCCCAGCCATTATCAGGGTGGTGTTTCAAAGCAGCAGGGATCAGTGCAGTTCCCTTGTCCTGAAAGACTGAACACAGAGGAAGGCAACGAGTTACAAGTAAAATACTCACATGTAACAAGTTTTTAACAAGTTACATTTCAAAGAGAATGTGAAAGGAAAAAAAATTCTTGGTGTTTTAGTTCATTTTAAAAGTTATTTTAAAATTATTTTAAAATGGCATTTTAGAAGTATTTCTACACGAATGTTTCCAAGTTTTATGCCAGTCTCTTAAACACAATAACACAATGTTATTTTTAAATTGTTGCTGTGACTAGTAGCAACAAATTACTTCTTAACGGCTACAACAAACAATGAGAATGAATTACTTCCAAAAAGAGAATGAATTACTTCCATTTTAAAAAGCAACTTTCCAAGCTCTGAATATCAAGACTTTGCTATAAGATTCCCTAGCTCAAGTCTGCTTGTATCTCATCCTCTCACTTTTCAGAGATGATGCGGCAAGTTATATTCTGCAGTTTTCTTGGCAGTTTTCTATAGCTGGTAAGCCAGAAAGAAGAAAAAGTTTGTAATATTTCAACTTTACAAAAGCTTGTAATATTTCTCTTCATTTTATGCAGTGAGTAATATCTGAGAAGTTAACTGTTGGCCAGCACTGTAGAAATATGTCCATTGATCCAAGAAAGCTGAAATCGCTGTCTGAATATCAAACACATGAGCTCAGATAATCCACAAGACAAACAGAAAACAAGTACAATCAAGGCTTGGAAAATAATACACAATTTCTTCTTTAAAATATGCAATAACAGACCAGTCAACCTAAACAGGGAAGTCAAAAGTTTGCAATTCAAAAAGATGTTTGATGGCAGGAAGAGAAAGCAGAGATGTCCTGAGACGTTTTGCTGACTGTGACGAAGGCCAAGGTGGACTTCCCTTCCCATTTCCATGTCGACAAGCTAATTAGATTGGCAGCTGAACCTTACTTCAAGACTGGCAATTGGACAACATCCGCTACTATACCTGATATTTTTAGTCAGGTAATACATCTGGCTGGGGAAGGGGGGGGTGATATCTGCATGCTGATGTAAACAGGTCACAGGGATAAAGAGTTTGAGAACCACTGTATTAGAGGAAAGATGTACAGGCCATGAATTCTGGTCTATACCCCATAAGCCATACATTTGCCTCCATGTGATGGAAGATACTCTCTCATTACCACTGCTAAAAACAAGTAATCATAAATACATAAATAAATAAATATATCTGCCAGTCCAGTCTGCTTTTCTGCATGGAATGGGAAAGATGCCCTCTTGTTCTTTGCTTCAGATAGTAAAATGTCTCGGGATGTTCCTGAAATTTGCTCATACGACAAATTTGGTCACTTAAACCAGACCACAGTAAACCCCTGCCAAGTTTACAAGCTCTGTGTTATGTTTATTTGGAATGTTCTCAGATATTTTGGCTTTCATACAAAAATTGGGAAGTGAAGAAGGCTTTTGTCTGCTGCTGTAGTACTTTTTTCACTTTCCAAGGTAATCTGTTCTTGAACAGCTCTTACCATTGGAAAGTTCTTCCTAATATTTAGATGAAATCTCTTTTCTTGTAACTTCAATGCATTTGTTCAGTTCCTGTCCTTTGAAGAAGCTAAAAGCATGCTTGTTCTATCTCCTACATGACAGCTCAATAGATATTTAATGATGATTACAATACTGTAAGGCCCTGCTTTGGGGGTTCCCGATATCAGTATGGTTAGGAATGGGCACCATATCTAATTGGCATCATATTTAATTGATAACACACTTTAATTTGCACTGATATCAAAATCCAACCTGAAGGTGACCAAGAGGTCAAACCAAGGAAGGAAGAAACCTGACTGTAAACATGAGGCCATAGGCAGGTCAGCCTAAAACACCCTCTAAGTCAATTATCAGGTAATCATCGCTGTTCCAGAGAATGATAGAAGCTGGAATTTTCTGGAGAATGTCATTGTGAGAAGTCCACCAGGACACGGATTGACATCCCCTGTACATCTGGACTCCTTCCTCCTTCCTTGTAGTATCCACAATACAGAGCTATTACAACAGTCATCATGTCTTTGTCATCCAAACACTGTGAACATTAGTGGATTGATAGTCCACTGTCTGTGTTGCAACTCCCATTGTTCCACACCTGAAACTGCACATACCTTCCACTGCCACAGGCTATTTTTTGGGGTACAAATACCCCTGATTTCAGGATGCCCAGTGCAGTCTCTCAAAGGTCTACCTGTCACTCTGTCCATCTCGCTCCTGAATGAGAACTGTCCTTAGGTCCTGCCTAAGCCAAAACACATTTCTGCTCTTCATTACTCTTCCGGACTGGTAATTATAAATCCCCCCAAAACCCTCAGCCTCTCTATCCATAATTTTTCCTCCCTTTCTCTTGTGTGAATGTTTGACTGTGTGTATCTTGTGTGCATGCATGAGTGAATTCCCCTCAATAAAACACATTTTTAGCTTACTTTTGAATCTCTGGCTGGTGCTCTTCCTGTGTGATCCCATAATCATTGGTAGCAAGATCTCGCTAAGTTGCTCCCCTCTCATTAGCCTCCTGATTTTGAGCTAATTAATTCCCCACTGTTGCAAGGAGGTACTGGCATCTCAGATTGGCCCTTGTGGCACCTACTTTTTGGGATAACAATACTATCTCTCTGTTTTCTCTTCTCTAAGTTAAATATGCTGAGCTACTCTTCCTCATATGGCATGGTATCCAGATTATTTACTATCTTGGCCATTCTCCACTGTTTCAGCTTGTCAATGTCCTTCTTAAATTGTGGTGCCCAGAACTGGACAAAATATTCCACACAAGGTCTGACCAAAGCAAAATAGCATGGTACTCATATTACTTCCTTTAATTGGAACACAATAGGACTGCGCTGGATTTATTTATTTTTTTAATGTCACATCACATTGTTGAATCTTCTGGATTTTTTCTCTACATGTTTAAGATGGTGTGGAGACAGGACAAGGTCACTCATGATGCTCCTGTTGTAGTTGTTGTATCTTCTGCTATAATGTCCTCCTTGTGCTGTCCATGCAGTGGATGACTTCCCCCCAGAGGGAGACCTACTGAAAGCATCTACAATCTCCCCATGACTGTGACTTTTGATTATAGAAAGAGAATAGCATTCATATAGGCCTTAAATTGGAATGGCTTAGGGCAAATCTACTTTACACTTTCCCTCTGCCCAATTGAAGCCACCAGAACATAGAAAAGCTCTGCTCTCTAGCTAATCATTAGGAAAACCTGATTGCTGGTAACAGGCAACAGCTGTCTTGGTGAATGGAACCAGAGTTATGAAATTCTTTCCTTTAACTTCTCTCTTGCTAGTTTTAAACGGTGGCAGTTTATCATTGAACATGCCATTTGAAGCTGTGACCTTTGGTCTCAATGCTGCTGTGTTCTGTATTTGGTTTGTTTGATTTGCGTGTGTTTTATTATGTTCTGTTATTATAATTCTCAAGATAAGATAAGCTGCTCTTTTGTGCAGCTGGCAGGTTCCTATAGGCAGCTGCCTGGCCACTGTGTGGACAGAATGCTGAACTAGAGGCACCTTCGATCCAGCATCACCCTCTTTAGTTCTTATATTCTCATTATTTTTATACAGCCATTTCAAAAGTGGGCTGTAAATGATTACAATGAATGAAATGAAAACAATTCTGATTTGTGGAATTAAATGTGGAAGTTAAGTTTCAATGCATTAGTTTACAAAAGCTTTCTTACTTTATGCTTTCTACTCCCCTACTTGCAAATTCAGAGTACACAAGACTAGCTAGGATGGCAGAAAGAAATTATACAACTGTTTTTGTGCAGTGCAAAAACTGGTTGTACTAGATTTAAAATGAATTTTAATGCCACCTGCTGGTTTCTAACTAAAAATGCAAGACCTCTCTGGTCTCATAATCTCATGAAGAAATTTGCCAAATTGGCAAACATTTCATTATGGATTAAAAACTTGTCTTTCTTTCCTGATTTGCTTCCTCTGACAAAAAATATTCAACAGAATTTAACTATCTTCAGAGAGATTATATCACTTCCCTAAAACAAGATGGTATCAGACAATTATTTCAACCTGAATTCTCTTCGCATCATTTCTATGTAGCAGAGATATTAACAACACTGCTAGTGAATTGTGAAGAAGCATAACAGGAGATGAGCAATAGTGTCCAAATGTACTTCAGGCTCTACCAGTGTGCACTGGGTCCTGTTGTATATTTGATCCCATTGTGCATTGAGTCCTATTGTGCATCACATCTCAGTGTTCAACAGTCACTTTGCTGGCTCCCCTGCGTAGTAATGTAACAGCATCCCCTTGCTAAACACGCATGTTAAAAAACTGCTCAGTTTTATTTCCTGCAGACATTAAGTCCGCTTACGAAGATATAAGTCCCTAAATGAATTCCAGCCTTCATGTTTTACGAGAAGTTCAAAGTAGCAGATATTTTACAGCATATTTGCTCTTTGTTTTGGAATGCATCTTTTATCTGTATATTCTCTTAGCCCCCCTCCTTCCCTCCCTCCTTTCTTCCCTCCTTTCTTTTTTTGTCCCACTTTAGTTTTATTTTTGACTTTTTTTATTATGTGTCACCTCAGGAAGAATCCTCTTTGTATCTTTCTTTGCATACTGCAGTTCATAGAAGTATACAAAAAATACTGTTGATTTCATTTTTTCTTCAACAGTATCTTTAAGCTATAAATCCCTCTCCTTTTCTCATACTCTTTAATATAATCCATTCTTTTAGGCAAGAGCTCTTCCTTCTGCCAAATGATTCATTTAGAAAATTGTATTATCACACACTATAAGATATCAGCTGTTCAAAAGACTGTTCCCTCTCTTCACTTTCTTGGCTCTCTTGTCATATGAAGAGATGAGGGTGCAGACAGAACATTTGAAGGAGCAAAGTCAGATTGCAAAAATTGGTTACAACATGTTGCTGTAATGAGCAAAAACATGATCTATGAAATTAAAGCAAACAAGCAAAAAAGACTTTGAGCGCTAGACTATGTCAAAACTATTTTATAAAAACTCAGCCTAATTGTGATCAATAGAACCTGGGGGGAAAATGGACAGAAGCTGTTGTCATGAAGCTAGCAGTTTAGTTTTGGTCTCAAGAACAGTTCCCAGCCCCAACCCCAGCTTGGCACATTCCAGATATTTTGCTTGTTGACTGAACTGGCTTGGCTGATATAAACTGTAGTGTGAATCCTCTGAAGGGTGCTTTGTTAGGGAAGGAGGCTCAAAATGCAGACTGGAGACTGAATGGTAAGTGGGGCAGTCATCAAATTACCCTAGCATGTAAAATCGAAGGCTTTCACAGCTGGAATCCATAGGTTGTTGTGGGTTTTTCAGGCTATGAGGCTGTGTTGTAGTAGTATTTGTTCCTGACATTTCGCCTGCATCTGTTGCTGGTATCTTCAGAGGATCTGATGTATCTTTGGGAAAACACATAATGGCTGGACACCATTTATAAAAACATACAATCTTGTTGTATCTCAAATCAGTCCCTAGCTATGGGTAAAACATGCAGGGTTACATCCTGTCATGTGCAGGTGAGTTGGTAAAAGAAGACTTTTCTCCCATGTTCTTCCACAGTAGCTTTTCCAACTCTCTGAAACCAGAGAATCTAGGATGCTGCTGGGTGAAGGAAGCTATGGTGTATGCTGAGAGGAGGATGCCCCCCATGATGATGTTCTGCGAGTGTGGCTATCCTGAGTGCCAGAGCAGCCTAGGAACAGGGTGCCAGAGCAGCCTAGGAACAGGTTGCTAGGCAACCAGAATAGCTCCTCAGGAGACAAACTCAGCCCCATAGTGTGTGGGAGGGGCTGGTGGCTGAAAGGAAAAGATATATAAAGGCAGATGCTGATTGTCATTTGTCAGTCCTTCAGTGAGAAAAGGCTTTGGAGTAAGTCCCTCAGTCAGCCATGGAAGTTGTCTGTGTGGGAAGGGTTTGATTATCAGGGAAAGCCTAGAGAGAGGCAGAAAAGTAATTAAACCATTATAGAATCTGATTAGAAAATGTGACCTAGATTGAGGGTTGAGTCTTCAATGAGAGTGTAGCCAAAGGGTTTATGGTTTATGTTTATGGTACTTGCACTTATATGAGAATTTAAAGATATAAGGAAACTGACTAAAAATACTTTGAAGAACTGTATTAACTCTGATCTGCATATGAACTCTAATACTTTGTTCTGTATGTTATCTTAACAAATATTACAGTTTATTTTTATAAATACTGACTCAGCTGAGTGATATATGGTACATGCAGAAAACACACTACCATAGAACTATAAGGAGTTGTAAATAACCATTGAAGGCCTCACTCTTTACACAAAGATGGTGTTATAAGGGGGAAAACAGAGCTGTGTGAAAAGACAGGGCACCTCATCAGATTGGAGAGCTGCCATACCAGTCTGAGAGAGAAAGAAGTAGGCCCTGTCAGACCCTCCAAATCAGGATAAGGGACCTTCATAAATGCAGTGCTTTCACTAATGGGAGGCAGATCCTGGATCCAAACAGAAAATTCCTGGCTAGGCAGAGAGAAGAAGTAAAGCAAGGCATGGCAATATTTATTTTAGCAAAGCTGAACATTAATTGCAGGTAAAAACTGAAGCCAAAAGTGAATAGTATCACCTAACAGCTGGAGAGAATGAAAATTAGGTGATACTAATCACTTTGAAAATGCAAAATTTTTCTTCAGGGGATAGAAAATTATCTGTCCATCACCACCACCAGATATTGCTAGACATGAGTTACTCCTTGGTAGACGGGTTTTCATTTGTTTATAGTTTTTCTAAATGAGAAATGGGACACCAAACCCTCTTTGCCTTCCAGTCTTTTGCCCATTTTGAGGTATGTGTTCAATGATGGGATAGATGGTAGGGGAAAATCCTCTGTTTTTCTGAGGTATCTCAGCTTGATTCTCTAATGTTAGGAAGCACATCTGAAGTCATCACCTCACTGTGCACAGGACCAATATCAGCACCCACAAATACATACACGTTAGTTCCTTGGTTTGAAAATTATATCATTTTACTAGAATGCTACTGGACTTTCTTGACCCAATTTTACTTGGGTGAGAAGGGATAGTCAGTGTAGTAAGCAGGTAGAGTGCTAGACTGGAACTTCGGAGATCCAAGGTCTAATCTTGACTAACCAATTAAATTCCCAAGATGAATTTGGGCCATTCTTATTGTCTCCTTTCCTCCCCACCACCACTCTCTGTTTGATCTATTTTTAGGTTATTTATTTATTTACAATATTTCTACCATGTCCCATGTTGTAAGGTCTCTGGGCAGCTGTCATGCCCTGCTTTCAGGACCTACATATAAACTCTGACTCAGAGACTGAAACAGCAGAACCTGCTGAACAGGAGAAGACAGTACCACCCACCCCAGAGACAGAACAGGGGGCAGTGCCAGCTCCAGCAGAGAGCACTGCCTCTTCTGACACAGAAGATAATTCATCAGAAGATACCCACCTTTGCTGAGCATAGACATAAAAAGGAAAGCGTACGCAGATCTAAATGAATTTATAGCAAGCAGCAGTTAATTAGGCAGCAGCTGGGTTAACCTCTGGACCTATAAAAGCCCAGTCATTCTGGAGATTTGTATTTGTTTCAAGTCTTTTTCCTACTAGACTAAAATAAGGAATCACATTGACGAACTGTTCCTTGCTGCTGGCTCTTATCAGCTGTTCTTTGGCTGACTGCCTGGACTGAGAGTGGACAGAAGCTTATGATAAAAATCAGCTGAACAATATAGAATAAAAAGACAATAAATTTTAAAACAATAAAATAATTTAAATATTATGAAAGCGTGTTAAACAACCACGTAGTTTGAAAAGTTGAAAGTACAGCCATATAAAACCATGTAACATGAAGTCATTAGTGCCCAAAGGCTTGTTATACAAAGCTATGTTTTGACTTGACATTGAAATGATACCAATGTTGGTGCCAATCATGCCTCCAAGTGGAACACACTCCACAGCTTAGAAGACCATCTGTCATGTCCTCACATGGTCTATTATTTTCCTGGTTTGGTACAGAGGTGCATAAAGTCAGGAGAAGGAGAGCCAGGTACAGTACCTGGAGGAAAAGTGGGTTATAACTATCAAGCTTCCCTCCATACGTGCTGTAGGCTCAAGTAACAAACATTCCCCTTACCCTACCATGCCTGTATCAGATTAAAGAGAAGCCAAAGATACAACTGCACGCCCCACATTCAGCGTAATGTGTTGGCTGGCTGTTAGCCACATATGAATTCTAAGGCAGAACTGAGGCAGTTTATGCTTGCAGCCTTGATCCTCATCTTCTATTCCCCCCCACTTTCCCTAGATATAAGGTGTTGGTGCATTGCTTATTTTATCAAGACATGGGTGACTTCAAGTCTAGTCCCTACCTCAGCAGATCCAGGAACAAAGATATTAATGTATTTCTGGCGCAAAGTGAAAGAGACATTATCTAAGTGTGAAATAAATAAAATGTGGAATTTAAAAATGGGCATTATTTGATATATCTATTTCTGTCCAAGGGATCAGCGAACAGAAATCTACAAAGGCAACAAAATAATCAATTTATTTTCCCCATAATGACAGTAAAAATACAGGAATATGTCCACATGTTTCACATCAGTTATGTTCAGCTCTGGTTTATCTCTCAAAACCCGCCAGAGTCTCCATACCACTTTTTAAAAAATGGTTCATTCTAAACGAAAACTTTGTAATTTATCCTGTTTCTTCCTCTCCCACCAATGAATAAAAGTCTAAAAGTGCTATGGCTGAGAATTTGAAGCCATTCTTTAAGTACAAGTTTAGAATAGCATGCATCAAATACTTTTCTTTGCATCACAACCATGTCCCAAAGTGGAAGTGAGAAAGTTTACATCTCTCAAAGTATTCAGTGCCTTTCCAGTTAGATGCTAGGCAGTTTCAATGAGCAGGCTCAATTGAATGAAAATACACTTTGAAAAGCATGTTCAGAATCCCCCAAATTGAAGTAAGAACATTTATCCCCACAGGAAATATTCTACATGATACATGACTTATGAGTAGGAAAAAAACTGGGCCATGCAATTCAGTAGTTATCATTCCTTTATCTTTGACCTAATATGGTAAAATGGAATGGCATATGTACCAACTCAGCAAAGTATTGCAGCCAAATTTTGAGAGGGCTTTTTTTTTTTTTTTGGATGCAAAATACTAATAACATTTGGTTCATTTCACAAGTTGCAGTTAAATGGCAGGAGAGATAGAAGGAATTAAAGGAAAATCAAAGTAAAAAAATACCAACATTGCCTATAACTATTTAGATGCTAAATATTGGAGATTTGGAGCTCACAGTGTCCTTTATAGAGTGAAAAACTGTGCCTAATGTTGTGAATATGGTGGAACTGATTAAGCACTCCACTAGCTGACAACAGTGGAGATTAAAAGAAGCATTTGATATGCAGCCAGTCCAAAAAAACTTTTATTGCTTGTTTGTGGCCAGATTTCTTAGGCCCTTTTTGCACGTCATTTCCCATGTGAAATGGCCACGGGAGCAACATGGGATCACAAGGACAACTCCGCATGACATCCTTGAGATCGTGTGTCACTCTCATAGCAATCACGCAGTATATCATTTTTGGCGATTTGCCGAAAATGATGCGTGATTGCGCATCCCTCCTAGGTTCCTCCCACACTTACCTTACATGTGTAATGTCAGGAAGCGTGGCCATCGCGCTTCCTCCCACAGCACAGCCTGGGAAAGTACCTGGCTGCACTGCGGAAGGAAGGGGCGGAGCTATCACACTTCTTTCTGTCCAGCATGGAGCTGGTGCAGAGGGAAGCGCAGGGGACGCGATTCTCTCCTGGAGGAGGCTTTTTGCACGATCCTCACATGACACCACCAGCACCAGGTAAGGGGTGAAAAGGGTCTAAGATGTAGTCTTCCAGCACCAGGAACAGGAAACAGTTACATTTCTAATAGATATCAGGCCTATACAATCAAATTTGCTCCCATTTTTGGAGCATACAGATTGAGTTACTGGCTGAGCATATTTTGAACCTCAAACATGGCTGGCCAAATAAAGGTTGCTCAAAGTACAAATATGTATTCAAAACGCTTTGATGTTTCCTTTTTATTGTACCAAAAAGATTGTGCAAGACTGCATATGTTTATTCTTCACTGTAAATATCTATTTCACAGAGACCCACAATGGCACAATTATTCGAAAATGCCCTACAGACTCATGTCTGTGGATGTTTTCACTAAATATGCAAATATCTCTGTTTCTGAAAGTGATAGAGTAGATCAGTAGAGCCAGATTCTCTTCAGCAGGACCTTGTGCAAACATCAAAATATTATCACCATGTTTGAATTATCCCTCAATAACTGTATGGATTTTTTTTAAAAAAATTACAGTCCAAAGTGCTGGTATTTCCCAAACTGCAAAGTGTACCAATGTTGACTTTAGTGTGTCATTTTTCTAAATATCATTCTAGAAGCTTTATGTATCTAACTTGTTTCTGGACTTCTGTGGAAAGAAGTTTAGAGACAATTAAAAGAAAATGTTCCTGATTACAATGTAAAAGAAGCAGAAACTGGGGAGCATCCAATGGCTCTTTTTTAAAAAACTAAGGCCCTTTCCACACGCGGGGCAGGTAAACGGGGGGGGGTGCACGCAGGGACAGAGCTTACCGCTAAACGGGTTGCTCCGTCCCCGTGGGGAGTGTGCGTTCGCCGCTCCAAACGGCGGCAAATTTCAGCGGCATTCGGCTGCACCCAAAATGGCGGCCGCCGGCTTCCAGCAGCGCTCCGCCAATCACGGCAGCGCGCCAGCCAGAAGCCCGCCCCTGGGCAGCTCTGCAGAAATGCGCTAACGCATTCCTGCAGTTCTAAACGGGGCGCGGCAACGGGGCAATGCTTGCAAGTCACATAAAAACCACTTGAGAAGTGGTTTTTCTAAGACTCGCAGCGCCACCCCCGCGGCCGCGCGAGGGCGGTTTGAGGTTTAGAACCTCCCATTTGCGAACTGCCCTCGCGCGCCTCGCGGTGTAGAAGACCTCTTGGGGGGGTCGCCCTAGCACGGGCAATATGCAAGTGTGGAAAGGGCCTAAGAAAACAATAATCTTATGAGCATCATGAGATATGTCTCAAGTTTCTTCTGTGGATTCCGGATTACAAAAGGCAAGGTGCTACCCTTAAGAACTCAAAGTCCTGGGCTGGATGGACAAGAACCTCTGGATTTCAGTTTCATCCCATGTGTGATTCCTTTTAATGTCAAATTCTTTTCAGTTCCTTTTCCTGAAGAAGAAAATGAATACGAAGGTCTTCCTGAATTTTGATTTTTCTAAAATGAAAAATTATACGATCTGTTTAATTCAAGCAATTTAGTCATGAAACAAGCATAGAAGGGTCATTTACAGTTTCTGTTTGAATTATTATGATTATGCTTGCAATCTTATACATACTTTACTTTGGGTAATCCTCATTGAACCCAAAGGGAGCTTACTTATTATGTATAAGCATATATATATATATATATAATCAGATTGAATGGTTGTGGTCATAACCATACTAAATCAGTAGCACTACTCAGAACAGTTGAACTTGTTTCCACACACAATCCTTTTTAGGTTCCTGGTCAGATGCTGGGTTAAGAGTTTTCCATTTTAGTAAGTGACTAAATATACTATTTACATGTGGAGGATTACTGCAAATCAGCAGCCTATTTTTGTGTCCACCAGGACAAGTTACATACCTTGGTATGTTTATTTTTCAACTGTATGTTAATACAAGAGCCTAACAGTTCAGTGTCCAGTCAATCAAACCAAGAATAGATGCCTCCATATGGTTTGCAAGTTCATGTGCTTATAAAAGTAAGTCTGAATCTGAACATTTACAAAATAAGTGACAAGGCTCAGGTTTCTCTGTAGTACTCTTTATCCTTGTAGAATAATGCCCTAGAACAGTGGTTCTCAACCTGTGGGTCCCCAGATGTTTGTGGACTTCAGCTCCCAGAAGCCCCAGCCACTATGGTCAATGCTCAGGGCTTCTGGGAGCTGAAGTCTAAAAACATCTGGGGACCCACAGGTTGAGAACCACTGCCCTAGAAAGATATGCATATTATATCTGGTCACTGAAGGGGAAAAGTGAGTTGACAATTGAGTCTGGAGTTTGGATCATTGCTGTTAATACCACCCAGCATGATGTAATGGTGCTAGACTAGGACTACAGGAGACCAGGGTTAGAATCCACACACACCCAACCATGGAAACTAACTGGGTGACCATGGGCAAGTTATATTCTTTCAGTCTTCCTAAAAGGAAGACAGTGACAAACTTCCTCTGAATAAATCTCACCAACAAAACTCTATGATAGGGTTGTTATAAGTCAAAATCAACTTGGAGGCATGTAACAACAACAGTAATTTATTCACTTCACCTCAGTGAAAAGTACATAGAAATAAGCCTTACTGAAATTATTTACTTCTAAGTAAGACATGATCTCATCTGCAAAACAATCTCTTGAAGATTAGTCCAAAAAGTTTAAAACATCTGGCTGGCATCCAAGAGTCCACACCCAAAGGGAAGTCATAGCAATGAAAATAAACTTAAACCATTGTTTGTCTTGAACTACCAGTGGCAGCCACCAATGTTTTGTAGCCTGAGTCTAGGGGTGCAGAAAATATGGCATTTTGCTCCCAAGGTTGTTTTTGTGGGGCTTCAGCCCACAAATCATCCTGGCAATTGACACTTTTTGGGAGGGGCTAGTTGGTTTTAGGCCTGGGAGAGGGCCCAAAATTAAACAAGCAAGTAAACCAGAAGATGACCTTCAATTTACTTCCTGTGCAAATTAATTCCTCTCTTGGATCAAAAACTGCCTGTGGAAAAGCAGAGAAACTGATGTGGAGGGCCTTTTGAGAGAGAAAAAAGCTGCCTCCTCCTCCCCTTTTGAGAAGGTGGAACAGAAGATGGATGCATTCCCAAGGTCCTGCAACCCAAGGTCCCGCAGGGAAGCAGTATGCCCTCCCCAATCCCTGGTAGTTGGCCATTGTGCCAAAGGAAGAAAGCAGTCAAAAGCTGATTGGCCTACCAACTGCCTCTTACTTTAAATAAGGCTCAACCGTACTTGAGGGCATTTGGCTAATGAGTGGGGAGCTCAGGTAGAGGACTCAGGAATGGCACTTAGATGGCTGCCACAGCCAGCCTCTAAGATCTGATACTTGAAGTGCTTGCATCACTTTGCTTCATCATAGGCCCAACCCTGTAAATGATCACAAAAATGGAGGATAATTTCCATGAAGAGCACTTATAATGAGAGGACATACAATTGCAAACTAGAAGCTTTAAAGTGTCAGAGAAGGACCTTTTAGGGCTTACTAGCAACAAATTTATACACGATCATGTCTAGACAGGCTTGACCCCCTTGGAGGCTTTTGGCAACCAAATACATGAGTAATGTATCAGCGATCCAGGTCAGACATACAGTTTTATCCTTGGTGACTATATGAGTCTGAAAATGGAGGCATTAAGTCATTTGCAGAAGACTTCATACATCTAATTATGCAAATTCCTTGCAGGAGTAATCCCACTTCTGGAAAAATCATGATATGTGAATCATCTCTAAGAAGGGGAAAGATTCTGATATTAAAGATAATGAATAGCTAAAGAATGAGTCACAGATATTTGCAACCTTATAAGAATGTAGATGAAGCCTGGAAGAAGAATGTACAAGGGATATCTGGATAACATCAAAGAAATCTATTAAACCAGTCTAGTCTGTGTCTGTCAGCACTATATAAGTTCAAAGCATAAGGCTGAATCCAGACTTAATCCTACTGAATGGCAAGTCACCACAATCAGTGTTGAACCAGGTCTGGTAGGGACTTAGGTTTAAATTCCCAGTGACCACTGGGTGACCTGGGCCCAGCCACTATCTGCTTAACTTACCACATAGGATTCTGAGAATAAAAATGGGAAGATGGACAATGTATGCTACCTTACACTTTTTAGAGGGAAGGCAGAATGTTAAAAAGAAAAAGAAAGCAAAGAAATAATAATGCATTTTATGAGTACATCTGGAAACATCAGTTTGTCTACAACAAAAACCAACTGGGGAAAGTATAGCCAGTGGGCCACATGTGGCCAACCCACTTTTGTGGCCTCTCAGCTACTTTGAACTTTTTAAATATTTGGTATGATTTTCAGGTGATTTTTGTTCTCAATCTATACCAAAAGTCCCCAAACCAGCAATTTACCTTCTCCTCACCCCCAGAAGGGGGCCCTACAAATTTTCAGCCAAAAATCAGACCTCAATTTTCAACCAGAGGTGATACACTGTAACTTCCACACTAGCAGGAAGTGCTGGTTGCCTCTGTGGCTGATCATGAAGGGAAATTGGGCTCCACGCCTCACATAGTTATGCAATATATGGAAATATATGAGAGAGGAGTGAAGAAGTTATGGTCTTCAAGTGAAAGTTAGGAATAGTTAGGAATAATAGAGATGTTGTTTATGTCCTTTTCTGTGGAAAAAGAGCTGAGGATCAGGTGCAGCCATGATATATTGGGGAGAGGAACTAGAATTTTGTAAGAGAGCACATTGGAGATGAGAGAAACCCTGCTGCCACCACTGCCAAAGGGAGAGAGAGAGAGTAGGAAAAAAGGGAGGGAATGCAGGTGGGAAGAGAAGAGTAGGGATGTGATTTGACAGAAAGGTAGAGGACAGGAAAAGTTTAGGAAACAGGTGAAGTCTCCCCTTGGATCACTTTGGGGAAGGGGAATGGAAAGAGGTGGAACTTTATATTAATTACCAGAAAAGTCAACCTGAGCTGATTATGAAGAAGCTAGGCTTTGAATTACCAACTCTCAATGGAATATGATTCTTGCAAATGTGAATAAAAATAAAACAAATAAAAGCCAAATGGAATATTACAATAGGAGGTTCTCCTACCAGCAGTATTGAAATGTTATATCAGAATAAAAGATGCTGCTGGTATATTTTGCCAATAGCATCCTTCATATTTGTATTTCATCATAATAGTTATAACAAGAAACTTGGGTCTGTACTTTTACACAGTACTCCTGCCTGTAGAGATTACTGAATTAAAATAGTCTATATCTTTCAGAGCATTTGTAATGGCAGAATTATCAAACGTTTTCAAGACCCTATTTAGCCAGTGTTTTTGCAAACCACCACTGTCTAATGTAGTTGCCATCATGTCACTCCTCACTTTGTATGAGAATATGGTATATAAATGAATTCCAGATGGTAAGAGCTTTCATCACCTATTTATCATTCTATGGGGTCAATTTCTTTCTGAATCATTGACTCTGCAGTCCTGTCAGCGGTAATAGAATTACTGTTTGTCCAGCAGTTATTCTTCCCATAATCCTAGCAGATTAAATGTGGTGTGCCACAAGCCACATGTGAATGCACTGCCTGCTCTACTTTAAACTACCATCATCAGTCTTTGATATACGAGCTCTTCTATGTTGCTTTCCTATAGAATCCATAGTTCAGAAAGTTAATATGGTTCATGCAAGGACAGACAGGAAAACAGGAAGTTGCCTTATACCAGGTCAGACTATCAGACCAAATAGATTTGTTTTGTTGATACTAGCTGGCTGTGGCTCTCCAAGCTTCCAAAGTCCAACTTTCCCTGGAGATGTTATGAACATAAAAAGAATCATGCTGGATCAGACCAAAGGCCCATCTAATCCAGCATTCTGTTCACACAGTGCCCAGCCAATTGCTAGCGGAAAGCCTGCCAGCAGGACATGAATGCAACAGCACTCTCTCTGTTATGCTACACAGCATCTGATATGCAGAAGCATATGGCCTCAAGTCCTGGAGGGAGCACAAAAGCCTTTGTTACTAGCAGCCAGTGATAACGGCATCTAAGTAAAATGGCTGACTGACTGAATGAATGAGTGAATATTCCATAAATTTGTCTAATTCCTCTTTAAACATCTTGTGGTAGTGAATTCTAATGCTGAACTTTGTGCTCTACGAAGAAATACTTCCTTTTGTCTGTCCTAAATCTCAGAGAATGACCCGAGAATCTTCTCCATGTAAAGGATGTGTTCTACTGGTAAGCTGTGTACGTGAAGATTGCAAATTCCTGTCATTTTAATAATAAACATTTTAATTTTAGGTAGAGTATTAATTTAGGGTTAGAAAATATCAAGTTACACTAAGGACTACAAAATACGTATTTAGATAGCATTGATTTGGCCCACTATAGGCAAGACAAGGTTTTTATGGCCCTCGGGGCCGTCGCACCTGCAGCCCCGCCACCTACCCTCTCGCCCCACCGCCCTTCTCTACCTTTTGTAACCAAAAAGCTCTGACAGTAACCTCACATGAGATCTCAAGGAAAAGAGAGATATGGTACCATATATTAAAAGCTGCATATTTAAGGAAACCAAGGAAGAATGGCTAGAGGCATTTAATAAGGCAGTAGAGTTTGGTTATAAAAGGAAAACCTAACAAGTTGTGAGTTCAAGAATGGAAGCACAGTGAATTGAAGACAGCAGTTTATTTAATGCCGTGATGCCAGTCCAGATGTAAACATTCAGTGTGAGCAATCTGGCACCACAACAAACATATAGGTTACTATTCATAGCAGCAGCATGCAACAACATATAGCAATTTATAGAAGGATCCTGGAGACATATTAGCCAATCATGAAACAGCAGTCATTAACATTATGGAAAATTACCAAGCAAACATAGCATAAAAACTATTCCTATTGAAATTTTTCTTTACATTTCAGATTGTTAGTAAATCAATTATAGGGTCAGAATGTTCTGGTAATGCTTAATCTGCTTTTCCTTAAGATTCCTAAGAATTTAATAATTCTATTTTTTTTCCCTTGATTCAGAACACTGTTCCTTTAACATAGATCTATCTTACTTTGGTCTTACGTGTCCATTTGATTAGATGAGGGTGAAATTGCAGAAATGGGCATCAGAAGTGGGGAAAATAAAGAGAAAGGAAGTAGCAAAAGGTTTCAAAGATGGGCATCATAGTAATGGTACAGATGTATAACAGAGAGTTTTGAGGGGAAAAAAGTAAGATGCAAGAACTATGAATGAGGAAGCCTAGAAGAGAGAAAGCTGCAATATCGAAATATGAGATGATCAGAATATATACCAGAGTTTTATCTTACAGGGTTGAGAAGTATAGGCAGACTTCTGCATTGTTCTTAAAGAAGCAGCAACATGAATTTAAAGTGGAAAGCAAAAGGGAAAAAAAGGATCAAGGATTAAATTAAACTATGCCTACTTAAAAGTTTGAATGGCGACTGATATGTGGAATGTAAGAGCAGAAGCCTTTAGAATGAAAGAATAGTAGCTCTGTACTGGACGTTTTGAGCTTGGAAAGTAATGAGAAATCCAAGTGCACATATCTCACAGGCAGGCAAAGATGGACAGAGGAGGAGACTTCTAGGATGTAGAAGTACAAGTATGAATCAGCAGCAAGTACATGGCATTGGATGCTATGGGATTTGAAAACATTGCCCAGGGAGTGCATACAAAGAGCAGAACAGTTAGTATACAGCTCTTTGGATTCCAACGCAGAGGAGTAGTCTGAGGAAATCCTTCCTCAAAGGGAAACTTTGAACAAGTGATATAATAGACAGGAGAACTGGCTAAGGATAGAAACCTAAGAAATGCGCAGAATCAAGCAGGAGAGAGTGATCATCAGATGTGTCAAAGGCAGCAGAAATATTAAGAAGGGTGAACACAGTTGCAATGGAGAGCAGAGGAGAGAAACCAAGGGATCAAGAGTGGAATTTTGAAGAGAAAAACTCAAGATACTACAGGGGTTTGGAAGAAAAAGAAAAGAAGTGAGAAGTGAGATGAGAAGTGAGAAGGGCAAAGAAGGTGTTTGTTGGTTTGTTGGTTTAAAATGGGAGAAAGAGAAGCATGTTTACAATGGCAGAGTTTTCTGATAGAAGGAAAAGGTTGATGATATCACTGGAGAGAGAATAGTGAGTGAGAAGGCAATCAGGAGGAACTGCGAAAGAACAGATTCAAAGGGACCTGTGAAGGCACCAATTGAGGAAAACAGTCTTCATCTAATCATGATCCCCAGAACTGTTTTTAAGGTGAGGAGGTCAACATTGACAGATAGATTTTATTAATTTTGCCTACTTGTCATTGAAATACGCTTAAATATGAAGACTTGTACAAGTAAATCTGTACTTGGAATTGACTTCTATGGATTCAAAGTAGCTTATTCCAAAGTTAGTGTGCATAGGCTAGATTGTGGGCAGCCTTTGACAATATCATTGACAATAGTTGTCTTAATATTACTTAGTGCTTTATCATTTCATACAGTTCTGATTGATAATTCCTGTGGAAGCTCAACTACATAAGAGACTTGGTGTTCCAGTTTTGTTATATCATTTCAGTGGGAATAAATCTCCTTGTTTAGTCTTGGGGGATTGAGGACCCCTGCTCCTCCATTCCAGGGTCCCTGCCTCTAATACAAACAGGAAAGAATTGAGGGATGTGGATGAGGGATGTGATTGAAAATAAAGTAGATGAGTAAGGCATGAAAGTAAAAATAACCAAAGAGGTTGTAATAACATCAGTGTAAGATAGTCACTGATCAGTATTGGAATACTGGAGATGTTATGGTACTTCCAGCTCTCACATTTTTTACGTATCAAGTCCAAAGGAGAAAGCAGGAGCTCGGAACATTGCTCCTTCAAAAACAAAGCATTCAAAGTGCACCACAAAACCTTTCTGGAAAAACTGAAATGTGTCACACACACACACATACACACACACACACACGATCTAATAAGATCAATAGAGAAGAGACTGAAATATGTAAGTCTTTTTTGGGATTGGGAGGAAGAAGAGTATTCAGAATGGTTAAAGCATTTCCACAATACCTAGAAAGGTTTAGAAAAATTAGAACAAACATTGTTGAGGATGTACACGGTCAATTACTAGAAATTTTTAAAATGAGACTTTTGAAAACCTAAATGTCAGTGTTTGAATGGGGCAAAAAAGAGAAATAAGACAAAGCAAATCACAAACAAGCATTTCAAATTATGATCCTCAAATAAACATTTGAGGCCATTCAGCCTATCAAGAAAAAGCTAACAGGAAAAAAGAATGGTACCAAATCTCCAGGTTTTGAAATCCAGTGACGTGATTGAATCAGTTTCCATAACTACAAGTCTGTGTGGCGTGGAGCTCTACGTCAAGAATGAGCAAGAAATAACTACTTGAAAGGATCACCATAAGATGACACTAGGCAGACAAAATATCTTGGGCCCACAAAATCCCACTAAAAGGCTGTTTAGGCTAGACCATAACAGACCAAACAATGCATACATTGAAAGTGAAAGTGAAAAAAAGAGTGGTTTCCATTCATGATAGAAAGAGGCAGGAAGCTTTCTTGACCTTTAACAAGCATTCAGTTCTCACTTAATAGCTGGCTGAAGAATTTGCTTGAGCTCAACCCCCAAACAAAAATGCTTTCACAAAATTCCCCCATCAATCAAATTTGTATTCTCTGTGTAGCTGTAGGTGCGAGTGCTGCTGGAGTCCATGACCTTTTGCATTATTTTGAAAAAAGTAAGCACTCATTATGAATAATCAGCAAAATGTATTGGAAAATTGTGACATACAGGAGATCATCACTACAGCCCTAATAGCCATGTCCTCCCCATGTTCCTCGGGTTCCATGGAAGATATATATAAACACAAGAACACACATGTATTGAATATTCAATTGAATATTGAATATGCTTGTTGTATTGTATAAATTCACAGAAACCAGTGCAATATACTGGTTAGAGAATTGGTCTACAACTGTGGAGACCAGGGTTGAAGTCCCCACTCAGTTGTGGAGTCCCATGGGTGATCTTGGACAAGTCACACTCTCAGCCTCAGAGGAAGGAAGAGACAAACTCCCTTTGAACATATCTTGCCAAGAAAACACCATGGTAGGGTTGCCATAAATATTTAGATTCCACCCTTTATTTTGAGATCTCAGGGCAAACAAAGTCAGTTTAAGCAGTGTAATGCAGTATAGATTTTAAAACAATAAAAATATTTTTAACAGACTAAAAATTGAAGTACAATTGAAGTGAAAATGATTTCAAACCACATCAATGTACATTTCAAAAAGATGAAGGTATATGTATCACTCCTTTTCTACTCTTTCATTTATGCTCATAGGACCTAATTTGTCAGTCCACTTTTTGACAATCTGCTCTTTTGACAGTAACCAGAACTACTCTCCTTCATTCTGTCCATTCCACTCCTCACCCGATTAGAAATGTCCTCATGAAAACTGGAATGGGTCAGTCATATAGGCATACTTCATTTGGAAGCTTTTTCCCCCTTATCTCATGCACCTCCCATCTGTCTCTCTCTCCTTCTCTTCTTCCATCCCACCCCTTCTCTGATTGGACATACTGGTTTCTCACACTCATAGCAGCCTTGCCACTGCCCTGGCTATCTTAAAGACTGGGTTCTGCATTTCAACAATTTCTAGTTTTTGATAGTGGTCTGATCCCTATTCTGTTTAAGAAGTGGGAGATGCCTGTACAATCCAGCCCCTTGCGTTTCCCCCTTGTTTTAGTCTGCAAATGACATGCCACAACATGAATCTTACTAGAGGAAGGAGAAGCAGTCTATTATTCTGGCACCAAAGCAGATGACCTCAGTGCTGTTCCTACTCTGAAAAAATCCAAAAGTTGCACCACCCATGTTCCCTTCTATTACACCACTTTCAGTTAGACTAAAGGTTTTCAGCTATCATCCCTTGAGACTGATTCAGGTTCAGTATATTAATCAAAATATGCAACATTCCATGAATTCAGCTAGTTCCTTAGATTTCTATGGGGATTCCCCATCATTTGGTGATTGCATTTCTGGTGCACACCCTGATCAGAGTACAATTCAACCTGCTGTTAAAAGGCAAGACAACACAAAGAAACTTATGGATTCTAATAAGCGTTTCTGGCACATTCATTTTTTCCCATATTTTTCTATGCCTAATTGTACAATTGGTCTAAGGGGGGGATTCCCTTTACTATAGAATCATAATATGCCTGTCATAAACAAATGTTGAGTTAATTGGATGCAGGAGCACTTGTAAAATACTTTAGTTTGATCTAGCAAATCACCTCTTCAAAAACTAATCCTGCACATTTTCACTGCCAGTTACTTTATCCAAATACAACAGAACCATGACAGCTTAAAAAATTAGTAATTTCCCATAAACACATGTGAACTATAGAGGGAACCATCTGGACCATTCAACTGTAGTGAAGGAAAGCTTTTAGTTGAAATCTAGGGCATTACACACCACCAAATACCTTGTGCAGTGGTAAGTTCCCGGGACAATAAACAAAATGGGACAAAATTGCAGCAGCAGACAGAGTTTTATATTTTGGAGAAAAGCTTGATTTTAGTGCTTTTCACTTTCCCACTTTCCCTTCCTCCACTTTCCCATTGTTTTTCATTTCTGTTTGCTATTCCCTTGCTCTAGCTCAACCCATGCCACTTTGCATATGGATAAGGCAAAGTACATGGAAGTTAGTGCTCTTCTCCTCATAATTCACTCATTTGGAAATGGCAGGTGAACTAGCAGCAGCTGCAAGGAGAAGGATCAGTGCATGGAAGGTCTAGAGTACCTTTTCTCTCCCTTTTTACCCTTTCAGGTCTCAGGTAATCTTTGCATAAAAAATTACAGGTCTCTAGAAAGTCCTGTATAAAAATTAAAACCCTCAGGGAATCCCTGAATGAAAATTACAGATCTCTGGAAACTCCTGTGTAAAAATTATAGGCTTTAGGGAGTGCCTGCATTGAAAAATACTGTATCTATAGCTCAAAAAATGTTTGTGTTTTTTAAATAAAAAATCATGACCTCTCATGGAATCCCTAGCAACCTATCAAGGAACCCAAAGGTTCTAGGGAACCATGGTTGAGAAATCCTGGCCTAGAGAGTACCTATTCCATTTGACAATGCCAGAACCTAATGCCTGCCCTGGACTGACAATTGCAAAACTTCAGCACAAGTTTGGATTAAATTGAACAATGTTGGATTTAAGATCCTGATCTAAAATATTCATTATTCTGCTTGCAGGGAGCACTGCAAGATGTAGGTTTTCACTGCAAAATACTTGCAAAACTTTGACATAGAAAATCCCAAATTTCAGGGTCCATAGTTAACAAAGGTATGACATTTAGAACACAAGATTACTGGTTAGTTTGAAGATTCTGTTTTTAATCTTTCATTCTTATTTTAACAAAGGAAGCCATACTATTATTTTTCCCTTTATGACTATATAAACAAAGAACAAAATGCCTGACTCAAAACATGCATATGAAATAACTTCCTGCCTGCCTTTATTAAGTTAAGAGACAAACTATTCAAAGAATGATGAGCCTTCTAAGTTGAACTGATTAAAACATTGTATTGAAAGCTACTACCATGCCGTGCTGATACATCCCAAATAAAATTCCAAACAACGATCAAGAATTTCAGTGGGAAAGTGACTTTAATTTTTTAAACCCATTTCTGAGAAATAATTATAGAATGGAATGTTCATGTAAACGGTTAGGCTTTGAGCTTTAAAGAAGTAGTTTTTCTACTTAAGCCTGCTAGTGGGTATCTCTTGCAGGAAACTGCCATATCACCACCATCAGTTCCTTGTGCCAAACTGTCCCTAACATCTACTAGCTAAGCTCCTGGATCCCACTCACAGAAATTGACCCACCACAGGAGAGCATCTGGTCTGCATTTATAGAGGTATTGCTTCAGAGCCAGGCCATCAACTTAAGTTACGAGAAGAAAAACATTTCACTTATAATTTGAATAGATGAGTAAAATTTTACTTTGGATTTCTCAAACTTTAACTACACACTTTTCCAACCAGCAACACAAGTTTTGACTCAGTTTCATTTAGAAATGATTTCGGAATCAAGTAGGCATGTGAAAGCCAGTGTGGTGTAATGGTGTGAGCATTGGACTACAACCCTGGAGACCAGGGTACAGTTTCCCGCTCAGCCATAGAAACCCATGGGGTGACCTTGGGTGTGTCACACACTCTCAGCCCCAGAAAACCCTGTGATAGTTTCTCCTTAGGATTACCTTAAGTCAGAAACAACTTAAAGGCACACAACAACAACAATAACCAGGGACGTCTCTTTCAGTTTACAAGCCTTTCAACATTCATCAACTGGGCTTGACAGGGCTTGACAGCTTGACTGCATGGAAATCGGCTTTTAAGATGTAAAACCCAAATACAAGTATTTAACTGGATTGGATCCAACTCTGGTCATGCTTAGAACTGACCCACTGAAATAAATGGAATATAAGTTAATAATGATTAACCTAAGTCCTATTATACTTTGCACATATGATGAGAAGAAGATATGAGTCATTAGAGAAGACAATGAAATTGAGAAAAGTTGAAGGCAGTAGGAAAAAAGGAAGGATTAAAGAAGGATTGACTCAGGAAAGGAAGCTATGGCCTGCAAGACCTTTGCAACCTCAAGGTCTTTGATGGTACTAAAATAACAACAACCTAAATCCTACCTATTTCAGTTGGCATACTCTAGTTTTGCCAATCTGGCACCATCCAGATGGGAGTTCAGCTCCCATCTGTTCCAACTGACAATGGCAAATTGTCATGAATTCTAAGAGTTGTAGTCTAAAACATTCAGAAGACACTAGGCTGGGGAAGATTAGCCTATTCTAAGTAAGTCAAAAGCTAACCCGGCTGGTTTGATTTCTTCCTGAAATATTCAAGCATGTTCTAGAACAGTGTTACTCAACTTGGTAGTCCCTGGAGCCATTGGCTAATGTAGAGTTTCCTTGAAGAATTTCTAGAAAAGAAAGAAACATTTGAAGTCAATAGATATAAATATGGTGCCTGGCACTTTGGGGGGAAATATTCTGGGATTACTCTCTTAAGATATCCTGAGAAACACTATCAGGGAACACTATACCGAGAGGGCTAGGCATCAACAGAAAAGTATGGAAACTTTAGTTAGTTACAATGCACTATATACACAAAGTAGAACTTTGCATTGCAGGAGCTGTTTTCAGCTTTCAGTTAGTGTGACCCATTGTCCTTTGATTCTGTGGAGATTCACAAATAGTTCCATGCACAACTAAGAGCAGGCAGGATGGACTTAGTCCAATGAACAAATATGTATAATAAGCCATATTTAAAATATAGCAAAAGCAGACAGTAATATCTTGGCTGAGATGGACTGGGAGTATCTCTGAAAATTATGTCCAAAATACTTGGCCTTCTTCCTTCTGGGGAGGGGGAATGTGGATAACTTCAAGGTTAACTTGATATTAACATATTCTGACATTTTAGATAGTTAATCATATCATTCAAAACTTTAACATGAAGCAGATTTTTATAAGACTGAGATAATATCCAGTAGATTCCTATATTTCAAGCATGGAGATTTAACTTCAAGACTAATTTTTGCTAAAGAACAGAATAACAGTCTAAATTTCAGAGGTGAAAAAAATGAAGCATGCCATTTGTTTAGTGAGAATTTTATTTGCTGATTATATTGTTGATATAATTTGACTTCTTCAAAGAAAAGATCATGATGGATTCAAGTGGCAGAGAAGAGATCCATAGAACTAGAAACCAGATCTCCATATGGCAGAGAAAGGAGAACTAAGAAAGGAGCTGGCCGTTTTTGAATTTGGACATAACACTCAGATAGACGCAGCTGTGAGTTTAGCTGATAGAAAGAAGTTCATAGAGGCACAAAGGTCCATGATGTTGCTCTGGGACGCTGATTCAGGATTGGTGGTTTTCGGTGCCCCGTTTAAGGAGACTGTTTATTTTCAGTACTTGTGGTCTCTGATTTTATATTTGTGAATAAATAGATTACAAAGACACCATTAATCTCCAGTGCAAGTGCATTATCTGAAAGGAGACTAAACACTGGAGAATTGCCCCTGAGCTCACTACCAACCCCAGGGAGTGAGTTCCAATCCTGTGCTGAGGAAGTCAGTAGCAACTATACTTAACGACTACCACTCAGCCATGGAAATGCACTGGGTGACAAGTCACACTCTCAATCTTGCCAAGAAAACCTAATGGTAGGTTCACCTTAGCGTCATCATCAGTTGGAAATTACTTAAAGGCACACAACAACAAGAGCAAAGAGGATGGTTTTGTTTTTGTTTTTGTTTGCAATCTTTCTTTTGTCTTCAGCTAGGAACAAGATTTCTTCATATTTATTTCCCATGTGTCTTTAACGGTTAACACAGATTTTTACTTATTCAATTAAAATTTCAAATTGTAGATTAACATTTTCTCTGTGATGAGTGGGCTCACAATGAGGAAAACCCATGTCTGCAAATGTAATATATTTAGATTTAATGAACTACTTGATTACTTAGAAGCTAAAGGCTTAATTAAGGCTCCAGTCCAGACTTCATTTACCTAGAGGTCCATCCATGTGAAGTCAATGGGTCTTGCTTCTTCGTAGGATTATGCTGCACGCTTATTTGATCAATTGAAAGCCACTTTTGTACATTAGGCTCAAGCATGTTCCAACAAAGCAGACGTAATTTATGTCCAGGCTAGTACTCTTATAAAAGCATTTTATGCACACCTCAAGTAATTATATACTGAAAAAGTCAAATAAATAAATACTTTTTGTGACATTTTCCAATAGCTGCCATGGGAAATTTATGAGGTGAAAATTTCATGTATAGGCACAATGCTGCATTTAGTATTAACTGCTTTGAAATTAGTGGAAAGTGGCAGATTAAATGCATTGTTTCCTTTCTTATTTTAATAAACATTTTAAATATCTGAAGTTAATGCTGGGGAAAGTTGTTTAGAATCTGATACTGGTAAGGATTAGCTTTTAGTAATGCTTACCAGACGTCAGCAATGTGACCCACCTTTGATAAATGACAATCATGAGCCAATGAAACATTAAATACCCTCATGATAGTCAGGTTTAGGAGGTTTTAGAGAACAATGCAGCCATGGCAACCTGCAATACAATGATATTAAATACACAAAATCTTTGTGCTAATGCAGCAGTGTCCAGAAAAGATCAGAAATAAACACAGCTTGGGCTGCTTTATAATCTGAACAAATGGTCTAACAATTTAATAACTCACTTCATAATTGTTTAATACAATATAAATAATGGAAAGCATTTCCTTCTTCTAGCTAGGCAATTCTGATAACTAACTTGCCATCCATGAAAACATAGGCGATACCATTTTTTTCAAAGATGCCACAATGTTCTTTGGTCTGAATCCAACAATGGCAGTATGCTTGTCCAACTCACAGTTGCATGAGTGATGACACTTTATTGAAATTCATATAAGGAGGAATGTGATACCTCCTCGCACAAGTGTTTCTAAGTTTTCCTCCATGCGCATACTAGTCTGCCACACTTCCTGTCTTCTCCCATGAACTGAGACAGCCAATGATTGGCCCCAGATAGGATCAGAAGCTTCCAACCAACTCTGCAAAAGTCAGAATTCTTCACTGTTGTTCTGACAACTGCTGGATGCCTCTGTCCTTCTCTGCAAGCCTACCCAGCATAAGTATATGGGCAGCGATTTCTACTTCACCCACAGTGTAATAGATCTTGGCCTTTATTGTTTTTCCAGCAATATTTAACATTGCATCCAGAACAATATAATGAAACTAGTTATACAAGTGCTATATGATTCTAATTTATCCATAACAATATAGTGGTTCTGTTCAGAATTCATCTTCTTCTCACAGGAATAACCTGAGAGAAATGGACATTGAGATGGAATTTCTCCTATATACTATTTGAAAAAATTATCAGCACTTTGGATTATATATACCTTGATGCTAAAAAAAACCCTTCATAGTATAACAAGTCATGTGGGGCCTTTAAGACTAACAGATTTATTATAGAGTAATAAGCTTTTGCGGACACATGGCCCACTTTCTTAGACTTAGGAGGCACAATAGAAATACAAGTCAGTCCAATATTTTTGACTTCTACAGACCACTAATAGAATTTAGAGACTAGAAAAGAGGTAGGTAGGTGGAGATAGATAGATAGATAGATAGATAGATAGATAGATAGATAGATAGATAGATAGCATACTTAAAAACTATTCCTTTTATCTTCAGCATCATGAAAATATTTGAAATTCAGGTTCTAATTTTATCTAAAAAGGAGGAGAGAAGGGAGAGGAAAAAAGAAATCTGACAGCATCTTCAAGATTTTTTTAAAAATTTTTTGCATGAGCTTTCATGAGTGCAATACCAAGTGGTATTAAGGACTCAGACATAAAGTATATTTACATAGTTATGGTAGTGGGATAGAATGTAACAGAATCCAGAAAGATGCATATCATGACCATTGCCATAATTTTCCAAAGGTCTGCGTAAGGTGATACAGGTTTTTTTGATCTTTATAGTGGTCAGTTAGTGCTGATGTTGCAAAGCAATACATTTTCATACCAAAAGTCAGTTTCCCAGAGTTCAATACTATCTCTGGGAAGATTTCTTTTTTTATATATGCAGTAGCGAGGACTATTGTATTAATGTATGCAGTGTGCCCTTGAAGCTGTTGTCTTTGTTCATACCTTTGTTAGTGGATTGGAATTTGCAAGTACAATTCAATCCAGCAGTTTCTGTTTCTAGTCTTCCTTTGTAATTTCTTTAATCAAAGACTGCAGTCAGTAAATCCCTTACTGTGTGTCCAGGAAGGTTGAAATGTTCTGCAACTGCGTTTTTGGTATTGCCATTTCTAATGTCAAATTTGTGTCCATTAATCCTCTTGCACAGAGACTGTCCTGTTTATCCAATATAGAGTATACAGGTGCATTGCTGGCAAAGGGTGGCATATATCACATTCAAGGAAAAGCAAGAAAATGTACCTCTGATGTTGTGAGTAATGTTATTGGCCCCTATAATATGGCTCCCAGAGTAGATGTGGGATCAGAGTTGGTGTCTGAGTTTGTGGCAGGGTCTTGTCCCTATATTGCCATCCATGTTGTATATCATGTTGTAAGTGTGTAGAGGCTGTCTGTAGGCCAATAAGGGCCTGCCTCTCAGAGCTTGTGAGAGGACTGTGTTATTTTCCAGAATATTCTCTGTTATTCTCTGGTTGTAGCTGGTTGATGATACATTTGAGTGGTCTCAGCTGTAGAGCTGTAGGTGACCACTGGGGTGTTATGCCATTTTCTGTTTTTGATCTGTCTTATACTAAATGGTTCCTGGGTATTAATCTTGCCTTGCCAATTTGTTTCTCCTTAGGTGGGTGTTGTAATTTGAGAAATGCCAGTTGTAAATCCAAGAGTTTTAAGTCTCTGTTTCGTGGGTCTGAGCAGATGTGTTTGTATAGGAGAGCTTGGCTGTAAACAACAGCTTTGTTAGAGTGATCTGGGTGAAAACTGGAGGCATGTAAATGTGTGTAGCAACCAGTGGGTTTTTGATAGAGCATGGAGCTTTGAATTCCATTGTGCAGTTGCACAGTGGTGTAAGAAATTGAATTTCTTGTGCAGATTGTTCCAGGATCAGGTTGATGGTAGGGTGGAAGTTCTTGAAATTCTGGTGGAACTTCTCAAGTGATTGCCAAATTACAAAGATATCATCAAGAAATCATAGGTACAGGAAAGTTTTTGGGCTGCACCTGCTGAGGAAGCTTTCCAGAACAGCCATGAAGAAGTTTGTATACTGTTGATGCCATGAAGGTCACCATGGTAGTACCACTGATCTGTAGGTAGATACTATTCCCAAAAGTAAAATAGTTATGTGTAAGTACAAAGTGGGAGAGTTTGGTGGTTAGGTGTGCTGTAGCCTCATTAAGGATGGTATTCTTGATGGCTTGTAATCCAGCCTGGTGTGGGATGTTGGTTGTATTGGGATTCCCCATCTATAGTGGGTGAGAAGCTGTGGATAGACTATATTTTCCTCAGGAAATCAGTTATATCTTTCATGTAGCTTGGAGTGTTGATAGCTTATGGCCTGAGAACTGAGTCCATATATCTAGATATCCCATTTGTTAGGGTTCTAATTCTTGAGACAATAGATCTTCCTGGATGGCCTTGTTTATGTATTTTGGGTAGTAAATAGAAGATACCTAGCTTGGGCTCCTGGAGTGTGTCTGTTTGAATTTGTCTGGGTTGAATTCTTTTGTTGTTATCGTTGTATTTGGAACTGAATTCTTGTGTGCCGGTACAGTGCCTATTGTCATGTGGTGTAGACCAAGGTGATGCTGGTGAGCTGTTGCCCTGGATGATATCATTCTCCCTGAAATATCCCTTGAGTCTTAAATGGTATAGCAAGAACTGAATCACACATGTAGGTTTTGAGGAGGCAGAAAGATAGGGCTCATGAGAGGACAGACTCCTCTGCCTAACTTAGTGTGTGGCTGAAAAGGTTTAGAATGTTCTTATTGGCCAGTTGGTGATATTTCTTTTGCGGGCTGTTGGGGCCTGTTGAAAAAGAGAGAATTTCTTCTTCATTAGAGAAGCAAACTGCATCTCACAGGTATTTTTTCTTTTCCTGGAGAAATTCTGTGTAGTGTTCTGTTATGTAGAAGGCTGATTTATGTATATGTGTGCTGCAAGAGACTAAAATGGCTGCTTCTTCAAAAACTAATTTTATCTAGTAATTGTGATTTTAAAAGAAATTAAATGGACAAATCAAAACAGAAAACAGATTACAACTTAGTAAACTAGGAGAAAAATGTATAAATATACAGCACCTACATATTATGTAGAAAGAGCACTACATTTCAAGTCCTCAAAATACTTTACCTACATTGTTTCAGTAAATCTAAAAATTGACCTGTAAGGTAGGTAGGCCAGCCAATAAAATTTCCTCTCTGTTACGCATATGGAAAAGGGCAGTATAAGAAGATTTTTTGTTTAAAGTAATCTGATAAGATCATGGCTGTGCTATACCAGCTCTCTCTGTGATGTAACATTATACCAGAAATGCCTGACATTATAAGTAGTGTATAGCTTTCCTTGAGGAATAAGCGGAACAAAGATTTTAAGTCTGTTTCCAAAAGGAATTTGAGGACACAATTTAAGTTCTTGTTGAAAAGAACGTGGAAAATGTCAGATTTTACAGTACTCAGAAGTAGATCTTCACTTCTGGTCTCAAGAGCTCTTGATGAAGACTGAAGTGACCAGCTACAATTTCCAATCTGTACACATATTCCTCAGTATAAATACAGTCTTTAATGTAATATAACAAATTTTGGAATACCAAAACTGTAAGGGCAAACACTACCAAAATGCCAAGTGCAGAACAAAAATTTGTCAGTGGTAGAGAGTGCCATCTATGGCCCTTTCTGCACATCGAGGGGGAAACGGGGGAAACACGTGAAACGGAGCTTACCGGCAGCCGGGTAAGTCCGTCCCCATGCGGAGCAGTGTGAGCTCGCTGTTCCTCAGTCCCCGGCATCCAAAATGGCGGCTCCGGCGTCCAAAATGGTGGCTTCTGGTTGGTGGAGGCTCTCCGGAGAAGCTCGCCAGCTGGAAGCCCACCCCCGGCAGATCTGCAGGCACGCACTGGTGTGCGCCTGCAAATCTGCAGCAGAGCATGGGAACGGAGTGGCACGGAGTGGTGCACTCCGTGCTTTTGAAAAACTTGTAAAAACAGGTTTTTAAAAAGCATGCTGCGCGGCCACTTCGGGTCGCTCCAGAGCAGACTGAGGTGCGGAACTGCAACAAGTAGTCTGACCCAATCCGCTTCCATGGTGCGGACGACCTCCATCAGAGGTCACACCACACCATATTACTTACCCTGTGCGGAAAGGGCCTATATTTAGATGCCATCTATATTTAGATATTTAGATGTGAAAGGTGAGGCATCGCTCTTCAGAGAGCCTTTCTATAGCACAGGCTGGAACATTGTGTTGTATTATGTCACAGCACAAGGTCTGGAATTCTCTGCATAATTATATAAGAATTGCATAAGAATAGATTGACCATTTAACTCAGTTGGGACCCATTAATTCAATGGGACTGGGCTGAAACTCCAGTCCATACACATATTCAGAAATCTACCAGAACAATGGTTCTTAGCCTTTTCTTTACTGGGGGCCCCATGTAAATATTTGTTGCTGGGGGGGGGGCAAGACTTAATTCAAGATTTAAATATTTAAACTTCGATTTAAATATTCAAATAGCTATTCATTTATTTATTAAAAGGCTTCTGGTGACGAGGATTCAAATTCCCTCATAGCCACTGTGTGCCCTTGGGCAAGTCACATTCTCTCAGCCTCAGAGGAAGGCAAACCAAAGCAAAACCTCTACTGAACAAATCTTGCCTCCACAAAAAAACCCTTGTGATAGGCTCACCTTAGGTTTTCCATAAGTCAGAAGTGACTTGAAGGCATACAACAACCAAGTGCCTCTGAGAGAGGGAGGTTCCTTCTAGCTGTCATGTGTCTCCCCTTTGAACTGATGTGATGACCCTAAGGTGAATCTATCATGAGTGGTTTTGTGGCAAGATTTGATGCCTTGCCTTTCTCTGAGGCTGAGAGAAAGTGACTTGCCTGTGGTCACCCAGTGGGTTTTCATAGCTGCCACCTTGTCCCTTTCATCAGGGACATGGCAGTGTGGGGGGGGGGTGTCAGTGTCAAAACCGCTCCCTCATTTGCAAACAAGAGAGCAGTTTGGGCCCATGCACATGTCTGATGCCATGTCCCTTTCATCGGGGATGCAACAGCAGTGAGTGTGGGTGTCAGTGGACATGGCAGCAGGTGTGTTTGCATGCCCAAACTGCTCCTTCATTTAAAAATGAGGGAGCAGTTTCAGCACCTGTACACACTTTGCTGCCACATTCCTGTTGCTTCTTCTGCTGATGGTGTCCAGCAGCAGGGCTTTGAGGATCCGTGAACCCACAGGTTAGGGACTAGTGTATTAGAACTCATAGGAAAGGGTCTAAATTAGGCAAGGTATTAATTTTGTGGCCTATACCCAATTACTAATTCCACAATCCCATTATTTCAGTGGATCTATTCTATCTGGGAATAGCAGTTGGATTTAGGCCCACAAAAGCCATTGATTTATATTGCAGTGGCCTTGAAATTATGAGGGGTGGCAAAGGAATTTTAATCCTCTCTCTTTCTCTCTCCCTCTGCTGACATTCTCAATAAAAGCAAGAACAAACCGTCTTGCTATTTCAGTGGAAATTTTCATTATCATTCTTATTATTTTTGTTTATATTCTGCCTTTCCCCAGTAATGGGACTCAAGGCAGTTAACAACGTATTTAAAAACAGTACAAATAAAATCAATACAAGAGCATTACTAAAAGTATAAATATAAAATTTAAAAACAAACCATTTATAAAATTAAATCAGTAAACATTAAAAATACTAAAATTTATTAAAGGGCTATATACAAAACTTAAAATCTGTACCCCACATCATTAAAAGCCCAACCCTAGTCAATTTGTAAAAGCCTGGCAGCGCAGAAATCTTTTGACCTGCCAACGGAAGGAGAACAAGGACAGGGCCATCATGGAGTCTCTGGGGAGGGAGTTCCAATGAGAAGATCTTCTCCCTTGTTCCCACCAAACATGCCTGAGAAAGTGATGGGACAGAGAGAAGGGCCTCTCCAGATAATCTCAGAGCAATAATGGACTCATAAAAGGAGATACAATCTCTCAAATAACGTGGACCCAAGCCATATAGAGATTCCTTTGAAATACAAATGACAGCTTTTAACATGTGATTTTTATTGTTGTAAAACAGTAGGCCTGTTTTGAGTTCTTTCCACAACAAAAAGAAACAAGGGTATGTATGTTCTTACATGACTACTAAATGCACAAGAGCCCGCTTCAGAAGGAGTTTCCGTTTTGCATCCTATAACTAACTATGGTTGTTTGCTTTACAAGTTTATATGAATATCAGTGATACCATTTACACAGCAGATTATGAGCTGAATTTCCACCTTTAGGCAGTGTATTACTTGATAAATAAAAAAAAATTAAAACGGTAAGTACCGATATACTTTGGTTACCCTTTTTAAGGCTTAGTATTTACTGATGCTTAAGAGATGTTTTTGAATTTAATATTTCATGTTAATGATTTGTAATACAACACATATTTTTCCCCTAACAGAGCCTTTAACAAATATGCTGATCATAACTGTCACAGTGAGGATACTGCTGTGCTTCAGAAAGTATGGTAAGCTGCTAGCCATACAGGGCCAGACAGGGTAGCCCCTGCTCCCCTATCCCACCCCATTGGCCTTTCCTACTCTGAAACAAGAAAAGTGGGTGTAGAATTTGTAGCATCTGCAAAACATCTACTTTCTTAGCAGTTTTCCCTATAGAAAGAACAGGGTGGGTGGGTGCTGGGAAGTTCTGAGAAGAGCATTCAGTCCTCCTACAAGCAGCATTGCCCTATCTGGCATTCACACCCTGTCTGGCCATTGGAAAGGCTATGGCAAGAGAGCATGACCAGAAAGCAGGGCACTTGGGGCTTGCTGACAAGGAGTTTTAATTTGGCTGGCAAAGTCAGCCAGAAATTGTACATCCTGTTTATACTGTATAATATCCCTGCAGAAAGGAAATTGGTTTTGAAATGCTATGGAACCAATCAACCTGGAGGCATCTTATCTTTTTCTTGGCTTGGTGCCTTTTGGTTTTTCTTTTACATTTCTGTTCTATTCACCCTTCTAGGAGCACAGCCAAAGAATGTACAAAACAACGCATAAAACAGTGATGAATGACAGGTTCAAAGGAAGAGGCTCCCAAGAAAAATGAGTATATCCCCACTAATACAATTCGTGTTATTCCAGTCTTCATGTAGTTTGGAGACAATGTTAGGTGAGCACACATTTAATGGAAATTGGAGTTTATGAGAGTGTTGGACCCACCTGAATGGATACTTCTGTGTTCACAAACCTGAGCTTCCTGGGTCAGGAGGCATGGAAGGATGAGCCACTTCAGTACACCTTGGAACTCCAAAGGGTTTCACCTTGAAAGGAGAGGAGTTTTGCCTCTGGGTAAAAGGCCAAAGGAGGGCAAAGATGGCAAAAGCTATAAGAGGCTATAGCAGTTTGCTTTTGCCTGAGCCTACTGGGAAGAATAAGATCCTACTCTTTTCTCTCCTTTCTGATGAGTTAATTGAATTCAAACTACTTTAGAGCTTTGAAATCAGTTTGCAGCAACTGAAGTAAACTGAGGACAAAGGGGGGAAGCAGAAAGGAGAGAGAGAAATTGGGATATCTCAAAAGCAGCAGAAAAACTAGGACAACAGGAAATTGATCAGGACTGACCCTGCCAAATTGGGATGGGTGGAGGACATGACAGTGCTGGTGATAAAAGACACAGTCAAGACTGTTGGTTATTTGGAAAGGCTGCTTGGGGATAAGGAGCTCCTTGCCAGCAAAGTTTGCCGCAAAGAAAGCTTTGGACAAAATGCCTGCAGCTGAGGCCTAGGGAGTACTGAAAGAGAAATGAACATGGCTTCACATGGGCTAATCTAGAAAAATGCTTTTGTATTGCCTTGGTCTTCATCCAGAAGAACAAGCTGACACTGTGAAAGTTATATGGTACATTTTGTTCCCTAAGACACCAAGAGACTGGGGAACGGATTATAAAGCAAGTCCTGGGGAATGATTGTTCAACTTACTGAAGGTTGTAAATGACCAACTGATGCCTGGAAGTCAAAACTTCTGTTGAATTCTTTAGCTTCATGGAATTTTCCCAGGACATGCACTTTGCAGGAGTGACTTGGCAACTTTGGCAAACTCGCATTAGAATGTACAAGTTTGTAGCTCAGGCCTCCCATTCTCTTCAGATTCTGGTCTGTCAGGATGGGAGACAGAAATGCCTTTCTTTCCTTAAATAATGTTGGATCATCAGGCTCAGTCTTCTATTTTCTCCTAAAGTTACAGGTGATGGAAATCCCCTTTATTACCCTAGGTGCTCAAATGAATTATTAGTTGCTCTGCTGTAAGCTTTGGTGGCAATTTTGCCATCATTTTTTCTGCTGGTGGAAGGCATCCATGCATGCCCTCAGTAAGATCTCTCCCATTTCCAGGACCATGGAGGAAGTAGCAGTAAGTAAGCAAGTAAACTATGTGATTAACTGTTGTAGTACATCAGAGCAGAAGTCAATAATTTACAATAAATTTAGGAAAGTGAAAGTATGAAAGCCAGATGGCAGGGTGTGTGTGTGAGTGAAATGGCAGGATACAATACTTTTTGCACAAAAAACACAATGTTTGCATAAAACCTTACAATTTTTGTGCAAAAAAACAACAAAAAAACACACACATACATTTCTGCGCAGAATAATTTCCTAAAGCCTTTTGGGATGTGTGAATACCAGGAAAGAAAAGTGCAGAAATATTTCTTTCTCTTATTAAGAGAAAACTATGGAAATCATTTGTCCTCCCAAGCAAGGATAAAATAACTGAATATATGCGTAGTGTAGCGCTTCTGGTTTCCTGATTGGTTTCATCATGTAAGAAGCTACCTGGTCTCTGATATTGTTGTCCCCCACATGACCTTTATACCTCTGTACCTTTTCAGTGCAAATCAATTGTTTCAGTGTAGCATGCAAGTTGTGGATGGTAGTGAAAATACTGAGCAAAGACAGGCATGTGAACTAAGAATCCATTTGGCGTACTTGCTAGGGTTCAAATTTGAATATAAATATATGTCTTATAGTTCCTCTCATGGCAAACCTACTGACTGGCCTACCTGTGAGGACTAAAGATGCCTCAGGGAGGAAAGCTGTAGTTGTCTGTCTCTGTAACCTTCAGCTTGCATGGTCTGGAGAAAAGAAGGTTAATTGTCTGTAGGAGCCATATACTTTTCTGTTGGAGCCATATATTTTTCATATTTTTTGGCTTTTTTTCACAATTGATAGGGAATGTCACAAGCAACAAAATGTTTCTTATGATGCTGCATTTTTACTGTGGACCCTACTTGGGG
This sequence comes from Iguana delicatissima, assembly GCA_948472985.1. Taxonomy (NCBI): domain Eukaryota; kingdom Metazoa; phylum Chordata; class Lepidosauria; order Squamata; family Iguanidae; genus Iguana; species Iguana delicatissima. The sequence continues at coordinate 90,470 of CAOKZL010002537.1, forward strand.
TGGATAATACGTGTTGCTTTTATTCTTCCAAAGTGTAGAGGAGGGATACTCTTGTCATGACAGGCCATAGACAAAGGGACAGTCAATGACATACTTGGTCGATGAAAACAGAAAGCTGAGAGTCCTGTTACCCTGTTCTCTGGGGGTCGTGGGAGGGACACCTATTTAACCAAACAATGAAACACAATTTTGGGGAAAATTAGCTGCAGCACTCACTTAAGCTAGCGAGAGGCAGGGTAACTTAGCAGGATCTTGCAACCCAGCATCTTCTACAGGGTCAGGTCAGTCAAGCAGCCAGACGGGTTTAAAGTAATAGAAATGAGATTTTATTACATACAAACAAATATTAAAGACACCACATTCACACAACTAACTAAGAAATTAGAGGTTGAATTAAGGATAGAGATTTTCAGGGAAAATGGGTGACAGGACACCTGTCTTGTCGTCCTGGGTCTTGCGGGAGAATCCGGGGGTGCAGAGAAGAAACTCAGCTCGATTTGCTGAGGGGAGCTCACCAGATAAAGTGGCAGCAAGGCTTGATGGAAGTTTGGAGCGATCCGAGGAAGGTCTTGGAATCAGGGGTTTTTATAGGGTGAATTGGGACTGCAGGCTGTGCCTTACTTGGGAACAACAATGAGTTTTGGGTGCGAGACAAAGTCTCAGAAAGGTCACAATTTAGCATGATTGAGTTAAGTCCGCATTGACAAAGAGGTAGACTGTATGCAAATGCTCAGTGCTTGGCCTTTAAGCTTCTAGCTTGCCAAGTTACCTGCTCGGGGCAGGGAGTCCTTTGTAAACAGCGTGCATACATAATGAAGGTGTTTGCAGAGAGGTTTCCTAAAGCGGTGATCTGGCTATGTCTGGCCTGCCTGTATTGTCTTGGGATATTGCAGCGTTTGATGGCCAAGCCTAGTTCTGGGCTTGTCCAGGGGCCTCTCAAACACGTGGAGAGGGGTGGTAGAAAAGAGCCAAATTATTGATATCAAAATGATATCTTTATGCTATCTCCAAGGAGGCCTAACCTGCAGTAACAGTCCATGCTGTGACTTTTCCAATCTTTGGATTCTCCCCCAGATAGCAGTAGAATCCAGAGCTAAATAGGATGGAAGTAGGCCTTTTCTTTGGTTGGGGGCAAAGAGAACCAAAGATTTGCCTCATGTTCCCTTCTTCACATAAAAGAATTTCTCATTGACGTATAATTGTATTGATGCCATGTCAGTATAGCATATTGATCTCCTGATGGAAGGCAATAGGACTATAGGGCAATAGAACTGGATAGCCCTTTAAAGAAAGGTTCAAGCTAGTCAAGGACAAGTACATGTTATACAAATTTGAAAGCACTCTTCAGCTGTGTGATACTGCTGAGCAAACTGCAGGTGTGTACTGAGTAACCAGATGAAAAGATATTGTTGCCACATCTCTTTTATAATGAAGCTTTTATTTACATAGTGAGACTGTGTAACAACAGATGGACAAAGAGGGCAAAAGAGTTAAGTAAACATCATGAATGAAAGGCAATGTACACAAATAAATAGCCACCCACTAGTTTATCAGATGCCCTCATTTTGTTGATGAAAATCTCCAGTCACAGATAAAAGCAAACAGTGGATGCTCCCAGACCTAGGACTTCTAGTGCTGCTAATGAAAACAAAGTAAGCAGCAACTCCATTTTTAAACAGATTTTTTTAGCAGAAAGAAAAAAACAAACAGAAGCAGCCAGCAGAAAACAAGATTGTTCCTTGTGGAAAATAGATTCACCTGAACCCATGGTGAATTCTATAAATGACGAAAGGGCATACCTGCCTTTTCTTACAGGCTCTTCTGATATTTGTTGATATGTACCTTCAAGCTGACTCTGACTTTAAGAGTTCCTATTCTAGGTTTATCTTTGGCAAGTTTTATTGGGGCGGGGGCGGGTACGACAATGCCTGACAGAATGTGATCTGCCCAAAGTCACCCAAAGGGTTTCCATGGCTAAGTGGGCATTTGAACCCTGGTCTGCTGGAATTCTAGTTCAACACTCAAACCACTACATCACACTGGCTCTTTCCTATGATGGTTTCTTCTGTTAATATACATATATTTTGACTTTATCTGCTAATATAAACTGCTATAGCCTCCATTGCCTCTAGATGGTGCTGTACAGTCAGAAATTTAGAGAAAATTAAAAATATTTCCTAAGATCTTTTTCAAAACTTGATTCACATGGGTCTTTTAATGGCAGGATTCTCTTAATGATTGCTTTTCATCATAGTGTGCTTGGTTCCTGAGCATCATAGTTCCTACCAACAGTAAAGGATCTGAGGACTTTATTACTAATAAACACAAACACAGAAAAATCAGATTTTATCCGCACTGAAAAGTTCTCAGGAGTCACATCTAAGTCATGGGCCCTTTCCGCACCTTATCTTTTTCCGGCTCTGAGGTGCGGGGATCGTGCGAACAGCCTCCGGCGACAGGCTCTCGAGTCCCTGCTGCTTCAGCTCCGCACAAGCTGCCTGCTCGCGTGAGAGCCCCACCTCTTCCTTCCACAGTGCAGCCTAGGAGTTTCCCAGGCTGCACTGGGGCAGGAAGTGTGGCTGGCATGGCTCTGGAGGCTCCGCACACCAGGTAAGTGCGTGCAGGGCCCGGGAGCTTCCAGCCAAAAATGAAAAGTTATGCAATCGGCACCTGCCCGACCCTGGAGTGTTGTGCGATTGTGAGCGCGTCGTGCAGATCACTCCTCACAATCGCACGATGCTCCAGCCGCCCTTTCGCATGGCAAATGCCATGCGGAAAGGGCCATGGAAATGAACAAATGAAATCTCACATTTATTCCTGAAAACTATTTACACATTCTTTGCACCTCATGACAAAGCTATGTTTTCTTTTATAATACATAGTGGGGAAGAATATAATCAAGATTCTCTCCAAAATGTAGGTTGCTTCTAAAATGGGCTGCTGCTCTTTCCTGACACATGTATTAGACCCCTTATCTCCCACCTTGCAACTATTTGAAATGTGGATTCAAGAGGTATCCCCCACCTGAACTTTCTGAAAAAGAGGTTCTGAGAAAGGGAAGGACTGGCCTGTGCAAAGAGGGTATGATAAGCCAGGAGCTGAACAGATGATTGGAGAAGACAATCTATTGCACGGAGCAATGGATTCAAACTGCAGGAAAAGAAATTCCACTTAAACCTCAGGAAGAACTTCCTGATGGTCAGAGCTGTTTGGCGGTGCTACCTCGGAGTGTGGTGGAGTCTCCTTCTTTGGAGGTTATTAAGCAGAGACTGGATGGCCATCTGTCAAAAGTGCTTTGAAGTGAGTTTCTGCATAGCAGGGGGTTGGAATGGATAGCCCCTGTGGCTTCTTCCAGCTCTATGATTTTATGACTCTCTGACATTCTATTCAAAAAGTGTCACTTATTGAAAATAGAAGAGAAGCTTATATTACATTTTCTGGACAGAAGAAAGGATCGCTCTTCTTCCATAGTGTGTACCAGCAATCATATAAGTTATTTCCTTACATGCTCAAAGAATATTAAGAGGCAGAACAATGTCACACAAGTTGGACGTGCCTCCAACATACCTATCCCACTCTCATATGAAACAAGACGGTCTTAGAAATTTAAATGTCTAAACTCTAAAGGTTGGGATATTTGTCTATTCAAGTGAATGTGCTTAAAATCTTCCATGCAGCTGGGAATCCTGTGCAATCAAGGGGGTGATCATAGGGAAGAATCTAAAGAAGTTCAACTAAACATACAATAACTTTTCTTTGAGATTTTCTTGTTCAATGCACACAAGAGAACAGCCAACAGGAATGTGGATTTTGGTGGATGGAGACAGCATGAATATCCCTTTTCATTCTTTGAAGCCTAAATACCATAAAGACACCAGATCCTCAGACTCAGTTCATTCAGAAAGCAAAGATTGTGTAGGCTGAGTTCTCTTTCTTGAGTTTGACTGTAATTACACTTTTGCTGGCAAGTTACCAATAATATTTATCACTGTGCTTAATGGTCACAGTATTTTCCAGAATGGCCAGGTTACTGGAATTATTAATAATGCACCTTCTTCCATTCTAGCAACAGCACTAGTGCAGGCAATAAAAAAAGTAGGAAAAGTTCTCAAGCTTTTACTGTTCTAGCTGCGGAATGCCTCCTCCTGTATGTGTCTGCTGGAGTCTTCTTAAGAGTGCTGCCTAACTTTGAAGCTCAGGGAGTGTTACTAGAAAGAGTGTCTTCTCCATAGTGGTCTTCTGATTGTGGAAAAATCTTTGGAAGGAAATTCACCTGAAGGGATGTCATATGGAAGATGGGGCAAGCCTGCTTCCTTCTACTCCAGAAACTAGGGCATGGAGCAATAGTTTCAAACTCCAGGAAAAGAGATTCCATCTAAACATTAGAAGGAACTTCCTAATGGTAAGAGCAGTTCAACAGTGAAATACGCTGTCTCAGAGTATGGCAGATGGCTATCTGTTGGCAATGCTTTGATTGTGTATTCTTGCAGGGCAGGGGGTTGGACTGGATGGCCCATGTGGTCTTTTCTAACTCTATGATTCAAAAAGGGATATATTACCACTACACAATGATAGTACTTGGAATTTGTGATTTGATAAGATACTTGGGTTTTCCTAGTCCATTCCTCTGAATTACAGCATTAAAGCTCTCAAGCAGAGAATTCTAAGAACCTCACAAAACTATAATTCCCCATATTCTGTAGGATGGAGCCAGGACAAACAAGGTGTGTTATCACTGGGCAGTGTGACTGTGTTAAGGTCTTTTCATTCTCCCAGGGCTTTTAAATCTATTTTCTTTTAATCTCTATTGCTTACTGATGGTTTTATACTCTTACTAGTTTTACCTTATCTTAAAAAAAAAAAAAAAGGGTTTGGGTTGTTTCTGCATAGTCTTTTCATCATGCTAATAGAATTCACAGTAAAAAGAAAGAAAAAAAAAGACAAGTCTCTAAGTGCTCTGTAGGTGGCCTTTATTTATTATTTGAAAAAAGCCCAATGCATTTCAGACCTTTTGATTTTTAATTTGTCATTTGTATTTATATTCACTTTATATAGCCCCTGAAGAATGCCACTGAAACAATTACATAGACTGAAACATGTTGGGCTTGTTTCAAATAATAAATAAAGACCATCTACAAAGCACTTGGAGACTTTTTTTTTCAACTGTGGATCCCTTTTTTTCTGTGGATTCCATTTTGCACTCTTCAGTATTACTCTTCAATTTCATTATGATGTTAGGAAATCTTCTTTGCATGCAGTGGGTCCTGGGTTCAACCTCTGGCATCTAGAGGTAGGCCTAGGAAAGACTCTCCATAACCTTCAAAAGTCACTGCCAACCGGGGTTAACAATTCTGGGCTAGATGTACCAATGGCCTGACTAAATATAATGCAGCTGCCTATGTGGTTTGCATCAGTATTTTTATTGTGGTGATTTGAGGCAATCTAAGAGTATAAGGATTTTTTTTAAGGGATTGTTGTGTTTTTTTAGACTCTTGAATTTTATTATATTTTTAACATTTTAAATAATTTGGATGATACCCATGGGGTCTGTTTTGTATGTACTTTATGAATGCAATTAATAAAATAAATGAATTAAATTTAAAAGCCCGGGCAGACTACATCTCTGGGGGTGTGGAGGGTAAAATGTAGGAAACGTACAGTGGTAATAAGCCTTTACAGGCATCACATCAAACACAGAGATATTTCCAAAGCCATGTGGTGAACATAATATCCCAGAATAATCACAGTCTCCCCAGCCACAAACGAGGGAAAAGAAATAATAATTGCCGGTGGGCTGTAACTCTAGCAGTCTTCGGAACTAATGGGGGGCACTGACAAGACTGGTTATTAAGGTTTTCTGTTTTACTCCTTCACTGTGGTTCATGGTCATGTTGAAAGTATTTGGACTGGGGAAATGTTTATGGTCTTAATCCATGTTTACAATCAGTTGAATGCAGGCTGTTCATTCATATTTTATGGAGTTGCTTTTACTTTCTCCTTTGCAGGCTGTGCCATAAGATAGTCTCTCACCTCCACTAGTGCTTAATGCTATTTTTAAACAGAGTATGAAGTCTGTCTCTGATTAGAATGCCTGCATTTAAAACAATGCAAGAGTGCCTCATTGTTACTCTTTCCAAAAGAGACTCAGCTGAGACAACCAGATTTATTTTTCAAAATATCCCCAGCACCATCTATCTGTGATTCAACACCTGGAGGAAACAGTATGGTTCTTGTTGCTTCATTATTCTTTAAGTTCCTCAGTTTTGATTAAATTTATTCACTGCGGTCAGCCTTCCATATCCATAGATTCTGTATTCACGGATTCGACCACCTACGGGCTGAAAGTATTTTTAAAAATCCAAAAAGCAAACTTTGATTTTGCCATTTTATATAAAGGATGCTATTTTACTACACCATTGTACATTTTGGGACTTGAGCATCCACAAATTTTCGTATCCATGGGGAGTCCTAGAACCAAACCCTAGGGAATAGTGAGGGCCTACTTTATTCTCTTTTACAAACTGGGCAGAGGATGAGCAACTTTGGATGGTCAAAGTCTAATCTTATTGCAGTTCTCTGGTTGTCACTTAAAAGTTCCTTCTGGCTTCAGTCATCATCCATGAGCTTATCATACTAGCCAAAGGCCATGACAGACACAAGTAAAAAAACCAAACATACAAAATACAGCACAATTATATCACAGACAGTAACAAATATTGTTACACAAAATAATATAAGAGAAATTCAAAATTATCAGTGGGAAAGAATTTCAGTCTATATCAAATTGCATGGACACTTTCATGCATTTCTGTCTGATTGTTCGAAAGGTATAAGTTTTTGTATGCCTTCTTCCATTTACTAAATTGTGTTTGCACACATTTTTGAAATATGTGCATTTTTGCTTGTGTGTCTTTGAAAGATGGACATTTTTCAAATGCTTCTGTTATACAATCAGAGTGCAAGCTTGTAAATATGTAGCTTTCTGAAAATTATGTTCAGTCCTTGGGGATGGAAACTAGAGCCCTTTCACGCTACATAATTATAGCACTTCTATCCCGCTTTAACTGCCATGGCTACATCCTATGGAATCCTAGGGTCTGTAGTTTGTGAGGCAGTCGAGCTGTGAGACATAGAATTCTCTAAACAGCAAATCCAAGGATTCCATAGGATCAAACCATGAAAGTTAAAGTGAAATCATAGTGCTATATTTACATAGCATGAAAGCATACCTGGATACCTTTTCAAAATACAAACTCAACAGATTTCTCACCTTTAGTTTATCTAGACTAGGGATGAGTAAATCTGTCAGTTTTGCCTTCTCTCACATTCAGATTTTTCAAATGTTGGTTAACTCTGATAAAATACAAACTTAAACAAAATTCTCAGCTATCCCTAATCTAGACATCTTGGAGGAAGGAAGCCACAGAAAAAGTGACCAAGGCGGAATCTACTTGAAGTCTGTATCCCATCTCCACCGTGTAGTACCCCTGTTCTGGTTCGACCCCTTTACTACCACACACGCATACATCTGTTTTAATCCAAACTGAAATCAGTTTGGAAAGTGGCACAGGACCCCCATAACATAGCCGCATCGGTGCAAGGGGTTGTGTTTACTGCGTGGACACGTTTGTCATATTGGTTTATGTCTGGTCACATGAGCACAACAGCTGCGGGGTTTTTTGGATTCCTGCAAGCCATGTGCATATTTGCATTTCTCTTAATCAAATAGCTATCGTTTTCTCTTCATTCTGATTGCCCACCTGCACTTCTATAAAGTGAAGCTGGTAGACAAGGGGGAGGTGAAATACCAACTTGCAAATGTTTGCATACAAATACCAAATTCCCACCCACCCCCATACACACAAAGCAACATCACCTTTTCTGAATGCCAGTACAAACAAAGGAGCTACCCTCTCATGTCAGGAATAGTCAAGTGACCTGGTCCCATTCTGCATGATCTCAATTTGGGGGTCAAACCCCACATTTTAAAAATACAGTTCTTCTCAAAAACAGTGGAGTGAACTGGAAATTGTCTTAAAGCACTCAGAAGCTGAAGTGTTTTCATACTGGAGGGAAGGGGATGTCCTGCATTTCAATAGGACTTGTATCAAGGTAAAGGAAAAATTATTTAGCTTCTGTAGGTTCAGCGCAAGTCAGATCCCTCTCTGTCAGACATTGTCATTATTACACTAACCTAAACAAAACAGTAATATTGCCTTCTCTTGTGGTTATATTGTTGTGGCAGCCAACATTGTGGTATACCACAAAAATGACAAATGCCTTCATTTATGATCTGCAGGTTTTTCAACACAGCCATCATGAACCACAGATGATAAATCCATTGCATTTGACACTATAATAACTTAAACTTCCAGAATATGGCCATATATAAAAGGAAGATTTTAATTCCAAAGAATCTGTCCACCTTTAAAGTAAAGAACATATGGGAAAGCAACAAATATAGCTAAGGAAAAAAGGAAACACTAGAAGAAGGACTGCAACTATGACTCAAACATTCAGGACAAGTAAATCACTTTATAGGTAAGAAAGTATAAGAATAATACAATCATAGAATCATAGAAATGTAGAGTTAAAAGAGACCACAGGGGCCATCCAGTCCAACCTCCTGCCATGCAGGAACACCCTCAAACCACTCCCAACAGATGGCCATCCAACCTCTGCTTAAAAACCTCCAAAGAAGGAGATTCCACCACACTCTGAGGCAACATATTCCACTGCCGGACAGCCCTGAATGTCAGGGAGTTCTTCCTGAGGTTGAGGTGGAATCTCCTTTCCTGCAGTTTGAATCCATTGCTCCTTGTCCTGGTCTCTGGAGAAGCAGAAAACAAGCCCTCTCCTTCCTCTACATGGCATCCCTTCAAATATTTAAACATAGCTATCATGTCCCCTCTTAACCTTCTCTTCTGCAGACTAAACATACCCAGCGCTCTAAGTCTATCCTCATAGGGCATGGCTTCCAGGCCCCTCACCATTTTGATCACCCTCCTCTGGACTTGCTCCAGAATGACCATGTCCTTCTTGAATTGGGGTGCCCAGAACTGGACACAGTATTCAAGATAAGGTCTAACCGAAGCAGAGTAGAGTGGTACCAGTACCTCCCTCGATCTAGACACCATACTCCTATTGATGCAACCGAGAACTGCATTGGCTTTCTTGGCTGCCGCATCACACTGCTGACTCATGTTCAGCTTGTGGTCTATTAAGACTCCTAGATCGCTTTCACACATACTGCTATCCAGCCACGTGTCCCCCATCCTATATTTCTTTATTCCATTTTTTCTACCTAAGTGTAGGACCTTACATTTCTCCCTGTTGAATTTAATTTTGTTAGCCTTGGCCCAGCTCTCCAATCTGTCCAGGTCATTTTGAATTTTGATCCTGTCCTCTGGCATATTAGCAACCCCTCCTAATTTGGTGTCATCTGCAAATTTGATCAGCATGCCCTCTATTCCGTCATCCAAGTCGTTGATGAAGATATTGAACAGCACTGGGCCCAGGACAGAACCCTGTGGCACCCCACTAGTCATTTCTAGCAGGAAAAAGGTTTCTCTACATTTGCACTGGCAAAGTTGCCAACTTTTCAAGCCACAGTTGTAGCTGTGGCCTGATATACAGATGTTAGGGCATGGTAATGTTTTGCTATATACTGTGAAAAACTTTCTGTTATGATTTGCTAGTCAAGCCACTCTTAAATACACAAAGTAGGCCTAAGGATCTTAATTTCTGGTCATGTGGTAAGACAATGCACAGGCTTTTCTTAATTCTTGCATTTCTTCTTTGTTTCCTTGATGCGTTCCTCACTCCCTGTATCCTTTTTACAAATTGTCTTCAGTACCCTTTTCCCCTTCATTTTTTTTTATTTATATGGAATAATAAAATGAAATGTGTTTACTCAATAATTAAGACCTTGGGAGACAAAGAATTTAATCTGGCATTAGGAAACCCAGCCAAGAATGAAAACAGAGAGTGAAAGCACCAAAAATACTTTACAGAAAATTAATGATTCTTTTAATGCAACCCAGAAGTAAGTTCTCGCTTTGTTCCAACTTTGTAATGAAGAAATTATGTTGCATGTATCGTTCCTCTACAAAATGCTGGTGACACAACTATCAAAGTTCATTGGCGTAAACTAAAGCTCGTAACATAATAGTGGTTTAATACAGAATGAATAATAGCTGAGGCTGAACCTTAAAAGGCAAGTCTGTGTATACAACTTTAACTGCCATGGCCTTTCCCCAAGACCCTTGAGAATTTTAGTTTGGTGGACTGATGACAAGTCCATAGGGCTTCCAGTGCCCCTAAAGTTATGCTGGTGGCACGGTAGTCAGGAAATTCGACACAACTGTCCCACAGGAGTCTCTGCTTCTCACATTACGTCAGCAATCTGAGAAGCAGCTGAACCTCTGCTGCTAGTGTAACAAAAAGACTGTCTTAGCCTTATTAGAAAACCCTGACTTCAAGCTTTCTCTGTGAAAAAAAGGACCATTATATTAGTTTCCCAGTTTAATGGCTACTTCTGCAAGTATCCTCAAAGGGTCATATTGGCAAAGGAGCCAGTGAAATGGAAGGAGCTGGCATGATTTCTTTTAGAATTAGAATATCTTAAATCCACAGGTCAAAGTTAATGGAAATGCTGAAAAATGTAAGCGTTTTAGATAATGTCTGCATTAATCACCATTTCCCTTCCCTTTGCAAAAAGAAGCAGAATAATCATCTAGTAGGTTGCCTGTATCCACATGGTTTCACTTATCCATGCTGAAATGCAGTCTGAAAACATTATGTTCCCATCTCTTTTTGTACCATGCATTGTTGGTAATTTTTTTTTTATCAGTTGTGCGGTGGCTTTTGACTGGAAATAATAGCTACAAAGTCTTCTTTCTTTTAGATTCTAAAGTTCTGTCAAGTTTCAGGGCCTCCTCCCCAAGCTGCCTACTCATCTTGATACCTACGTTGTTCATTTCATCTTTTGTTATCCACAGTAAGTCTAGGAATGTATACCCCATCACTAACACTTACTGTATGGCACCATTATACTAACTCATGTAAACCAAAAAAATTGGTGATTCTCTCCCAATGACCAAATTATTGTTGTGAATTGTAAAGCTTGGCAAGCAGTAACCATTAAAGGAATTAGGTGGCATCATATGTCTATCTGCTCCTGAGAGTAAAACCCATTGTTCCCAGTGGAACTGACTTCTGAGTAATCATGCTGAGTTTTACAGTTCATTTGTCTGTAAAACATGCTTTGTAACACATAAGTGATTTCGGTTTTAGTCTGAAGAATTAAATTGCTCTAGTTGTTCAAATTGGTTTGCATCGTCACAATGAAAAATAAATGCATGTATGTCATTTGATTTCTTTAAATGTGTGAAATGTTAAAATAACACTAATAAGAGAAAAACTACTATGAAGAATAAGCTATGGAATAAGAAATCTGTGTAATTATTCACCATGCATCGCAATTAGTATAAAAGCTCACATCACCAATGTTATTGGTACATATCACTTTTTCTTGGCCACAGAGGTTTCAACATTTATATGCTTGGGGATTTTGTTGTACCTAAGACAACATTCACCATCCTCAGTTCCTACATCTGGCAATTCAATTTGTCATGAAAGATGGGCAGAATGTTGAGTACAAAGGCATGGTTCTTGTTCCAGCTTTAAGGATCAACCTAAACCCATTTTTTTCTTGAACACATTCCACTCACGCTTAATTAACTAAAGTCTGAACCTTTGACACATCTGGGGCTGAATCCCATGCTCTGTTGCTACATTATAATCCCCAATTCAAAGAACTTTCTCTAATGAACAAACATTGTGTGTGTCACATTTTATTGTACAAGTCAATAGACTTTGAACCTAATAGATTTTTTTTAAGTTCCTGACAGGTAAAGATGCCAGCTTCTTACAATGAATGGCTATACACAAGGGACCCAGTGACACTAGGACTAGAGCTAATCTCTGTCAGCACTAAAAGCAGCATCTGCTCAAACAAGCCTTCTTGTTACTTCAAGCAACTGACTTTCAACATGGAAGACACTACATCTCCATATTATTCTTGCCTCTCCATACCTTTTCAAACTGATACAGCCTCTACTAAGATAAACAGTCAGGTAACATATATATTTCTCTGTTGCTCCTTAGTTTTTTTATTGTGCAAAATCATATTAAGAAAAAAGAGGGGGAAAAAGAAGTAACCCTGAAGTAACTTATTTTGGTGCCATTTCTCACCTTCTAAGGCAACGCTGGAAATGATATCAAGAAGATGTGACAACAAGCTCAATCTCTCTATCATCCATCATATTTTTGCTAACAGCACATTAGGCAAACCTCAGTTGACAATGCTTCTGCCAGTAAAGCTTCTTTTTATGTCTTCCCAGCCTCTTCTTTCCTTCCTTGTCCTCTGTCTAGTTGAAATATTTTTAGCAGCATTGCCATTGGGAAGATGGTGAAGGAGGGCAGAAGAAACATAGACTTTTAGTGTTGGGTTGCAACAGCATGTCTTTAGTAAACAGCGTAATAAAACTTGGTCTGGAAAGGAGTGGGACTCTATTTCAGCTGATCCTACTATAGCTGTCCAGGTGTTGTCCCCTTGGTAAACCCTGTCCCGGGATCTACAACTTTGATATAAAACATAATCTAACCCACCAGAGAGATCACCCAGATGAGCACATAGACAACAACAGTCGTATGATCAGAAGAACCAGGTCAGGCCAGTAAAGTCCCCTGTCACATAGCCACAGGAGACCTCAAGCTGTGCGGACAAAAGGTCCTCAGCCTTTAAGGAGCCAACTTGAAGGGATTAAGAGTTTTTCCCACAAAATTGGGCACTGGAAGCAATAAAATCTTATCAGAGAAGGATCATCTACATAATCTCACATTGCAACCCAAAGCAACAGAAGATGCTGATACTTGGGTGACACTTTGTTATCTTCCTATATCAAATAAGGTGCCGGTGTGAAGTTGTTTTCTGTTACTGTCCCCTTTGTTCTCCCCCAGAGAGGATTTGCCCTCAAGGTAATTTTTTCCTACAAATAGGCCTCGTTTTTGACTATTTCTTTGGATACCTCCTAGTCATACCAACTGACCGCTCCCCCTTACCGACAACCACGTGATCCCCTCAGTGTCTCTTCGCTGAGTTCCATTTCTTTTGCTGCTTTCCAGACCTAGGACTTCAGGAAAAGGTGCAGTATCACCCAAACCACGAATCCTTTAACAATGCCGCTATCTTATTTCCACTCTTTATTTTTCTTTAGCCCTTGCATGTGTGTGCGTGTGAGTGTATGCGTTAATGGGTGATATTTCCGTTCAATAAAGTCATTAATTGGACTTTTTTGCGTGATTTCTGTCTGGGCCTGACCTCGTAAAAACTGGGTAAAAGATCTCACTAGGCTACCCTGCCTCTTGCATTGCTATTACTTGTGCTCTGTTGAGTTTATTTTCCCCATCACGTGGAGCATATTAAGGTGTCCCTTGGGGACCCCCAAGAATTTCAGGGTAACACAGGCCTGGCTATAACACGTAAAGTAAACGGCAGCTGTGTTCAGATTCTCTTACTGGTCTTGTGTGAACAGCAAAATGGAGAAAAGAGGAGAGCAACCAGCATGACTTGCTATGTTAAAAACCACAGATTTATAATTTAGTCACAAAATGCAAATCAAAAGAAAGTGGACACTTGTGAAAGAAAAAACCAACACTTAGGGACATTTTGGAAGAAGTCTTCAATTGGTGTCTAGAAAATTTGACTTTTGTTTGTTTACTTATGCAGTTTGCTTCATTTTACATGTACATTGTTAGTTTTGAATAAAAAGTCTGCTGAAACCTGTTGAGTTGCTTCTTTTCTTTTCTTTTCTTTTCTTTTCTTTTCTTTTCTTTTCTTTTCTTTTCCTTTCTTTGTGGTGTAGGCAACTATGCCTATTCTTTCCACACTATTTTTTCTTCTGCTACCAACTTTTCTATTCAAGAAGTAGCATCTAGGAGCACAGCTACTTGTTAACAGAGGCATACCCGTACTGGGTTGTTCTATCCCATCTCCCTTAAAATAATTAATGTACTCTGTTAAGGAGAAAACTCTACTGGAGGAAGTGTCATAAACCAGCACAGAAGTTTCAAACATGTATGTATGTATCTGCATTCCATCTTTCCTCTAAGGTTGGAATGCAGACGAGGACAACTCCCTCTCTCAGTTTTTTTGTAAGCAAGTAAAGTGGTTAACATTGTCATAGGATATATTTTCTGGTGGCACTTGTCAACATCCTGACTACCTTTGCTGTTCACTTAGGATTGAAAGAGGTTATGAGTACTGTATAGGTACCTGGGGGGGGTGCAAATATGGGCATTGACCTCCCAATAAAACTCATGCCCCCAAATGAAATTTTCCTTACGCCCCAAATTTCCAGCACTGCAGAGACTTTAAAAAAAAAGGAAAATTGATCATATTTGATCAATTGATCTTACATTTCTTGTATCCACATTCTCTTGGTAATTTTGCCTTCCATCTTTTTGGGTTTCTAAACTGCATTTTTTAAATGCTCAACTGAAGTTTCAAGTTACTGTAATGCTAGCAATATGGGGACTGAAGGAGAAATTCCTTAGAAGAGGCAGAATTCTTGTTGGGGCAGCATTCCTCACCTTTAGCTATACCTCTGTGTGAGATGCTTTATTACATGTACAGTGTGCCAGACAAGCTCAGTCTGAATGCTATAGTGTGTAGAACCTATCTCTTTAAGACACAGGCTCAGATTGTTAATAGCAGCTCCCTCTCCTTTGTTGGTGGAAGTACTTTTTCGTGTAGATCCAGCTAAAACTGATTGTGAAAAGTTACCTTGTTTATATGGCCTGTCTGAGTTACAGTGATGACAGTTTCTGTTCTTTTATATAAAGACAGCCTTGACTGTATTATGCTACCTTGCTCATTTCTGGGCTTAGGATAGATATGTACTGCAGCTTCCAAAACCTCTCAGACCACAGTGAGAGTGCTCAATAGTGGGGTCTGGAAGTGGTAGTCTAAAAAACTAACATGTCCAAGTTCTGAGAACCTTTATAACTATGACAGTTAAAACCCTGTTTTCTATCTACACCGTTTGCCTACGGTTCCTGCAGTCTCCTAAGCCCGGCGTTTACTCATGGACGAGATGTGTTATATCAAGTGACAAAGAAGAGAGCTTGATGAGCCTTCCCACTCTGTCTTCAGTGCTACCATTCTCTTCACATGAAGAGACAAGTCAAAACAGAAGAGCTGTTTCTGCATGTGGATACTTGCCACAAAATAGGAACCCCTAAAATAATCAGGGTTTGCAACTGCATGGCTAAAGGAAATTTTTTTGTTCAGGTTTGTCTCTTTCTACTTGAAGAGAGCAACAGAACTGGAGCTGGAGTGGGGAGGCTAAGCATGCTGTTGATCTAATGCCATTGGTAGCTGGTAGCTTCCATTTCCATGGGGAGTTAAATCAAAGATATGAATTCCTACACTTGCTCTTTGTTTGGACTGAATCCTAGAGTAGATCTATTGCCACGGAAACTGCCAACCGCCAGTGTTTATCAGTCTTTGTAAAGGAATGAATAGGGCTCTAGGTGCTCTTGACCATGTGCAGAGCATTTTATTCCATCACTTGCAAGCACAGGGCTTATTCATAGATGTGTTAAAAATCCTCACTCCTAGATGTTACTGTGCTTGTATATGACTTACTGGCTATAGACAGATAGCTAATGTGTGCAGGTGTTTCAAGTTGTCACAACACATCTGAGATGTAAGTAGAGTGTAATTAAAACCAGTAACTGACACTTTCTTTTTTTATTCATTGGGATTTTATAAGTCCACCTTTCTATCTAAATAATTGATTACTTTGTCCTCCTATCCACCATCATTCCAGGTTTTGCTTCAGTTTTATAGTATTACAAATATCAGCCCTGTGATCCTACAACTGGGGAATTCTGGGGCAGATATTATGACATTTACATATCATGTTATGTTCAGGAACCAAAGCATGAATAATTGTGCAAATATTTTGAGGACTAACTAATCCTAACATTATCAAAATAGGAAAAGATATGAAACTAATGGAGGTCAAAACAAAGAAAGGTATGTGGTCATAGCTAATCATTGTAAGGTCTATAGTTATTTGAAATGTTAAACTTCATTTAAACTGCAATCATGTGCCCTAGGCAAATGCATTGCATGGCCTACAGAAAATGTCAGACTTCTGCCTCTGCAACTAGAGTCTGCCTTTTCCCTTGCATGTGCTGTTCCTGATCTGATCTTAGAAAAACCCTCCCAGCCACTTTGAAAATCACTGTAGTTCTCTGGCAGCCCTGGCAGCCCTGAAGCTGGGCTTAGTTTGATTTCTTTCTATTGGTTTCAGGGAGAGAAAATTAGTGGGTTCTGTGGGGCCAATCATAAATATTGCAAGCAAAATCACAATTTAAGTCCAAAATGGCTTTTTATAAAACAACAATATATTATATATATATTACACACACACACACATATATATTATATATTATTGAAGACATGTCCAATGCCTACTCTAGAACTATTGTGTAAGTGCCGTTCAGTAGTCTAGCAACCTTGGAGGCAAACCTTAAAACCCAAAATAAAAGAACTCCGCTTGGAGTCAGCAACCTCATACAGAACACATAATTGACCTTGAAAGAGAAGGGTAAAGTAATCTTGTTATCACTGCACATTTCATGCTTCCAGTTCAATGCTCCAGAGCATAGCTAGCAGCATAAATGGCTGAGTGGTCATGGTCTCAGTGCTTCCACCCATTCCTAGGGAACGAAAGTGTTCACACTTTCTAATAATACTTTTCTAATAATATTGGCTCTTGCTGACAATAGTTCTCCAGGATCCCAGACAGCTGTCCTTTCTATCAAAATCCATATATTTACTTCTTTCTGTTCTGTTCTTTTTTTCTTTCTTTTTTTGATTGGAGAAGTTGTCATTGAAACTTATATATATATATCTGCAGAGCTAGGATGCTAGAGCTACTGCAGCTTTTCTAATTGTCAACTCTTATACTTAAAGTATGGATAAGATCTTTGTTTTTTCACCTTTCTCAACCAGCATTCCACAATCCATTGCGTTTATATGCCCTGCTCAGTTTCTTAAGTAAGTTACAAGGTCTTCATCATGTCTGCATGATGCAGTTTGGTGTATACTTTATATTCAAGGAAGGAACAACTTGTTTAGCCAAGTGAGGCAATGGGGGACAGAAGAACTATGTTATATAGTGTACCTCTCCACTCCTGCACTGTCAGCTTCATAGTTCACTCCCAGTGACTGTGCAGACAAGTGTAAGATCAGTGGAATAAATATTTTCCAGAAGAGATCACTAACAGGTACAGATATGAGAACTGGATGCTGTAGGTATTGAATTAAGACCAATGTGGCAATAAACTTTGTATTACATATATACCCTTAATAAAATAAGGAAACTACCATTATTATTACAAATAATAATGGTCTTGTGTGAACTAAAACCTTGATAGTATAAAAGATAGAAAATGTTTTTTAATGTAATATTTATTGTAAGGCTGCCTTTAGGAATGAAAGCCTCCATGTTCTGTAGCACCATTACACATAGTTCCATGTTCTAGTTAACACTTTCACCAATGATGGATGAGTATAGTCCCGTTAGGATATATCCATGAACTTGTTCATAGTTACACCTGGTGAAGCTTGAGTTATTATTTGTCAACTGTTGAGATTATTGCAGTAACTGGGCTAGATTTTGTGATGTCAGATAATATTTTCTCATACAGTGTATTTGTAGATAATCATAGCCCATTCATGTGTATGTCAACCATTAATGGAAAATCCAAAGTGTCTAAATTCAGAGTACAATTTATCATATCAGGTCATTTATTTTCTGAAATTCTCCTTTAGCATGTGGATGCAGATGACAGAAAATAATTGCTAGAATGTTTATTGGAATAGGAAGTCATTGGGTTTATTAAATTATTATTTTCTTCAATAAATCTGCACAACTGAGAGACCATAAATTTTCAAATATGTTCAGTCATATAAATATAGGGGAAACCCTTCTTGTGTTTGTATAAGTCAAAGCAGTATTTCTTTGATGTTTTGCCAAAGTGTGGCAAAAGTCTCCTCGGGGCATTTAATGTAATGCAGAGATCTTGAATTTAATAGAATTTTTCTAATGGAGACTTACTCCATTGCAGTCTGCATCTCTCTATATATTCAGTTCAAATTTGGTTGGACACCATGCAAAAAGGCCAGCTGTACCAATAAAGAAACTGTATCGATATAACAAAGTAATGTATGAGACTATCTATAATACTCAATGCTTTCTGGCCTCTCTTTTTAAATAAATAACACATCCATCCTTCCAAGAGCTAATTATTTTTAATGTGTTATATATCTGATCCAAAAATATTTTGCATTGGGAGAATCTGTGCTATAATCTATATATTCTATTCTTGTGCCATTTTTGCTGCAATTTTCTTCAGTGATGAATAAAAACACGGATAACCAGACCAACCTTGGGATCCCTGTTTGTGTCCTGTGTTGAGGCAATGAATCAAGGCTAGGGCCCATAATGGATGCTGCAGGCCAAAGTTTTTCATCCCAGAGTCTGCACATCTTTTCAGGCTTCCACAAAGGTGTGAACCACCAGCCAATCAGATTGGAGACTGGCTGGCTTGAAGGGGGCAGTCTTTCTCAGCCAACCTGACTAGGAACCTCTTCATTCACACCCACCTGATAAGGATAAAACTGTTCTTCCAAGGAGTGTTCAGTCACAAGCAATAACAGAGACAAAGGCAGAGACAACAGCAGCAATGGTAGATGAAAAAGTGGCAAGATAGTGCAGTGAATAGCATTTAGAGGTGAGAAATGAGGAGCAAGGGAGGTGCAGAAGAGAGAAGTGGAGGTGTAGGAGGCAACATGGATCCAGCATGGTGCATCTTCAGTAGATGCTGGCTGCTTGGCAGTCCTGGTGGTGAGTTTTAACAGCGGCCAGGAGACAAACAGCCCTTAAAAGAGCTATCTCTGGCCATTTCTGCACTACACTGTTATAGTGCTGCTATTCCACGTCCAACATCCTGTGGAATTCTGGGGTTTGTAGTTTCCTGAGGCGAAAGAGCTCTCTGACTGAGAATTATATGCCCCTCCCAAGATTCCACAGGAGGTTGAAAGTGGAATAACAACACTATAACAGTGTAGTGCGGAAATGGCCTAAGAGGGCATAAGTGCTCCTTTTAGAAGAGCTGTCAGTGGTACCAAATTTGAACAACTCTTATAAGGGCTATTCAAGAGATTTTTTCAAAAAAGCTATTTTCAGGGCTGCTATTGGCACCATTTGGGGTGAGAAGCTAATTTAAGAGCTCCAAAAAAGAAAGTATGAGATATGCAGCTGACAGCAGAAAAATTTTGAGTGAGTGAGCTTTCTTGAGGGCAATTTCCTTGGGCAATCTCCCACTTACACTGACTATACCTTTAACTCATCTATTCCACAGGAACTGATTTCAGCCCTCTCTACTTCAGCCAGGACGTAAGGGAGCAATAAACAATGCTGGCGCTTCTTTCTAGCAACTGATTCATCAGACGGCTAATCTGCTATATTTACTGGGAGCTTGAGGTTTTGTATGAAGTTTATCCAAGGGAGCAAGTTGGACCTAATTAACCTAGGAAGCAGAGCGCGGTGACTTGCTTGTCAATTATTTGACTTGCTTGTCAAATGTGCTGCCCATTAGGATCACATAAAGGAAACGGTAGGTCACAAAAAGTACATCTTAAGAGCTTGCCAGTATTGCTGGGGTGTCTAAACTTTACACACAGAGCAGCAGCCCTGGGCAGAGATTTCTGTTCTTACCTTGCCTAAGATCTTGGCAGATGTCTCTTCTCCACATCACCAAATTAGGCATGAAAGAGGATTTGGAAGAGTGGTGTTTTTTTTTTTAGCAAGTTCAATGTTGTTGTAATATGAAAAGGGCCCCTTGCAGCCAGTTCAACCCAGTGCATCAGGCAACCTTGGCTTTGAGGTTTATTTGAAGGGAATCTATCACTGTCCTCCCATCAGTTGTAGGTTTTCTCTTGATACAAGCTAACCAATGCCCCGTACAAAGTCCCAGTTATCAGCCATTTTAAGAGTCTAGCTAGCACCCTCTGGGTTGCTTCCTGTAGAATTCAGGAGCCTTACATTGGCCAATGTTTTGCAGATATCATCTTGGGGTGAGGCACTCAGGGACATGGCAGGTTTGGGGGTATGGATCTGCTTATTCCAAGATGATGCATTATTCATTCAGTGACTTTCACCCAGGTGATATCCCCTTTCTGTTACCCTGGGTTCCTCCAGTATCCAGGCTTGTGGCATAGTTGGTAAGTGGTTGACAAGTGTGGCATCCAGCCATGGGATCCTTGTCCCATACTTAGCCAAAGTTTTGCAGATGTAATCAGTGAAGTTAATAGGTTGTTTATTGCATACCACGGTGCTCTGTGTTTTCAATGCCATCCTCAGCCCCAATTGACCATTAGGCTTACCAATTACACATTGACTCAGACAGACATTTAAGGATTTTTCCCATCCCTTTCACCCCTTTCACCACATCTTCCTGTATTGCTTGAAAAACTTCTTCAGGGATTTGGAGGAAGAGGACTCACAGAACATTGTGAAATGTGTCTTATGGGGCTGCATCATATGGGGTTGTAAGCCCCCAACCCACCTAAAAACTATGTCCTGAGGTTCCTAATTATTTTATATCAAACATAGTGAGCCATAGAGATATACTGGATGGACACGTAGGCAGCAGAGCTATGGAGATAGATCAAAAGAGTAGCCTGTTTTCTGTCACGCATCCTAGGTGAATCTTGCAAATGGCTCACAGGCCATTGGAATGGATTTTCAGCAGTGATCAGGAGACAATAAGTCTCTGGGAACAAATAAACAATGCAAATAGCCTGGAATGTGGCACCTTGAGATATGCATCTCTGGATGAGAAACTCATCTTGCAGGAAACTACAAGGGTGTTTGGCTATATTTTCTTTGAACTACAAAGCTGAAATCCTTCTTCATAAAACTGCAGCCATCTGTTCCCAGGACATGGGTCAGCTCTATAACTAGGTCCATTTTCTCATTCTTTTTTGGAGTTCGGAGTTCTCCCAGATCCGCAAACTATGAAGCTGGTAAGCTCCTCTCACCCTCAAAAGGCATGGCTAAGATCGTTTTCTCCCAGCTGAAGACTTCTGGAGTGGTACAGTATTAACCCAAACCCTTATATCTCTCTCTCTCTTAATTTTCACCTCTTTCTAGTCTTGTATGCTTGTTGGAGTGAGTGCAGCTGAGTGACTGTATGATTTTAACATATATGCCAATAAAATACTTAAATTTGAACAGTTTATGTGTGATTTCTGACTGGGCCTGACCGCGTAAACATTGGGTTAAGGATCCTTAGTTACCCTGCCCTCTTTGCATTGCTAAAGCAGTGCTCAGAGCTAATTTTCCCCACAAAAGATGATTTTGACAGCCTTTGGGAATCCCCTTAGGGGAGCCCCAAGCAAGCAGGATAACAGGGTTAATAACCCAAAATTGGAATGAGGATTTAGAAAGTTCACATAAAAATCCCAATTTGAATAATCCCACTTCCCCCTGTTTTTGCTGATACATACTTCACAATGTTTTTTAGGGAAAGCAACCGTTGTAACATAGTTTTTCAGTGGATACAAGAAACTGCCAGAGGGGAAAGGGAAGGGAGGAGGAAAGAGAGGCGAAATGAAAGGAAAAAAAAATATCTATTGAAAGTTTGCTTTTCCCTTGTGCAACATTGATTGTCATCTCCAAAACCTGTTTCAGAACTAACCTTGCATCCAAAATGTGGGAAATGGCCATATTATGTTCTGTACTGGATGATAGGCTACAATAGTCCCTGGATCTCCAGGCAGAATGCATAAAGTTTCCTTTCTCTGAAAGCCACGAGTATTATTAGTAGAATTTGTTATAACTACTCTTGATATAAGACAGACTTCTTACCAGTCCTAAATTTTGAAAATACTGTACAGAAGTTTAGAAATGTTTCAGAGACAGACTGCACAGATGATAAAATGTGCAATGGACTCACTGTATCAGGTTGATAGAACTGGATGTGTTTAGTCTATGCAGGAGAGATGGTTGAGGAAGAAAGGCTGTGAATGTTTAAAATATTAGAAAAGTACTATTGTACACTATATCTCTGTCCATAACATAAAGCTAAAGAATTAATTAAGAAGACAGGTCTGTGTTAAACAGTAAGTCAGTCTTATTAAATTTTAAAAACCCTGCAATGACAGCTCTTCTAAGTCACAGAGGAAAGACATTCTCAGTGATACGAAATCCAGGAATTGAGACTGGGAGCTGTGCGTGCAAACATGTCCTCTGCCACTGAGCCTCCACATGAGTCAGGTCTCCTGGACACTAAAAAAGGAAGTTGGATGAAAAGGTTTTTTAAAAAAATTCACAGGACATGGAATCATTTGAAAGCTCTGACAACGGCCAAAACAAATAGAAAAACCAATAGCAAGACAGCGCGTGACATAGCTGACCTGAAAACAAAGAACTTATTCCTGGAAATGCATTTTTTTTAAAGTCTCCACATTTTAAAAAAATGTCATTTGATAATTTGTAGAATCTGAATTTTCTTTACTGTTTATTCACTACTGATAAGTACTGATAGGAAATGTGATTTTTCATTTCTGAGGTGGGAAAGGTCAAAGGTCTTGTCAGGCTTGTGTTAATTTTTTGTTTGTTTTACTAACCAAGATTTTGGAACAGACATCCAACACACCCTGATCCTGCAGAAATACTTTACAGTTCTCTTGAAAAGACAGTACTTAGAATTTTCAAAGAGATAGCCACCTTAGTCTGCTTCTGTATAAAAAGAAAGGAAGTGATGGAGGAAGGAGACTTGTAGCAACTTTAAAACTAATCCGTTCATTTATTTAAACATGAACTTTCTTGAATTAAAATCCACTTCTTAGATGTGCTGATGGAGTACAATATTCAAGCACTGGTTATAAAATCAAGAACATTGTTGAGGGCTTGGGATCAGAACGAAATGCAATACAGGAAAAGCTAATCACCACAGTGGTCAGAAGCAGGAGTTCTTGTGATATAGCTTCTTGGGTTTTGAAAGTTTTTACCAGTTGTTCTCACCTCCATGTCTACTCATTCCATTCTGTTTAGGGCCTTTTTGTAGTAATTTCTAGAGTCTGTACTACAATTCTTTTGATATCTTTTTAAATCAAAGCATGGTTTGCTGTGGTCGTAGAGCTGCAGAGCATGGCAATTAAAGTGGTATCAAGTACCAAAACTGTGCAGTGCAGATACATCCCTGGTCCTTCAAGGGAGAAGAATAAGTCATGCCAGACTAATCTTATCTCTTTTTATGATAGAGTTACTTGCTTGATAGATGAAGGAATGCTGTGGACGTAGTATATCTTGATTTCAGTAAGGCCTTTGACAAAGTTCCCCATGACATGCAAAGAAACTAGTAAGATGTGGACTGGACAGGGCTACTCTCAGGTGGATTTGTAACTGGTTGGCTGACAATACCCAAAGGGTGGTCACCAATGGCAGATTCTCATCCTGGAGAGAAGTGAATAGCAGGGTGCCACAGGGTTCTGTCCTGGGCCCGGTGCTGTTCAATATTTTCATTAACGACTTGGATGAAAGAATAGAAGGCATGCTGATCGAATTTGCAGATGACACCAAATTGGGATGGGTTGCTAATACACCAGAGGACAGGATCAGAATTCAAAAGGACCTGGACAGATTGGAGAGCTGGGCCAAGGCTAACAAAATGAATTTCAACAGAGAGAAATGTAAGGTCCTACACTTAGGCAGAAAAAATGGTATGCAGAAATATAGGATGGGGGACATGTGGCTGGCTAACAGTACATGTGAAAGGGATCTAGGAGTCTTAATAGACTATAAGCTGAACAAGAGTCAGCAGTGTGATGCGGCAGCCAAGAAAGCCAATGCAATTCTTCATTGCATCAATAGGAGTGTGGTGTCTAGATTGAGGGAGGTATTGGTACCACTTTATTCTGCTTTGGTTAGACCTCATCTTGAATACTGTGTCCAGTTCTGGGCACCCCAATTCAAGAAGGATATGGATAAGCTGGAGCAGGTCCAGAGGAGGGCAACCAAAATAGTGAGGGGCCTGGAAGCCATGCCTTATGAGGACAGACTTAGAGAGCTGGGTATGTTTAGTCTGCAGAAGAGAAGGTTGAGAGGGGACATGATAGCCATGTTTAAATATTTGAAGGGATGTCATGTCGAGGAGGGAGTGAGCTTGTTTTCTCCTGCTCTTGAGACCAGGACAAGGAGCAATGGATACAAGCTGCAGGAGGGGAGATTCCACCTGAACCTCAGGAAGAATTTCCTGACAGTCAGGGCTGTCCGGCAGTGGAATGTGCTGCCACGGAGTGTGGTGGAGTCTCCTTCTTTGGAGGTTTTTAAGCGGAGGCTGGATGGCCACTTGTCAGGAGGGCTTTGAGGATTTTCCTGCATGGCAGGGGGTTGGACTGGATGGCCCTTGTGGTCTCTTCCAACTCTACATTTCTATGATTCTATGATTCTAAGAATTCCATTTAAAACCACTCAGACAAACTAGCTGGCTCCTGAAGCTGAGATCAGTCACCATCATGGTTTCCATCTTAGCAGGATTCAGCTTCAGTTTATTGGCCCTCATCCAATCTATATAGTAAGGAGATTTATGTATTATTCTGTAAAGTAACACAACTGCTTATGTGCTAGACTGTGGATTCAGTCACTTCATCTGTCAACACCTTGGAATTAGATGGTAGCAAGCATAACAGACTCTAAGCATACAAGTTCCTCTCCTTTGGTAATAAATTATCCAGCAGGGAAAAAAAAAAAGCCCACTGGGAGTAGTAGTAATAGCAGTTAATACACCAGCAATATTACTACAAAGTGAATTGGATTTATTTTAAATAACTTCTGTATCTTCTGAATTCCCTGACCACTTTTTTTTCTGATAAGTTAAAGGCCCTGTTGTGATAACACTGTAATGCAAAACATTTGCCTTCTTGAACGGTAGCATTAACCATGATTTAAAGGATTTTGACTAATAGAGATGCGAGATGCAAAGATAGGTCATGTTGTTGCCAACTACCCAATCCATGTCCCTGGCTATTATAAAGAAAAGGCCATAAAACTAAGGCCGTTTCCACACTACACTGTTATAGTGCTATTATCCCACTTCCAACATCCTGTGGAATTCTGGGGTTTGTATTGTGCCTGGAAATGGACTGGTAGCCAGTCAAGCCATCTTGTTATAACAAGGCAGTACTCTTTTCCCTGTAACCAGTTCCCATTAACAATTTGGCTGCAGTTCTAATACAAAATTCAGCTAGCCCCTCTTTTGCCCTGAAAGGTTTGTCACCAATACTTCAGGCCAGTATGCTGCAACTGACTATACCTATCGAATTTGTCCACTACAGATGAGACAGTATATCTTAAAGGCACCAGATCCTATCTGATCCTGGAAGCTAAACAGGGCAGCCCTGGTTAATACTTGGAAAAATTACCAGCATTCTCTCTCCCCGCTCTATCTTGTTATTAGAAGAGATGGGTAATAGCAAGATAGGGCCTCCCTTTCTGTTGCATGCCAGATCTTCTCCATTTGCCTCTCTGTCTTTTATTGCATGATCATAAATACCTTTGGTGCTCAGATCATGTGACCCAGGACAGTTGCTTGGGTCATCGGTCTTATAAAAGTTAAGACCTCCCTCTCTCTAAAAAGATCTCTCTCTCTCTTTGCTCTCAATGGCTGCTTTCCCTGAACTCTTCGCATGCTCCGAGTTTGAGTCCCATCAAGGAGGATGGTGAGTTAAACTGAAGAATCTCCTATTCACTAGATTAGACAGGTAGCAGGCTCTCTCAATACAGATGTAAATGAAGAGTCATTAGTAAAGTATTTAGTCTTTTATTCAAAGCTACCTGCGTCTGTGTTTATTCCAAGTACCAGTCTGAAGCCACAAGTCATTAGATAAAACTTCTACCACTTCTCTGTGTGACTTTGCTAAATGAAGATTGGATCCTGACAGGTTCAGTCTCATTTTCCCCTACAAATTTGGGTCACGGGCCCAGAAGAGAAGTTCTTTGTTTGATGACCACGTGGCACCCGGCCGGCAGAGACTGACCGATTGAACAATGGCTTCTAATCCATTGCTTACTATTGAAAAGTTAACTGGTAGCAATTACCGAAATTGGTCTTGGAATATACAAATGCAATTAACTACAATGGGACTGTTTAAAGTTGTGAAAGGACAGCGGCCCACAGAAGATAGGGAAAAGCAGAAATTTGATGAAGATGATGAGAAAGCAACTGCTTATATTTGCCTAGCAATTGATCCAAGCATTGTTTATCACATCAGAGACCTGAAAAGTGCTAAAGAAATATGGGAAAAACTGAAGAGATTATTTGACTCTCCCAGTATTGCAAAGCAAAGTGGTATTATAATCAGACTTACAAGAATGAAATTGTTAAATCCTAGATTTTTGAATGAACATATTAACACTTTCATGACTATGGTATCTGAATTGCAAAGTGCTGGAGAAAATCTTTCAGAACCTGTGAGACTGGGAATGTTTCTAGGAAGCTTGCCTGAATTTTTTGAGCCCATAATTGATGCTCTACAAATTACGGGAGATGTAAATTTGGAAACTGCTATTGCTGAAGTTATAGAATATCAAAATAGGAAAAATTTGAGGAATTTTAAACCTGAAGTAAGAGCTGCTGAAAAAGAGTTCACTCAACTTGCTGAGCAGAATTTACACATCAAAGCGTCTTCTTCACAGAGAACAAATGGCCACCAAATTAACATTTCAAAACAACAGAGACACAAACCCAGTGATAAAAGTGATTTTAACTCTAAGAAGAAATCTTCTGCAAATTTTAATGTTGGTCTAATTAATGAACAATTGCTCAAGCCTATGCAAAATCAAAAAGAAAATATAATTGTAATTGACAGCGGTGCTACTAGTCATTACTTTAATCGGAGAGAAATGTTTGTAAATCTTGATACAAGCATACATTTTCCTGTTTATTTAGCAAATGGCCAATCAGTGGTTGCAAAAGGGAAAGGGACAGTTCTTTTGCAAACAAAACTTGGCGCCAACAGGATAGAGACTTTAAGAATTCATGATGCTTATTTTGTCCCAGATTTAAAAGTGTCTCTTTATAGTGTCAGAACAACTACAGCGAGAGGAAACAGAGTTATTTTCAAAAAGGAAACTTGTTTTGGTCTTCATGGCAAAAATTTAATTTTTCGAGGAATCCTAAATGGTGACTGTTACCAAATGCAAATTTTGGATTCATATGCAAATACTGTGATCCAGTGTAATCACAAAGACTGTTTAAGTTTATGGCATCGCCGATTTGGGCACAGAAATGTACAATGCATTCAGAGACTGGCTAATCAAGAACTTGCTATAGACTTTAATTTTAAAATATGCTCCAACAATGAAAGATGTGAAAAATGCTTAAGGGCAAAAGCTGTCAAAGTTTCACATCCGCCAGTTACTGAGAGACAATCCACCAAACCACTAGACCTTTTATATACTGATCTTTGTGGTCCATTCAGCCAAAAGTCTGCAGGTGGAAATTCTTACTTTATGACTATTATTGATGATTTCAGCAGATACACATACACTTACCTTCTCAGAGAGAAAAGTCAAGCTTTTGAGAAATTCAAGGAATACTTTAATCTTGTCTCTAATAGATTTGGCTACAAACCTAAAAGCCTACGCTCTGACAATGGAAGTGAATTTGTTAATGCAGAGTTTGATGAGTTTTTTAAGGAACAAGGCATTGAACATCAAACTACACAAGTTTACACTCCAGAACAGAATGGAGTGGCAGAACGAATGAACAGAACTCTCAAAGAGATGGCAGTCACAATGCTTTTAGAGGCTAACATGCCTAAACGCTATTGGTCTGAAGCTATTATGACTGCTACATATTTGTGCAACCGTCTGCCAGTTAAATCCAGAGATGCAACTCCATTTCAGTTATGGAATGGGACTAAGCCCAAAGTGAATCATCTCAAAGTTTTTGGAAGTAAAGCATATACCTACATTCCCAAACAGAAAAGAGACAAACTTGACTGTAGAAGTGAAGAGGGAATTTTTGTTGGTTATGCTAGAAATGGTTACAGAATTCTAAATCCAGATGGGCGTACAATAAAAGTAACAAATGCTGTTTATGTTGATGAAAGGCCACAGCCCAAATCTAATCCAAACCAAGATGTCTATCCAGATTTGTTTGCAGTGGAAGGAGACTCCCACCAGCAACCAGAGTATGTGACACTGTACAATCCTCCAGATGTCTTGCATCCAGAAGGGGCTACAGATGTGGTGATCCAGCCAGAGGACGCAGAACCGGACGGCGCTCAAGGAGCAGACCCAGGTGTCCAAGTCCAGGTAAGAAGATCTGAACGCATCAACAGAGGCGTACCACCTGATAGACTGTCTTATCTAGCCACAGAGGAGAAGATTCCACAACCCTCTGACTGGCAAAAGATCAAGGGACTACCAAAGTCAGATTCTCAAAAGTGGGTGGAAGCTGCTGTTGAAGAGATGCAATCTTTATATAAAAATAAAACATGGACTTTGTCAGAATTGCCAAAAGGAAAAAGGGCAATTGGCTGTAAATGGGTCTTTACCACAAAGCAAGATGCAGAAGGGGAAATTCAGAGATATAAAGCCAGGTTAGTGGCAAAGGGATTCACACAACAATTTGGTGAAGATTACAACGAAATTTTTGCCCCTGTTGCCACACACACAACTGTGAGAACTCTCCTAGCTGTTGCAGCATCTAAGAAAATGCATGTCCAACATCTTGATGTTAAAACAGCTTTTCTTTATGGACAATTGGATGAGGAACTGTACATGGAACAGCCTCCAGGATTTCAAGTTCCTGGGAAAGAGCATCTTGTATGCAAATTGAACAAGAGCATTTATGGCTTGAAACAGGCTGCCAGAGCATGGAGTGAGAAGCTAAGCCAACTTCTTATCAAACAAGGCTTCACTCCAGGCACTGTTGACAAGTGTGTTTACAAAAGATTCAGAAACAATAAATGGACTTATATTACATGTTATGTTGATGATTTGATCCCGTGCAGTCAAGATAAAGCAGATAGTGAGGAGATAGTCAACAATCTCAAGAAAGAGATAGACATCAAGAATTTGGGAGACATCTCACACTATCTTGGAGTACAAATAGAAAGAAGCAGTGATGGAAGCTTCTATCTTAACCAGAAACAGAAGATAATAGATCTTCTGGACTGCCTTGGACTAAAGGATGCCAATATTGTGGCAACCCCAATGGAAGTGGGTTTCTTAAAGGACACTAAGAAATGTGAACCCTTGAAAAATGGAGACAAGTATAGGACTGCAGTTGGAAAGCTACTGTACATAGCTAATTTCACCAGACCTGATATTGCAAATGCTGTTGGTATCTTATGCAGAATGGTTAACTCTCCTACTGAAAAAGATCTCATTGCAGTGAAAAGAGTTGCCAGATATTTGAAAGGAACTGCAGATTACAAGCTGATGTTGCCAGCCTGTAATCAACCACGACTGGTTGCCTATGCGGATGCTGACTGGGCTGCAGACCTAGCAGAGAGAAAATCAACCAGCGGAAACCTGATCTTCTATGGTGGAGGAGCTATAAGCTGGTCAAGTAAGAAACAATCTACAATTGCAGATTCTTCCACAGGTGCTGAGTGTGTTTCTGCAAAAGCAGCATGTGATGAAATAAAGTGGCTGCATAACTTACTTCTGGACTTAGGCATAACAGAGCCCAAGCCAACCATTTTGATGCAAGATAACCAAAGCTGCATCAAACTTTCTGAAAGTGAGAAGCCACTCAAGAAGAACATTGACATTGCTTTCCATAAGGTGCAAGAGATGTGTCACAATGGAATTGTTCAGCTAGAATACTGCAATACAGAAATGATGCTTGCTGATATTCTTACCAAGCCTCTACCAAGAGACCACTTCCAGAGACTACGAGAAGGCATGAAGATCCTCGATGTTGGTCCAAGAGAATGAGAAGGGGACTGTTGGAAAAATTACCAGCATTCTCTCTCCCCGCTCTATCTTGTTATTAGAAGAGATGGGTAATAGCAAGATAGGGCCTCCCTTTCTGTTGCATGCCAGATCTTCTCCATTTGCCTCTCTGTCTTTTATTGCATGATCATAAATACCTTTGGTGCTCAGATCATGTGACCCAGGACAGTTGCTTGGGTCATCGGTCTTATAAAAGTTAAGACCTCCCTCTCTCTAAAAAGATCTCTCTCTCTCTTTGCTCTCAATGGCTGCTTTCCCTGAACTCTTCGCATGCTCCGAGTTTGAGTCCCATCAAGGAGGATGGTGAGTTAAACTGAAGAATCTCCTATTCACTAGATTAGACAGGTAGCAGGCTCTCTCAATACAGATGTAAATGAAGAGTCATTAGTAAAGTATTTAGTCTTTTATTCAAAGCTACCTGCGTCTGTGTTTATTCCAAGTACCAGTCTGAAGCCACAAGTCATTAGATAAAACTTCTACCGCTTCTCTGTGTGACTTTGCTAAATGAAGATTGGATCCTGACAGGTTCAGTCTCATTTTCCCCTACAGGCTGCAGTTCTAATACAAAATTCAGCTAGCCCCTCTTTTGCCCTGAAAGGTTTGTCACCAATACTTCAGGCCAGTATGCTGCAACTGACTATACCTATCGAATTTGTCCACTACAGATGAGACAGTATATCTTAAAGGCACCAGATCCTATCTGATCCTGGAAGCTAAACAGGGCAGCCCTGGTTAATACTTGGATGGTATAGACTGTGGCCATTTCTGCAGTAAATTGTTATAGCACTGTTATACCAGTTTCAACACCCTATGGAATCCTGGGGCTTGCAGTTTAGAAAGGGGCCAACCTGCCCCTCCCTAAACTGCAAACCCCAGGATTCCATAGGATGTTGAAAGTGGTATAATAGCACTGTAACAGTCTACTGCAGAAATGGCCTATATTTCAGAAAGTGGAACTGATAAACCACATCTGAGTATCCCTTGCCTAAGAAAACCCTATGAAATTTATGAGGTCTCCATATGCTGAAAGGTGACTTGAAGGCACAAATGCACCCACATACACATTATTTCTATTCATTTTTTGAAGAATATACTAAATTCACAAATTCCATTGCATTCCAGAGAGAAAGAACTTGGGGTTCTAAATTTAAAAAAAAAATACAGAGGGAAGCAAAACTGACAGATTTTCCCACCCCTAGGCTGAAGTCTAAGGTTTGAGCTTCACATGCCTTTGAAAAGATCTCTTGAAATGTAGCAGAGAAACATCACTGTCTGAGAGCACAGACAAAGATGGAGATCATAGAGATCACAGACCTATTCTCCAGGACAAGAGACTTTTAAAAAAGAAATCCACATCTTGAAAGGTGAATTGTGCTTTGGAGTGTCTGGAATTATGTCTCTTATTACCATCAAGTCCAGACCGAGAGGTATTGGAGCTTACTCATTGTCTCACCCATGGCTGGCAGACTGGATAAGTTGAGTCAGCTGAAAGTGAATTTGGATGAAGCTGAGTCAAGAATAGCTATTGGGCAAATCCTGTGGCAGGAAAGAGGGGTTAACGCAAGGGACACATAGAACAGTGTTCAGCCTCATTTTCTCCTTTGCATCACCCCAAGCCAGACACTGGTTTCCCATCTTAGTGAGAACTAACCCTCAGAAAAACACCATCTGGCAAGAGAGAATACTAACACAAGCCTGCGCCATTTAATTGTTCCTTCATTCACTCTTTCTGAAGTTCAGAGCGTGAGTGTCTTAGTTTATATAAAGCTGTATGGCACCAACCACACACAACATGTCAGCAGGCTTGGGAGGGAAAACCCAAGGTTTGCAAAAGTATAAAAAGTCTTTGGGAAAGAGGATCTAGAGAAGGCAACTCTCCCAACATGGAATGCTGGGGCTGTAGAATGCTAACTATTGCAGTGTTACCCTGTTCTCTGGGGGTCCCGGGAGGGACACCTAAATAACCAAACAACAGCACACAATTTTGGGGAAAATTAGCTGGAGCACTCACTTAAGCTAGCGAGAGGCAGAGTAACTTAGCAGGAATGTAGCCCAATGTCTATGGGGTCAGGTTAGCCAAGCAGCCACACAGATGTACAGTAATAAAAATGATGCTTTATTGCAGACAAACAAATGTTAAAGACACCAAAATCACACAGCTAGCTAAGAAAATAGAGCTTGAGTTAAGGATAGAGATTGTCGGGGAAAATGGGTAATACGACACCTGTCTCGTCGTCCTGGACCTTGCGGGAAATCCGGGGCGCAGAGAAGAAACTCAGCTTAATTAGCTGAGGGGAGTTCGCCAAGCTCAGCAGCAGCAAGACGGGATGAAACTCAGGAGCGATTCGAGGAAGGTCTCGGAATCAGGGGTTTTTATAGGGTGAATTGGGACTGCAGGCTCTGCCTTACTCGGGGACAACAATGAGTTTTGGGTGCGAGAAAATGTCTCAGAAAGATCACAACTTTGCATGATTGAATCAAGGCCAAATTAACAATAGTGTAGCCAGTATGCAAATGCGCGGTGCTTACCAGTGGACAGCACAACCTTTGTCCAGTAGCCTGTTCGGGGCAGGAAGCCTTTGTTAGTATCGTGCATATTTAATGAGATGTTTGCCAAAGAGGTCCCTGAAGTGACGAACCGACTATGTCTGGCCTGCCTAGGTGGAGAAAGGAATGTCTCAGCAATTATCGGCCGTGCCTGTTTGCGTGTTTGTTCGGTGGCCTCGCAAACACGTGGAGCGGGGTGGCAGGGGAGAGCTGAGTGGTTTGATATCGAAAATGATATCGGGTGCTATCTCCGGGTAGGCCTAGGCTGCAGTAACAGCAGGGGGACAAAAAAACAAGTGAGAGGGGGAATGAATGGAGTACCCCAGAGAAGTCTACCAAACTGGAAATCATCATACTGCAACTTCTTTTTTCTTTTTCTTTTTTTTGCATGTCACAGTTGTAGTAATCTAATTGGATGTACAATGGTAAAACAATTTTTTCATAGATTTTTCTATTAAAAGTTCAGGTAATCAATGAAAACTTATTTGCTGGGAAACCAGGGATGCTTTCTAATGAGGTTTTCATCATGTGATTATGCTGCCTCAACAACAGGAGTATAGGAAGTTGCCTTGTACTGATTCAGACAATTGGTCCATCCAACTTAGAACCATGCACTCTGATTGTCAGTTTCAGGCTGCAGTCTTTCCAAGCCCTTCTGGAAGATTCTTTGCATTCTTTGGTGGCCTTCTACTGTTAAAGACGCTGCTTAGCTTCTGAAAGTTGGTGGTTGGATGTGCTCAGAGGGGTATGGTGGTGCTTGGAATGTTCAAGAAGAGGGATGGACAAATGACCTTGTCCTCTAAATTTTTTAGTCCTCCCATATTTTCCCAGCATATCTTTCATCTTCTGCAATGCCAGAAAAAAAAGTTATGCGGAATATGGAGAATATCTTTTGACTAATAGCACTAGCAGCTTTCTATCTGGAAGCACCCTCAAATTCCAAGAATTTTATCTGGGGTAGAGGAGTATGGGTGAGTTAAGGAGAGGCAGAAATTCTCAGATTATGTCCCATTTTATAAAAACAAATGCCTGATCTTTCCATTTTTCATGATGTTTACAAAAGAAGGGAATTTTACTATTAAGAAGCTATTTCCAATATGCCATGAGAATTTGTTGCGAGAGGTCTCTTGGGATGGGCATAGGTCCAGTCCCAGACATGCTCTTGCCTTCTAATAACAAGATGGAAGAGATTGTTGATGATGGACTATGCAGAACATTAAAAGTGTCATTTATTTCTGAAAAAGAAATTGACAAAAAATGTTATTTTGATAAATATCAGAATAGACATTCCCAAGGGAAGAAGCAGGGGAAATGCTCAGTTGCATACTGTCAAACGGGTTCCATGGCCATGTTCCAAAGTGCCATTGGCTGTGTCCAAATGAACTTTTGAATTCTCCCAGGGTTGGGGTTTTGTTTTGTTTTGTCAATAGGGAAAAGAGCATGTACAAAAAGGAAGAATGAAGGACAAAGGGGACATTTCCATTGAGAAAACTTTAGCAGAGGAGTGTACAAAGTGATTGTCAGCATGATTTCTCTCACAAGTAAAGTAAAAGTGAATAGAATCACATTGGGGCAATTTTGTAATGTAACATAAAACATGATCAGAGCTTGGAATGTGCTCTTTTTTAAGTAATCCATTAACTGTTAGCCAATATTTTATTTTATTTTATTGCATGTTGTATTATTTGTTGCCCATTATTAAAGACTGCTGCACTATCTTTAAGTAAAGTTTTTTCTTGTTCTTTTTCTTGTCCTATTTAAAAAAAATGTTCCCACATGATGAAAAATCCCTCAAAATGCCCACCTGTAATTTTTGAGGAATACTATGTATATATTCCTCAACATAAACAAAAAGTAATGACACAACAGTTTCTATATTGTTTCTTCAAATAACATTATTGCTTCTTTATTGTTCCAGAAAGCAATGTGTTACAGGAAACATTGCTACTTACAATGTGCTACTTTCAAGGTCTGAACATATCACAATAAAATCAAACATATTATAACACATACGTTGAGTATTAGTATAGTATATAATATATAGTATACTTACATAGCGAGCCACCATGGTGTTGTGGTTTGAGCATTGGACTATGATTCTGGAGACCAGGATTTGATTCCCTCCTTGGCCTTGGAAACTCACTAGGTGATCTTGAGTGCGTCACATACTCTCAGCCCCCAAAAAACTCTTGATAAGTTCACCTTAGAGTCACCATAAGTCGGAAACAACTTGAAAGCACACAACAACAAATACTTACATAAAAACATAATAGTCTGTGTAAAACATACAAAACTTTGTACTGTGCCAGGCAGAATAAGAAATAAAATCCCGGTTTCCCACTTTCTCTAATTTACCTCAGATCCTGAAGTATTGGCAATTCTTTGTATCTCATAAAGGTCAGAACTTGTGTGGACAGGCAACTTTCATATAAGAATAAGGTGACAATGGTTTCTGGGTAGATCTCATGAAAGGAAGAGGAGAAACAGTGGCAGCTAGTGCTGTCTGGATCCCTTCAAGTTCAGAATTGCAGTGTGGAAGGTGCTCATGATTACTTTCCCCCATACATCTGAATCTTCCATATAGCTGAAACTTGAGTGTTCCTCTCCAGTTGGTTCATAGAAAATAGAACACAGTCCTGAATTTCTTACAGAAGACAGAGCAAAATCCTGTTAATAGGACTTCCAAAAAAATGTATGAAGCATGACTGGAAAGATATGCTTGTAGAAGGCTGCAGTTGTAGATCATCTTGATAGAATCAAGCTAAGAATCATGTATAACAGGAAGCTTCTCTGCAGGATTATATATTCTTTTGAAGGCTAAAGACCATGTGTGATCCAAAGAAAATGAAGGCTGTTGGACATTGTACCCAAATTGTCCAAACTCAACAAGAAGCTGGGAAAAGATCAAGGCTAAAAGATGCTTTATTTCAGCTGTAACTCCTCTGGGGAAGCAACTGTTTTGAGGTGCAGTTGATCCATGTTTTCGTTTGTCCCTGTCAACTTTCACACACTTCTTCCTTTCCTCTGCCCACTCCCTGCTGCTGTCAGGAAAAGAAGAACAATATTTTCAGACTATAGGGCAACCTTTCTCTAGTCTGGCAAAAAATAAAACAAAACAATATTTTGAATATATTAGCTTCCACCATTCCCAGCCACCAGTGGCCAATGCTTATTGGGGATAATGGTACTCATGGTACCTTTTGTCTTATTAACAGGACAACCTTCTTCAGAAGGTAATATCCATCATTACTGAAAAATAAATTGAGAAACATGGTAAAAGCATGCACAACTATGTCAAATGCAAGTGGGTCTCAATTTATATCAGAGTTGCACTCCTGGACTCACAATGTAAACTGCAACTGATATAAAATGAGAGCACACAGGGAATAATTGGAAGTCCAGGAGAATGTGTGCTAGTGAAACTGAAATAAACACAAAGTTAGAGATCATATTCAACCCACCAACAATTTTAAAGAGGTTTAAGGAATGAAGTATCAGATTTTACCTTTTTCAGGCTAGAGAAATGTACGGATGCTCTCCAGAAGAACTTAAGAGGCAGCCACTGCTGTTTGCAAAGCGGCTTGGTTAGGGTGAGCTTATTTGCCACTAGACAATAGTTGCCCTTCAGAGGAGCACAAGCAGAGAGAGCAACTCATAAGAATTGTGAACTTCTGCTGAGCCTTTTCCAGCAGGCTCACAGGTGGAAAAAGCACATCAGGAGATCACAAAAGAGCACATCTCCTGCTGTGTCTTTCACAGCACGTCCAGGGGCTGTAAGAAGAGGGAAAGTGGCACATCTCCTGCTGTGCTTTCTCCCGCAGGATTGCCAAATGAGGAAAGTGGACTCCAGTTGCTCATCTCCCACATAACTAAGCAGAGAATAGCCCTCCGAGCCAGAACAAAGCTCCAAGTTTCCAGTCTCTTCTTCCCTCTCATGTTGCTCCTCCTAACAAAGGAAACCCCTTTCTTTCAGTGATGCTAAGACTGAAGTTATTTTCTCCACCCCTCTAGCACTCCCTCAATCTATGCAAATAATGGAAAACCACTCCAGCCACCTTTTCTTACCACTCAGAACTCCACACCTACTTGAAAACAACCTTGCTGTCTCAAATTCATTATCATTTTTCTCTTGCCTCTCTGCCTGTTTCCTCTCCTACTTCACTCAACTGCACAGGCATTTCAACCAAATTTGCTGTCATGGCCCAAAGAGAAAGTGGGTCTTCCAGTTTTTCTGTAAATATTTTTTTAAAAAATTACATTATAGAAACAATGATTATCTACACTGTAAGTAATGTTCTCGACTTCAGAGGTAGCCTGATTGGTTCTAGAAGTCTTTATTTAAATATCACCAATGTTATTAGTTATATTCAATAAAGTGGCACACAGTCAGGATTTAAACTGAAGAGGCCGCAAATACTTTCTTGTATATAAAGTTTACTGGTGAAGGTTTTGCCAGTTAATTTTCTTCCATTTAATCCTGGATAGACTCTAATAAATAAATATTTTCTTTAAAAGATCCTTTAAAATAAGTTTCTATAGCAACTGCCAGTATAGTAGAGAACAAAAGAGGTTAAGATTGCTTGGGGCACGTGGTGGCTTCCATGTCACTGGGGCAGTGAATCCACTCTGGGATGTAGTATGGATTTTAAAAGAGTGAAGCAAGGCACAGCACCATTTTTGGAATAGTGTTGCCAAAAGGCACCTTAGATAGCTCCTTTAAGTTTTAGACTAGAGGAAGAAAAAATGTTAGAAAATATCTGAAAAACTGTAAAAAAAAAAAAAAGAAAGAAAGAAACAAAACAGGTACTTTGAATGCCAGGAAATCATGGCCAGGAGAATGCTAGGCATGTGAGAATATTCACAGTTTGGGACTTATTCTATAGAAAAATAAATAAATACAAATGAAATAAAATAAAATAAAAATAAAATTGCATGTGGGTTTCTTTTGCTCAGAAAACAAGTTTCCAGCATAAAAAAGTTTCTGCACACAGAAAACAACATTTTCCAATTTTTGATGGCTTACTCACTGTAAGGAGAAAAATAGTAAAATTACTTTTTTCTTGTCTGCAAGAAGGAAATTTTTTTAAAAAACTGCATTCCTAAATTCAGACTGATTTTACCACACGACTGGCAGAAAGGTACCCATCAGCTGCCACTGGGTATATATATGAGAAAGAAGAGGGAGTCTCAGTACCAGGCAGATGGATTATGCCTTTTTTTTTAAAGGATCAGCTTCAGGTTCTCTCGAAATGAGGTTGATTTATTACTCTAGATGTTATTTCCAGTGCATATTCAGACTCTGATAATACACAGTACATTTTTCATTAGTGAAAAAAAGGGGCCTCTTTTAATATGTTTTAAAAATACTGAGATACAGTGAAGACATATTGGCAGGGTTTCAGTTATAGAGAAACATACAACAGACAGAAGATATTAAACAGCAGCTCCCATTTTGGAAGGATTCTTAGTGTCCAGAAAAGTTCCGGCTGTTTATATATGCCAATCTACAGCTTTCCTCTCTAACTTCAATTGCATTAAATGGGCTGGATTTAAAGAAAATTCATCAAAGAATCCATCATTACCAATAGGCCCTTTTAATTCCTAGGATTCATTTGATCAGAGCTAATAAAATGAGAAAGGCCCAGACTTGTTCTAATGCCTTGTTTCAATTATGAATGCCTGGCTTTTCACTAACCCCATGCTTTCCAACATTTCTATGAATTTACAAACTCTTCACAAATCCAGTTTACAAGCTGGCTGTATGACCTGCTGCACCAGCAAATAAATACTTAGAATTAGACTATAAAGACTGCTGTGTCAACAAAACATCACAACTTGTAGTGTTAATACAAGTGTTACCTTCACACCAAATCATCCATGAAAGTAGATGGTTGGTTGTTACCTGAAATGCAACTTTGTAGAGTTTTGCAACTTTGTAATCCCGGGAGCAAGGGTATTTGGATGACATGGTTTACTATGAGGAATGCATTTTTATAAGGCAGGGTTTGTTCAGAAACAAATCTCCCTTCCTAGAAGTCCAAGAAGAACTATATTCAAACTCTACTCACCCCCTCCAAATTTCACTTCAGCTTGTAATGGTTTGTTGGCAAACCACACTGATTTCCATCTTTCACTTTACTTTCATTTCATAGGCCTTGGGGGAAAATAGTCTGAGCCCTTTGAACCTGCATTGCTGACTCTAGTAAGCCTACTAACTCTCTTTATAACACAGCATATGCATCTGAGGTAAGCATTGGCCCTCTAGAGGCTTTGGGACCAGTCCCAGACACCTCACATTTGATTGTGTTAGAAATACAACTGTGCTTAGCAGTGAAGAGTCAAGAATACTTCAGAGAATGTAGTAGTAATTGGGTTGGATAATTTGGATGACCTCAAATGTCCTTCCCTCTAGTCTACCTCTCCTAACAATTATATGATATAAACAAATACTCTCAAGGTTGTTTCTTTTTCACCTTTTCAGGCCAATGCTCTCTCAGCTGTCCCTAAAAAGCAACTAGATTAGATTAGAAAGCTAAGTAACTTTTCTGTCTCAGAATGGACTTCTTATAGGAAAGCCTTTACTTTGTTTCTCCAGGCTAATGGTATTTTTGCTCCTTAAGGATCTCTAATCACTGTATGCATTCTCTGTAAGTGATATTCTTTTCAGAAGACTAGGCACTATCACTTAGTAATAGATATAGAAAATGATTGTATTCTTCATATTTCTCTACTGCAAATATATATCTTATTTTGTCTGCTCTGAATTTGCAGGCCTACAACCCCTTTAATCATCTCAAGTTCTTCTTATGCTATCATCGGGGTAGCTGTCATAACTGCTGAAGAAGTGAAGCAAAGACAAATAAATTCTTTGTTAATAAAGTGAAAGAAATAGCAATTCACATCACTTGAGGAAGATCGACTACATCAGCAAATCCAGAAAGCTCTGCTACTTTGAAGAAAGAAAGAATACATATTTTTCATATGAATTTTGTTTGTCCTTTAATAGTATTGAGTGGTCATGGAATCAAAAGCCTCTTTTTCCCTTCGAAAGGAATACATTCCCAATTATTTGCAGTATTAGGATATTCCAGAAATAAATAACATAACAACATAACATAACACATTATCTCAATTTAAAGATTTCACTGGTCTTGGGAATTTATTTGGACAAAAAAAAATAAATTATACATTGTCCCACTTTACAAATTTCACTGGTCTCGGAAATCATCTGAACAAATTTTCTTATTGAGAGGCCAAAATAAACGTTATCCAGAGTTTTGTGTTTATGAAGAACTTTCTTGAGACAAATACTGCAAACTGTAATAGAGATTCATTCTCTTAAGCTTCTAATTCATTTGTATGCACTCTGGTATTTTCACAGTGTATGTCAAAGTTGGATCTAGGTTTAGGCTTTTACAACTAAGCTAGTGGATAATTTTCCCATCTTCTCCCCATAGCAGCTGCTTTAGTCCCATGAACGTGCTATATGGCATGTCAAGAGGAATGGAATGGAATGGAATGGAATGGAATGGAATGGAATGGAATGGAATGGAATGGAATGGAATGAACTGTGGTATCAAGCCAGATAGGAGGTTTTCCAAAAACTAAGCAAAGCCCTTCTGACCAAGGAAGGCAGATCCTAGAGCCAAGCCACTGTTTTACTGATGTGGCAGTAAGGCTGAACTCCTTAGAAATCAAAATGCATGTTTGGATAGGTATTTTGAAATGTTTTAGGTATGATACTTCTTTACAAATGTGTCAGGCAATCATTTAATACTGCCATGATGCAACATAGTAATGCAGCAGACATAGTCCTGTTCCTTGTATAATGAAGCAATTCTAGAAACCATTTGTTACTGTGATTCAGTACAGGAGCTCTCCATCTATGTTTATCATCTAATTTGTTCTGTTTCCCTTGCTGCTACTGGCCGCATTCCTTCACTCTTGATTTATTTCTGGCTGTATGTTCCACCCATCTCATAAGGGACTCTTAGCATCACAGATATCACCCCACCCTAAGTTAGAGAGAACTGGTAAAAAGAGTTGTGTACAACTTAAAGCTTTCTGATAGAAGCTATATGTGTGCTTATGAGAAGAAGTTCCGTCACATTCTCAAGAAACTGTATGCTCAAGACTTCCTTTCTTTCCTGTGAATTGAATCCAAGCAGAACAATACAGTTGGCCCTCCAAATTTGTGGGTTTCACTTTTGTTTTTGTTTTTTTTAATATTTTAATTAAAATTTAAAATTAAAAAGAAAACATAAAACAAAAAAACCACATATCACACAATATTCACACAAACTAAAAAGACAAAACATACATTGTAGGTCTACATCCTACATTACAATACTGCTTACACTGAATACAACTTTACACTAACATAAATTGCTTCCCCCTTTTTGTTGGATACAGCTTATAAATATTTATCTAAATCACTATATAACAAATCAACCTCCATAAGTCAGAAAGGGAACAAATTATATATCTGCTTGCACAAACTTTTTCTTGATTAGACATAATTAATATATCCATTACAGACATATTTATCATATTTATCATACACTTTCCATATTTTTATTTTTCCCCCTTTAACATCCCTAATCTTCCATACATAAGCCACTTACTTTAGTTTCTCTGTTCATATTCCACCTCCCTCCACCCTAGTACTCGTGATTACCATATCTAGATTAATAAATACTATTTCCATATGTTGTATAACATCATAATTCAGAATAATAATTTGCTATTTAAATTTAAAAACCTATCGTAGCAATTCCCTTCTTTTCCAAAAATTTTGTGAGTGGTTCCCAAGCTTTATAAAATTTACCATTCATCTTATTATCTAATCTATAAGTTAATTTATCCATTTGTGCTATTTCTGTTATTTTTTCTAACCATTCTTCCACCGTAGGGATATGAAATGATTTCCAATATCTGGCTTAAACCAGTCTAGCCGCAACAATCAAGGGTCACATAAATCTTTTAGTGCTAAAATCCATTGACTCATCAATAATACCCAACAAGAAAATATCTGGAGTAAACCCAATTTTCTTCTCTAATATTTTTTGTATATTTGCTCGTATTGTGTACCAAAATCTCTTGGCCTTTTCACATCCCCACCACATATGATGGAAAGATCCCACTTGGTCTTTACATTTCCAGCATTTGTTACTCATCTTTTTGTTCACATTTGCCAGTTTGCTGGGAGTAAGGTACCAACAATAAACCATCTTCAACACATTTTCTTGAAGAGTGTAAGATCTTGAATATACCATATTACATTTCCATATTCTTTCCCAATCTTCTAGAAGGATATTATGATTAAAGTCTTTGGCCCAGGTTACCATGCAGTCCTTAATCCACTTTTGGTTATTTGATTATACATAGATTAATTGCTGCTGTCTCCACTGCTGCCCTATGCCATTTTTAATAGGGACTGCAACTCTTCCAAGACTGAGAGACTGTGAACAAGACTTGTAAGTCCCTATTAAAAAATAGCATAGGGCAACAGTGGAGACAGCAGCAAGCCCCATCAGCCACCTACTTCTGCCATGGGAAGGAACCTGATGCCTCAAAGGCATCAACAGTGGATTGAAGACATGGATCATACTCTTTTAATGTGTTACATATGGCTTGAGAGGGACCTAGGGTCATTCATTGCTTTTCTGCTTGCACACAGATCTTATGCCCTTAACCTCAATGAATGTGGAGGGATGACTGTACTTTGAGAACAGGACAGCACTTCTATACCTAAAATAAGAGATCTACAAGAATATGTAGTGTACAGTCCCTCCAGACATTTACCAGCTGGTAGAGAGCTTGGTGGTGGTGGTAGCAGAGAAGCATTCAACTGTGTTCTTATAGCTGGGTGCACAAAACTAGGGGCATAGCTGAACATTTCTCTGCCACCACTTCCCCCTTCATCATTAACAAATAAATGGCCATATTGGGGGAGGCTGAGTTGCAGTTGATGGAGAAGACATCACATAATTCTGCCTGGCAGAACTTTATGCCACTTTATAGATTATAGGAGCCCTGTCCCATATTCAGCTTGACAACACCAATGATTAATTGTATAGTATTAATATACAGTATTCATTGAGGATCCCTGGTATTTTCTCCAACAAAAAATAATCCAAATAATGTATCTCTCAAATAGAATGAATTTTGTGCATCATCACTGATCTCAGTACAGCTAAATTACTAGTCCTGTTCAACCATGAAAGCTATTGGGTTATCTTGGGCAAGAGATACTCTCTCAACCAAAAAGGAAGCCTGTGGTAAACCTACCTCTTCTGAATAAATCTTGCTGATAAAACCTTATGAGAGAGTCACCATATGTCAGTGTTTCCTTGAAGGCATCTAACAACAGATGATCTGATTCAGTATGTAAATTCTGAGTGGATAAATGGGCCTTAAGCAAAAATAAAATGGAACCAAAACAGTAGGAAATGTAGGAAACAAATTACAGTAGGCATAAGGAGTAGAAAATATTCAGCAGAAATGGCAATGGTTGAAGAGACACAATTTTTTTTTTTAAAAAAAAAGCCAAGTTTAGCATTTTTCAAACCATAAGCTTTCCAGAAAGGAATAAGAATATTCCATGTTACTCAGAAGTATTTTAAATTTAGTATCATCTTTTAGTAAAACCGGAGCCAGAGAAGGAAGAATCCACAGTCCTGCAGGAATAGGAATTAAGTTATCTTTATTTTTTGGGTCCTGAAATTTCAAAGCAAATATTCATTTAAATGTTTTATGATCAAATGTACATGCACTCATTTATCTATTTTGTAGACCAAAAATCCACCTGGCTACTTCAGGTTTAAAACTGATAACATTTTTTAAAAAGCAATAACAGAATTAAAATCTCAAGTCCTAAAAATTAATACCTCAAAACCACTTTGTACTCAGGCGTTATCACAGGAACCATACTTGTTTTCAAAGCAGTTTTTCTGTACACATCACACTTGTTTTGCAGTTTTTAAATGGGCTGTTCATTATAATTGGCTTTGTGGGTTTCTTGTATGCTGCATTGACGTAACTTGTCACTGTAGTTCATGTAATCTCCTTAATTGGCTGAGTTTAGTTGTGCAGGAGGAATATGGCATGCCCTCTGAACTCTTGGGGTGTTCATAATGATATTCTCTGAAATGATGTAAACCTCTAAATGGAATCTAAGTCTGAGTCTCTCTCCCTTAGGGCTATGGTTTATAAAACAGGATTTACAATCTTTTCATGGCTTTGTGCAACCATCTAAGAAAAGCAGGGTATAAATCTATACATGATTCTATAGCATGAGGTGAAGAAACAGGCTTTTAATCTTCTAGATTTTGATTTTCATCTTTCATTGGTGGATTTAAACACTCCTCACATTTATGCTCACAGTGATACAATAGATCGTTAACTGTATCACTCGTCTGCATTAGCACACAAACTTGGAAACACCTGAATTTCTCAGCCAGCCTGGATCTGACATAACTTGGTTCTTCCTTAAGTCCACCCCTTCCCACCTCCTTTTTTCAGCTCTTCTATGGGAGCTCTTAGCCAACGAAGCAGCTCTGCCATAAGAATGCTTTGTCAGCAATCTCTGAGATTAGCTGACAGAAGGGCATTTCTGCTAGCAAGAGAGCTTGTGTCTGATCCTAATCCCAACAGCCAGCACATCTCAGAGTTAGTATTGAGCTACCCATTAGCTGATTTATATCCTACTTTTCCACAACAGGCCGTACTCAAAGAAAATCACACTAAATACATGGCTTGTCAAAGTACATTGTGCTTAAGGAGATGGGGCAGGAGTAAAAGAGGCATCAAGAAATTAAAAGAGAACAAAACAAGGCAATAAATTCAAAGCAAATTCATTATTACAAAGAAATCTAAAAAAGGTTGAGAAAAAGAAAGGGAAAAAAATTCCAGATAGCAGAATAAGTAAGAACATTAATCCTCACTGCTGATACTAGTGTTG
Organism: Iguana delicatissima; assembly: GCA_948472985.1. Lineage (NCBI taxonomy): Eukaryota > Metazoa > Chordata > Lepidosauria > Squamata > Iguanidae > Iguana > Iguana delicatissima. The sequence continues at coordinate 135,095 of CAOKZL010002537.1, forward strand.
CTAATCCTTAAGGAGACACAGCAGCTTGGTTTAACTACAGCTCAGAGATGGTAGGGCTTTCTCCCTAGGCAGTAGTGGATGGTAGATTTCATGTCACTGGGGGAGTGGATCTGCTAAACTTTTAATCCAGATTTTAAGGGTGCTATCCAAGGTGCTGAACCCTTGAACATTTGAGGATCTTGGATGGTGCCTTCAAAGTGTGGACTAAAACCCAGAACAGATTCACTGCCCTACTGACATGGAAGTCAGAACTACTACTGTCCCCAGGCTCAGCTAGCTACTTCATGTCTCCTCCCATGGGTAGTAGCAGGAGCATATGGAAATCCTAGAGAGCAACAATGGTGGAGAAAATTTCTGTTCCATTCCATATCAAAATGGTCCAGCTATTTCACATTTTACTCTACAGGTTTTCTCTGCACACTTATATGAGGAAAGGGAATGCCCATTGCCTCACTTGTATTTGGGGAAAAAACTGGGTAGAAATGGTAGACACAAAATCAAATTCACCCTAAATTGCAACAGAAAACAATGAAGTTTCATATATCTGTTTTGCTAATGCCCACTAGTTGGAAAGAATTTTGGTCATCCAGGAAATCTTCATAGAGATGACATAAGCTAAGCAATCAAAAGAAAAGACCACTGAGAGAAAGTATTGTGTTCCTTTCTACTGTGACAAGGAATACATTCATCTCAGAAGGGTTTATTATATAATGAATGGCTGACTGTGAATTATCTTACAAGTGAATGTTATTCACACTTAATAATCAGGGAGCAGGGGAAGGGATAGCAGCCAGAAAATGCATTTGAAGCACAGCAATCTGCACCTGCTCTAGGGATGGTAAATTTCATGGTATGACAATTAATGACACTGTTAATGAGGCACTTTCTGTAGGAGTAGCCAACCCAGGGTTTTATCTTTCCAAAGAATTACACTGACTTTCTAGGGGCAAACTAGTGGCCACAATCAGTTACTTTTCTGTTGCTTATGGAGCTGAAATTTTATTACCTTTGTTCCTGGTCCCTGCATGGCCAAGAAGGGGAGTGGCCTCTTCCTGCATTGTGATCCCTCCAGGTCACCTTAACTGACAACAGAAATAACATCTGAGACAAAATGTGGGCCTGCGACATCATCACTTTTCTTGTCCTATTTCCTGGTGAAGAAGCCAGTGAAACTTTGAAAGCTTGCATGATATGTATTGTGTATTTTGGTTGTCCAATAAAGGTATTACTGTTTTGTGGATTTTGGATTATATCATATTTTGCCACAGTAATAGTGGTAGTAAAGAGCAGCAGAACCAAACATTATGGATGTCAGGGTGAGTATTTTCCTTCAGGGATACTGTGGATACAGAATGGGATGATCCTGAATAGGGTAGATATAAGAATGGATGAGAATTCCATTCTAGTTTATTTTTTAAAAGAAGCTACCAAAAATAGACAAATTTCTTCATACATATATTGTTATAGACAGAGTAGCATGAAAATATTCATGTAGACTGGCACTGATGAAATGGATTACTACTTGGATATCTTTTGTGCCTCTATTGTGTTTCCATTGTATAGCACATTTGCACTGTGCTTCTATGGTACAGTACTTCAGTTGCTGTACTGTTCAGGATATAATGTCGTGTCTTCTATGTATATACATGTGCTTGTCTATCACAGTGTATGTATCTTACAGTATAGTGAATGTTGATTCACATTTTGGAGGTGTGGTTAGCATTATCTTCCCGTTTGTTCTTAGGTACATCACGGATACAGACACTGGTTATAGCTGTCCCTGCACAGATGCATTTAAGGATGCATGAGAATTCCATTCCAGCTCATTTTTGATATTAATTTGCCAAAATTCACAGATTTCTTCATGTTTGCAGTGGAAATAACCTGAGATATTAACAGTCCTAGTGTGGGAGAAACCTTAACTGACACATTTGTCCACTCAGGCAGTAGGCTTCAGGTGCTTAACTCTTAAACATCAGTATTTGAATCTCTGTGCATTCAGCTGTGTTTGTTTCAAAATTTAGATATTTTTTTTAACCATGAGAGCCTCTTGACCTTTAAAACCTGTGGCAGGCAAATACAACATGATCCTGTCCATGCAGGGAAGAGCTGTACCTATTGAATTTGACAGGTGCACATTCAGAATTTGGTTTCAGATAATTTCTGAAATTCATCTTTGATCATTTACTGAAAATTCACAAATTAATTATTTGGGCTAGAAAGAACTTAAGTTTTAAACAATTTGGATGTGGAAGAAAAAAAATGGGCATTTTTTTCCAGCCTTAGGTACATTTCAACAGGTTACTTATTGGTCTTGCTGGCCGCTCATCAGAAGTTCCTTGTGGCCTTGCTGTTGCTTTGAGGCCACGAGTACAAAGCTGAGCAAACACTAAATTATTTGGCAGCTTCCAAATGTAAAGCATCCTTACAGCTGGACAATAGGAAGATCTGGTCACTTCTGCCATAGTAGACCTGTCCACAAGGACCCCGGAATTTTAGTAATTTTAATTCAGGTCTCATTGAGTTCATGTATCATCATGGAGATATTTTAATATTTTTGGCTTAAATGTTGGTCGTATTGTTATAATTATAATAGCTAAAAATTCAAAATGAAAATGCAGAAAATATTCCTTTCTTTCCACACATACACATGCACATGCTGTCCAAAAGAAAATCTCTATAATTACTAGAGAAGAATTTTCAAGTTGAACTTCCATGTCATTTTAAACATCCAAGAGCTATAATTTCTAGTTATACTACTAAACAATTCACAGACCTGGACTCTAATTAATCTGAAGAGTCTAACACTAAATACTTAATTTATGAGAAAAGTATTTGAACCCACAAGAGGTGCAGTCCTGATTGACATTTTGCATTATCATTTCACTTGGGACAAAAATCTAACACATTTAGACAATTAGAACTTAAATCTGGGACCAATTCAAATTACTCCAAGAACCATCTCCTAACTTTTCAAAAAGGAAAGTAATGGAAGCAAATTATCATGGTAGACATTTGAAGGCTGTCTTTTCCTTTATGACAGCATGCTTATGGAGCATTTAGACATCAAAAAAGAGAAAATTTATTAACTGAGGATGAATGGAATTTTTTGCATTCATAGATAGACATGTCAGCATTTTGAGAGATTTCAGTCAGACACAGCCAATTAGCCACAGTAGTTTAAAAGAAGTTGGAGAAATAAGAACCCATTGTGCATTCTATACTATCACAGATATATACTAATATGAAAAAAAAAAAAAAAGATGAAAAAGGCCAATACAAAAGGAGGACACTCAAAAATTGCCCAATGAGGGTTGAGTAAAGAATATTGATTGGTTATTGAAGGGAAAAAATGTTGTACTAACATTTCATTACATTCACCATTCTCAAATAGTATGCTATGAGAAAATTAGTTTGGTATTTTGCTTTTATTTCATCGCTAGAAAGTCCTATGACCTCAAGCGTTCACTCATACAGGAGTCTGATCACAGTGTTTTTGTATGACATGCTGTCCAACATTTCTCTGGTGAAAACTGGGACACATGTGCTAAGCAACATCAGAGTGCCAAGATGGCAAAAGTTATAAAAGAAGGATACAAAAACTAGGAGAGGCCACAGCAATTTTCTTTTGCCTGAGCCCACTGTGAAGGGGCAAGATCTTGCTCTCTCCTCTGAGACTATGGCATGAATTACTGCTCTTGCCTTTCCTATTTGAAATAGTTTCCAGGTGAGAGTATTTTACCACGTCTCTTCATAGAGTGCCGTGGGGCCTAGGCCATAGCAAAATGGACTACTTCCCTATGTAACACCAGGGCAAACAACAACAACACTTCCTTATCAGTTGCAAATTAATTGCTTGGTTTGAACTCCCTTCTCCCATGTACTAGGTTTTCTATTTATGAAGAGCTTTTAAGTAGAGGAACATTCTATAAATAAAATATGTTCAAAATCTGTTAAGACTATTATATGGACTAGTTTGACTATGTGAAACTCCTTCTCAATGGCATACAGTAGGTAGCTGCTATATACAATATTCCCTTGCCACACCACCATCATCAAATTTATTTATGTGCTGCCTTTTCTAAAGGTCAAAGCAGCTCACAAGAATAGTAAGGGGAAAAAAATATAGGCACTGCAATTGCACAACAGCCCAAACGTTTTTCTTAATATAATATTTCGATCCACATCAGTGAGCTGAGAAGATTACTTTTTTCCATAAGCATAGGAAAAACATTTTTTTCAAAAATAAAGAGTCACAAAAACTATCCACAGAAACTACATCTACATAAAAGAATTTAAATATAAATCAGTGCAATTCAGAGATAAAGCATTTGCAATACGGCAGCAAAGAATAGATGCAAATCCATTTCAGCCACTTCCAATTCTTTCCATAACCTGCACCACAAGGAGTGGTGCTTTCACAGACCAAGTGAAGAAGAAACCAATAGACAAGGAGGGACCATACTGTGCAGAACTCACCATCGTCATGGCTTTATACTAAAATCTCTTCTACATATAAATGATTTGGCCTATTTGAATAACTTTGAATTGTGGATGTCCAGTTAAAAGGTCACACTCTTTTAGCCTCTGAGGGTAGCAATGTCAAAACCCTTCTGAGCTCATGTTGCCAAGAAAACCCAATGATAGGTTCTTAGTGTCACCATAAGTCAGAAACAACTTGAAGGCACACAACCATTTAAATGGGATGGATCCTTATGGAATTCTTCCTCCAATTTGTTTCTTTATTTAGGACATTTGTTTCTTTCCTCTCAAATCTACCAGGTCCTCTGAGGTGATGCAGAATGGATAAAAGCTTTTAAAACATTGAATATTTGCATATATACATAAATGCGTAACTAAAAATCCATTAAAAATACTCCAAAACTCCCCTCTAAGATAACTCTAAAAATCACTCTAAAACCAGAGAATTAAAAACAGTTCAAAAAATGGTCAGCAACTACATCTAATTTTGATAACCAAGGAGTGAGCAAATTGGCATAGGCCAATCTGCCAGCTGGAAACTCAGAAGGGATGGAACCAGCCTGACTTTCCTCAATAGGGAATTCAGTTAGGGTGCCACTACAGAGAAATCCCAACCACAAATACTCACCAGCCTGATCTCACAGTGATGGGATATATAACAGGGCTTCCACTGAAGAGCTTAGATTTCAGGGAGGCTCATGTGGGAGGAAATGGTCTTTCAGATATCCTGGCCCCAAGCTATTGCATTGCTTTTGAAATGTAACTTCATTATTTCTTTTTTATTCCCAAGCAATAAATTATAGAAAAGCTAGTAATTCCAGTTCTTTTCCATTACAGTAACTCATTAAATCCAATTACAGCTGAACACGATTGCTGGGAGATTCTGGGAATTTTAGTCCAAAAAATAAGTTTCCTAGCTCTGAAATTATCTGTGTCACCTCCAGGGCATCATTCCTGGCCCCTGTTCTGGGTGCATCAAAGTATTGAGAAGCTACTGTTTACTCTATATGGTCTCTTTCAGCATAGTCTGACATGATCCTCGAACCTCATGTTCCTGGCCCTCCATCTGAGGATCAGTGGTGTCCACGACCTATACTTTCTTTAATGAAATCTGACTATGCACATCCTGCTGCATCCACAGCAAGCTGGGTCTGCAGCATTTTACACCCCTCAATGGCCATCTCAGGAGTATGGGATTACTCCCTAGATTAAATTGGTGGCTCATTTTTGTCATGTTACAACAGTAACGCAGTGCAGTAATTCTGACTGAAGATGAGACTAATGAGATGGCAGTGTAATGACTTTGTAGGAGGAAGGATAGCCTGTGGAAGACGTACTGTCCTTTGAGTCCTGACAATAGGGCCCTTTCTGCACTACCCTCCCAGACTGCCATGGGGACAGGAGGACAGGACCATGATGACACTTCTGCATGATCTCATCGAAGTCCCATCCGTTTCCCACCTCCAGGCAGCGTAATCATGGATTAAATCATTGATAGGTTTTTGCCGTCTATGACCTGTGATCATGCCACCACGGCAGATTTACTTGTCCTGCAGAAGCCCAAGAAGCACAATGGCTGTGCCTCCTGCACAGCCTGGGAAAGTACCCTGCTGCACTGCGGAAGGAAGAGGTGTGGCCATTGTGCTTCCTTCACTATAGAGCCAGCCGGTGTGGAGGGGAGTGCTCCTGTCGCACTCCCCTCCTGGCAAAGCCAATCCCTTCCAGAGGACTCTGTGAAAGGTAGGGTGTGGAAAGGGCCTAGGTTTTCAGAGGCAAGAATTTGGTTGCTTTAGGAAAAGTAAGTCAATTTATTGAATGAGTCTCTCTTGTTTTACAGCAGTTTTCAAATCCTGTTAGGATAATTTTTCATCAAATTATTTGGTAAGGACATTTCTAGCATGGGTGACTGGCTACTTGAACAGGAAGATGACCTAACTAGTATTTTCCATAGTGAAGTTTTCTCTAATCTTCAGTGAATGAACTGCCATCTGCATTTTGCTACATGGTTTCCAGGATCTGTTACATGCTGAGATGATTCAGCCAGTAAAAATGGTAGGAAAGCTGGATCAAAGTTTTTGGCTGAGCACTTCCCCAAGTTGTTTCATTCAGACCTGGAAAACTACAAGATGACACAGAAGAGCTGTTTCTGTTTATTATTCCCTCATCTAAAGGTTGTGTGTCAATGTGATTCTGGGAAACTTGCAACCGTATCGTATTTTAATTGGAAGATTTAATCTTTCCATAGCAACTTGATCTGATGTTTTCTCTAAAAAGAAAAAAACCTACAGAAGCTGTCCAATCACTCCATTGTGTGGAGAAATTCTGAGGTTATGTAATATTATTAGGAGACTTACTTGACTGGATAGAGGGACAAATAAGTGTAGCAGAGAATGCAATAACTCTGAAATGTTAGCAGACTAGCTGATTGATTTAATTATTTGCTCATTTTAAAATATAACTCAGGAGCAGATGACACAGTCAATTTCATCATAACATGACTGTCCTCATCTGCTTCTGAACATAAGGTTGGATAAACTGAGATCTCCATTGACACAGCCAACACCTCCCAGAGTTGAATTCCATGACTTCCAGCCACTGCAGGCATGTGAATTGTTTATAATAATTGGCAGCTCTATCTGTACAGACCTCAGTGTATTTACTCAAGACATCCTCTGTTCAACCACATGCTCAGGAGGTACTAGAAGGAAAGGAAAAAGACCGTTTAACTAAGAACACCTTCTATCAACTCTGTGGAAGTAGAGTTGAGACAACCCATGGCAAGGGACCATCATTTCCTAAAACCAATCACTGGCAGAATGTTGAATTTAAGTTTAAGATTGTTCATCTCTCCAAATCCCACCCTTCTGAATTTCATATCCTACAGTTTCTATGAAGAACACTGAGACATAGTGACTAGAATCCTGTGGGTGCCTTATGCATGTATAAGTTCCCCGTGAAAGCAGTTGCATATTTTTGTCTGAAGTAGAATATCTATATTCAGTTCAGAGATGCAGAGGTGGAATTGTGCAAGTGATGCCATTGTACATGAATGTGAAATGAACACTGGTGTGAAATGAACATTGATATACATTGCACTATGTGTATAAATGTGCATCTGGTTGTCCATTTGGTTCTTTTACTTGTTCAATGTCACCATTCAACACAGTTCAACACAATTGTATGCTGTGCAGCACAGTTCATCTTAACTGCACATTTATGCTACACGCCCTCAGGGTCTTAGCCAGTGACTGGCCCAAGGTCATTCAATCAGCTTCATGAAAATTTGAACCGAGATTTATCAATCCTAGTCTGACACTCTGACATCATATTGGCTTTTTTATTGACCAAGAAGTCAAATAAGAGGTCAACACTGGCCCAATTTTATTTTTTGTCAAATTTTATCCCCACCATAGTACTACCTTTCCCTTGTGGTGGGACTGCAAGTCCTGAGAGGCAAGAGGCTATGCTGATGGTAGCAGTGGTGCTAGTAGGGTATCCCATGTCATACAGGCTTTTGCTGAAGAGCAAGACTAAATGGGTCAAAAAGCTATTGGGTTGCAGCAGTAGTTGGGGGGGTGACATAGAGAGGATCTCTCAGAGACAATGACAGCAACTTCATAACCAATGCTTGTTAGTAGTGCAACTGGATTCAAGCTAAAAGGACATTCAGTTACTAACATGCTCAGAGGTGAAAGGAAAATCCAAAGTTGCGTGACACATATTATAGGAAGATGGAATATGAGAAGCATGAATCAAGAAGAACTAGACATTAAAAAACAAGAAACATAACATATAAACACTGCAGTCTTTGAGGTGAGTGAGCTAAAGTGGACTGGAATGAGTCATTTTCAGTCAGATAACTACACTCAGGAAATGAAAATCAAAGAAGAAATGGAGTGGCATTAATAGTGAGTAAAAATGTAGCAAAAGCAGTTAAGGGATGTAATGGACTTCAAGGGAAACCATCAATATAACTCTAGTCCAAATTTTTGCTTCAACCTCAAAGGCAGAAAGATTCTGTTCCTGTTTCCAGGGGGAAATTGGTCACACACCAAACAGGATATATTGGAACTCATAGCCAATTGGAAGACAAAAGTAAGAAAAAGAGCAGAACCAAAGATTGTAAGAGAATTTGGCTTAGGATCAAGAAATGAAGCAGTCAGAGTACTCTGGTTTCTATCAAACTGTATAAATCTTTCACCTTTTAAGAAATGAAGCAGGAGAGCAGCTGACTGAATTTTGTGAAGCCAACAGTTTTTTCATTGAAAATACATTCTTCAGGTAACCAAAGAGGCAGCTGTATACATGAACATCACCTGGTGGCCAATATAGAAATTAGATAGACTATATAATTGGAAAAACAAAATAGAGAAGCTTCATTCTCTCTGAAAAAAACAAGACCAGGAGCAGATTATGGCACAGTCCATAATGAAGTGTGGGGATGCTCTACAACATCAGGGAAACACATTACATCACTAAGTGCAAACAAAAAGACGATGGAAACAAAGCACTGAAGAATAATATCAAAGAGATGCAAGAATGACAAATTCATTCACACTCAAAGTGATGTTCAAAAATCTACACCAAAGACTCTTGCCATATATGGAGCAAAAAATGCCAGGTGTCCAAACTGGGTTCAGAACCAGAGGAGGCATGAGGGATCATATCGCAAACTTACACTGGATAAAGGAGTGCATCAAAGAATTTCAGAAGAAAATCAACCTGTTCTCTATAGATTATAGCAAAGGTTTTGATGGTATAGATCAGTGGTTCTTAAACTTTTCTTTACCACTGACCCCCTTGAAATATTTTTTTTGTTGCAGACCACCAAGACTTAACTCAAGGTAGCTTCTGGCTGTACATGTGGTAGCAAGAAATGTAATGTGCTTTCTTTCTGCTATTCAGTGTCATTCACTTGCATGTTCTCGCCACATGCAGAAGTAGCAAGTTCAGAGTACATTTTATGCTATCAGCTTCATAATTTTTGAATAGTTTGAGGTATTGTAATGGAACTTTATACAGACGATATCTGTTATTGGCGAAAGACTCCTGGTCTTCGAGATCAATGTATGAATATATTCCTTCCTTCCTTCCTTCCTTCCTTCCTTCCTTCCTTCCTTCCTTCCTTCCTTATTTTGACTGTAAAAGCTCATAACATTTCTTCAAGGCTTTGCAAACCCCCTGTGAGGACATCAGGTTCCCCAAGGGGCCCATGGAGCCCTAGTTAAGAGCCACTAGTGTAGTTCATGCAAAACTGTGGATCGCTCTTAGAGAAATGGGTGTACCACAACACTTGATTATCCTAATATGTAACCTGTATTCAGGACAAGAGGTCACTGTTAGGAAAGAATATGGAGAAACAAAATGGTTTTGAACTGGCAAAGGGTCAGGCAAGGCTGACTTTTATGACTCTATTTGTTTAACTTGTATGTTGTATGCAAAGCTGGATTACGCTCTGAGGAAGGAGGTGTGACAATGGAAGAAAGGAACATCAACAGTTTAAGATATATAGATTACACCATACTACTAGTAGAACTTGATACAACTACTAAAGAAAAATCAATAAAGGAAATGCAAAGGCAAGTTTACAGTTGAACATTAGGCAAACAGAAATAATGACCACAGATAATTTACATAACTTTAAAATAGACAATGAAGACATAAATGAAGACATTAAGATAGTCAAAGATTTCATATACCTTGATTCAGGCCATTTCTGCACTACACTGTTATAGTGCTATTATTCCACATTCAACATCCTGTGGAATTCTGAGATTTGTAGTTTGGGGGGCATTTAGAATTCTCAGCCAGAGAGCCCTTTGGCCTCAGTAAACTACAAACCCCAGAATTCCACAGGATGTTGAAAATGGAATAATAGCACTATAACACTGTAGTGTGAAAATGGCCTCAATCATTAATCCAAATTCAGCCAAGAAACCAGAAGAAGACTAGGACCTAGCAAAGCGAAGGAACTAGACAAGATCCTCAAATGTATATATATGTGTGTGTGTGTCTTGTAGCAAAGTCAGGAATGTCCATGCCATGGTATTTCCAATTTCATTGTATGGTTGTGAAAGCTGGACTGTGAAGACATCTGACAGAAAGGGAATCAACTCATTTGAAATATAGTACTGGAGGGGATGCCTGCAGATACCCTCGATTGCCAGAAAGCCAAATAAATGGGCCCTAGAGCAAGTCAAGCCTGAACTCTCCCTGGAAATGGAGATGAGTAAACTGAGACTGTTGTACTTTGGATGTAACATGAAAAGACATCACTCACTAGAGAAGACAATAATGCTCGGCAAGGAAAAGAGGGAGATACACTCAGTCAAGGAAGCCACAATGTTGAATCTGCAAGACCTGAGCAGGGCTGTGGATGACAGGGGAACTTGGAAGTTTCTCATTCAGAGGGTTGCCATAACTGAAGTCAACTTGATGGCAGTTAACAACAAGTTTTATAACTGATCTCCTCTATGCATTTTATCTCTTTCTCTTTCTCTGCCTCACTCCCACTCAGGGTTGGTCAGAGTATACTGATATCATAACCAAGAGTTTTATAGTGTATGTTTTTAATTATTGTTCAGTTTTCAGTAAAGGCTGATTCTGTGCCTTTAAAACTCTAGGGAGAGAGGGATCAAATATCTGGTATCTGTTACTGATTAAACATTATGCAGATTAAAATGCTATTTTGATGTTTAAATTATTTTATATAAATACATCTGGGTGATTGTACCGGGATGAATTTGTTGAAATGCCATATCTCTGTTATCACATCATTAACCTTCTGGTATCAGAGTGAGGTTGTTGTTTTGGCACGTTCACTAATAGCCACTTAGCTTAGCTAAAAATGTCAGATCTTTGAAATGATCTTCACCATGTACTTAAGTTTTAGGCTATAGAGGGAGTGGATTAACTCTGTTACCATACACAGTAGAGGAAGAATTCTTTGGACCTCCCACAGCCATCTTTGGTCAGCAAGGGCCCACTCAATTCAGTCAACTCCAATCCTGGATCTCAATATAGCCTCGCTGTTTTTTTAAAAAAAATTATATTGTGGTAACATTCCAAACACATGCTCCTTTCATCAGTTGAAATTGCTGGAGCAGTAGAAGAGCAAAGGGCATAAGTGGATTTGGCATGTTGGCAAAGCCCAGATGGTTTGAGAAAAGTAATGCCTGCTGCATGATCAGAGGCTCAACAGAAGCAACCAAATTACCCAGCCACCCCTCCTCCTTCCAGGCTGTAGCCTTTGTAGAAGATAACAGAATTATTCTGAGAATTATTCTGAAAAGGATTGAGTGTCCAAGAGGATAGTGTCCAAACCAGGAAATTCAAGAATAATGTTTCCAGGCTATAACTCCTACTCCTTGATATAGTTTAATTGGCAAAATACTTAATTGGCATGAAATATAAATTATATCCTGCTATGACTGGGAGCTTGCCGGCAAAGATGAATTGTGTGCACACATGCATTGAAAACTAGGTCAGAACAAGACTCAGGGCATGGCTAGCTCACACCCAAGGAAACCTTGAACAATGGACTGGCAGATGTCCCTCAACAACTTGTCCTTCAGCAATAATAGCACCCAGGACAGGTTTAATGGAAAGATTGATTGTCTTCAACCTTCTCCCTTTGTTCATTCCCTCACCTGTCCCACCATTAAGGCACTATCACAAGTCCCATCAGTCCCTTTGCCACCTAATGCTATGACCATTAGGTCATTCTGGACCCCACTGTTCACTCTCTGGACCTCATTGTCTACTCTGCCAGAGAACCATTAACACCTTCCCTGTCATGCCCTGCCTTGGAAACCGTGGCAGTGAGGAGGAGGATTCTGACTCTGGGGCAGAGGCTTCCCCAGAGGCTGAAGTGTCCTCAGAAGCTGATCCAAAGGGAGATAATGCACAACAACAACAAGGACCTGTGCCAGGGAAACAAATAGATGAAGTCACAGCTAACACACCTACTTTGCATCAAAAACACTGTGAAAGGGAGGGCCTGTGTCGCTCAGCCCATTTAAGTAGCAAGCGAGCTTTAATGAGGGAACATCTGTGGCGACAGCATCCATAGATAAAAGAAGGCTCCAACTGGCCTTTCCTCCCAGGGTCAGCAACTGGTCTTTGGCCCTGAAACTCTGTGCTCTTGGATCTCTGCCTGTTTGGACTATGGTTTGGATTTGTTCGTTCTAGGCTTCCTTTCTGTTTGGACAGTCTTTGACTCTTGCCTCATAAGTAGGAGCTGTGCCTCTTGTGATTTGCTGCAGACATGACATTCTCCCTCAGGACAGAAAAAGAATACTTAAGCCCTGGCTCTGAGCCAGATAACTCATAGTACTTTTGGTGTACCTGTTTTCACTCTGTCACTCCAATTCATGACTTCTAGTCAAAGCCACATCGCTTCTTTGCATCTCTCTGGATTGGTAAGTATCACCCACTTCACCCTAAACTCTCACTATCCAAACATTTGCTCCCTTTTCCTTCAGTTAGCCTTGTGTGATTATGAGACTGCCTGGATCCTGTGTGTGTACAATTGTTAATTCCCCCAATAAAACAAATATGCTTAACTTACTTTTGGATCTCTGGCTGGTTTTTTCCCCTGCTTTATTACCAGTATACACAGGTCTAAAAGATCTCATAAGGTTACTCCCCATTTCACAGGTCTCCTCTTGAGCTAATATTCCCTACTATCTCACAGAGACACTGGCATCGCAGGTGGACCTCTGAGTCACCCCTGTTTTGGGTTAACAAGAAGAAAGGACATTTTGATTAAATATTAGGAAGTGAAGGAGAAAGTTAATTGCTGAAAAGGAGAGCTGTTTGAATGTGGAATAGGCTGTCTGAGAAAGTGGCAGATTCTCCTCTGCCTGATGTTTTAAGCAGAGCTTAGATGGCTGGTTTAGATCCTACTCATCAAAGATGTGTTAGCTATGGATTCCTGCACTATCAGGGGGTTGGGCTAGATGTTCCTTGATATTCTTTCCGTTTCTATAGAGAATATATTCTAGAATATAGACTATGAATATTTATTCAGGTTCTTAGTGTAACTGTGCCCTTTCTGACACTTGGGTGTGAGGATACTGGACAATCTACATCTGTCACTGAGCAAAGCCAGTTCAATATTAGACCTTGCTACAAGAGTGTCTTGAGCCAATGGATATACTCATATATATAATTTTAGAAAATGAACAGCAGATGGCCAACATGGTTTCTTGGTTTAAATTTGTACATAAAGTATCTGAATCATCCCTGAAAATAGGCTTGCCTTTTCAGGATCACCCTGGGCCCTGAGATCTAGGGACATCCCTTGGTCATGTCATTAGGCATTGTTTCTCACAGGTTGCCATTCAAATACAAAGAAACACACAAAACATATCTCCTGATTGAGAACAAAGACGGAAATCTTAGCTAAAGGGGATGTTCCCAGAACAAGGTGAGATGAGGATATAATTCCTTCTCATTTAATTAGGGAGACATGATAATGAACATTTAATCTTCTAGACAGAAAGTAGATGCACCTTCTGCTTTTAGCCAGAAGGTGGATGCAGAACAGGCTTGGCTTCACAATGACTGGGAAGGAAGGAGGAAGCTAAATAAGCAAATACATGGAGCCCTTGGAGAGTCTTTGAAACCTGCAGCAACAAGTCAATTAAGCCTTGGAAATTGTAAGAAGCTGCTACTCTCCTGGCTGAGCTGGAGATTTGCACACAGTCCTTTCCTCTTGTCTGCAGTGGAGCCCTTCAAAACTGGAGAATTTGCAGCCTTGCTTGACCCCCTATCTCAGTCTTGGCACAGCTGATAATTCAACAAAACAAACTGAATAGCTCCCAGCTCATTACTTACTTCCAGGCAGTAAGCACAGGGTTATAAACAAAGTGCAACAGGGTTCCGAGGAAAGAGAGTGTCCAAGGTCAGTTGGAGTATTCAGCAAGGTATCTGGTAGGGTAGAAGGTCAGATAAGCTCTGCCAACTCCTAGAGGGAAAGGGCGTCAGCTGTATAGGTCTGAAGCCTAATACAGCTGTGGCTTGATTAATTGTTGCCAGTTATAAATTCTGAGACAGTGACGCTGGCTTTCTCTTTGCTGTCTGTGCTCTGCAAAGGTGGGTACAGGTAAATGTGTCTGAAGGGGCAGGACTCTCTGCTGGAGCTGGCACTTCCCCCCGTTCTGTTTGTAGCACTGTAGCCTCCTTCTGTTCAGCAGGTCCTGGCATGTCCCCCGTTTCAGCCTCTAGAATGTCCCCTGCTTTTGTGTCAGAATCCATGTTTTGGAAGCAGGGCACTACACTTAGGGCCAGGCCCCCCACAAAAAAAAACTTGTATTTCATTCATCATTGAATCCAATTCTTTGAAAATGCTGGCAGTGAAACTGCAGCTCAGCTGCAGAAAGAACATGGGGCTACTCATTGGATGACAAAGGCCATTCTGTTCCCACTGTAAGCATCCACTTCATGTTACCACATGTTCTGTCATCATTATGAGGCCTATTCCTCTCTCTCCCATCTCTTATTTAAATCTTTTTATCTCCTCCTATATCTGAAAGTCTCAGAAGATAAAACAATTCAAGGAAACACAAAACAATAACAAAATTAAAGCTGAACCTACAATCGAATACAGTAAAGATCAGAAGAGGTGACAGACAGTGGAGATGAAGGGAAATCTATATCACTTATCATGTCAAGACACAGCCGTGGGGGCTCCAGATTCAGGCAAGATAGCTGCAGTGTGTTCCTTCCCTGAGTTGTGGCATATCTTTGCTGCACTCACCATTGCCCATTCACTTGCCCACACAGCCCAATTCTTGTGACCCACTGCTGTTGACCCAGAGTCTTGGGTAATTAGACATTTTCATTCATCATATGTTGTTTGTTTGTTGCCAAACCCATGTGGGAAAAGCTACATTTCAGATTAGTTTACTCAAACATTTTGAACCTCCATAAGGTCCATGGTTCAGCCTCTGCTGTTCCTCAAACAGAGAATGCTCTTCAGTATGCAAAAGTATTATTGTTTATCACCAAGGTCCCCATTTTGTTGTTATTGTTGCTGCTGCTGTTGTTTTTGCAACACTGGAACAGCAAAACTTTCCAGAAGAACTGCTAAACCATCCTATGGATACAGAGGTTCCATGGGGATGCTTTTATTGGATACAGCCCTTCCTGTGTCAGAATTAACATTTCCATCAACAAGATATAAAAGCCAGTAGATTTGCTGAGTCCAATATAAACATATCACAACTGTTTGGTAAAAATCGCACAACAGCATATGTCCAAGTTGAGAGGGGAGGGTAAAAAACACGTCAGACTGAAGAGCAGACAAATGTCAGAAAGAATGACCTAGAAATACAGAGACGGCAAAGAGAATGTTGAGAAGTTCAGCACTGTTTTATAGCCTTCCTGTGAAGTCCGAGGGACACTTTGCATGCTTAAAGCATGTTGTAAAAATCAGACAATTTCAATAGGATGGTATTTATAATAAAATACATTGTTCTCAGGAGGAAGGTTATTTTGCAGCTGGTAAGAGGAGGAGATAGAAACCATGAATAGTGTCTTGTGTTTTCTTTTTTAATCTATAAACACTAATAAAAAATTGAAGACTACTTGCACCAACGACCAGCAATGTTATGAATCTTATGTCAAGCTCATTTCTGCTCTATAATACATATTAGGTATTCTTATAATCTGTTTTTTTTTATCCAGAGAGCTGTGTAGCTTATGTCTAGAACTGCACAGTCTAGAATTGTGTAATGAAGGAATCTTTTGTGATGTATCATGCAGATATAAGGTTAAGACTGGATTCCTGCTTCTAATTTTCCGGTCTTTGAGGGCCTAATAAAGAGATTTTTAAAGAGTTGCATCATTCTACATATTTTCAGCATAGTGTAGTTCAAATAGAGGAAATAAATCACCAAAGAAAAGGACAAAGGAAGACAAAGATTTGAATAAACTGTACATGTGGTCATTTAGGATATATGTAAAGATGTAAATTATCACCAGAGTTTACATATAAATGCAATCCCTCTCAATACTGGGGAGAAGTGTGACCCAGGTAACTTGTAGATTAGCTGCTCAGTCTGTTTTCCAGCAGTTGATGGGCAACTTCAAGGCCTCCATTGCTTTCTCTTGTTTTCTTCCTCTTTAAGCCAGCCTTGAAGCAGGGAGGCCTTCAGGTAGATGACAGTTTAAATAAATAACTGCCACCTCACAGCCATTCAAATAGAAGACTGCCCTCTCTTGGAAAAGAGAACACACAGTCATCTATTTTGGATCTCGCATAATTAGGGTTGGTTTGGTTTGGGGTTTTTTAACCATGAATTATCACAAATCTTTTCTGGGTTTTAGTCATAACTTAAAATGAGCTGTCCAAGGTGCTGAATCTATTTTAAGGGTAACATTACAGACCTTGGATAGCTCCTAAAATTCCAGTTGGATTCACTGTGTCATACTTCAGTTCCAGGACCCAGGTACAAACACAGACAGGATCTTCCCAACAGCCACAACACAGAAACATGAACAGGACAATATCTATGCAACCCAGTGCAGACAAGAAAAGGAGAGCCGTTGAGACTCAAAGCACTTATATAGGGAAGACTCATTTGTCAGGCAAACAGCTAGGGGAGGCTGATGGCCAATAAATACCAGAGATGAGGTGGGGAAAAGTTCATTGCAGACAACTGCCATTTCTGGTGGAAGCAATGTTTTCTTCTTGAACCTTGGTTTCTTATGATCCTTGATGTTCCTGGAAAGTCTTGACCCTCACTTTGTATTCTGACTACACTACTGGATACTCCCTTGAACTGACACTCTAAATTTATTGCTGGCCTGGACTGCTGAAACAAGAATGGCAATTGACTGATAAGCTTCTGTAAACCTTGACTGTGGCTACTACTATAGACTCTGTTTAAAGACTGTGAACCATGGCTGGATTTCTAAGCAGGACACACTGCTCCTGTGACATGGAAGCCACCTGCCTTCACTGCATTCATTAATTCTCTTATTAATGAAATAACAGTTCTTTAAAAAGCATCCATCCATCCTGAGACTGGAAAATTTTCTGGAAATAACAGTGGGCACTTGCCAATCAGCACTGTCTATAGTCACAGGTGTTCTTTTTACAGAGCTGCAGAACTGTCCCCATTTCCGCTTAAGCCCTTTTTTAAAAAGAGAAAACATATTGGATTTGAAGTAACTGAATATATCGAAGGCACTACCAAACAGGGATCACTGCTTTTATTCAGGTAAAGAGAGCCAGTGTAGTGTAGTAATTTGAGCATTGGACTACTGCCCTGGAGAGCAGCATTCAAATCCTTATCCTGGAAACCCAAGTCCTAGAAGCCCACCAGGTGACCTTGGGCACGTCATACTCTCTCAACCTCAGAGGAAGGCAAAAGCAAAATCTTCTCTGAATAAATCTTGCCAAGAAAACTCTGTGATAGGTTTGCCTTAGGGCCACCATAAGTCAGAAACAACTTGAAGGCACACAACAACAAATTCACATCAAATAAGCAAACCTTAGCAGAATATTGCTGAAACTAAAGGCTGAGTATTGCCCCATACATGTATGTGTAATGTTTGACAGCAGAAACAATAAGTTCCTTTCTTTTGCATCCACAACCCCTGGCAACCTCAGTTTGTTTTAAGATGTAAACTTGAAGAGGCCCATGCCTAGAAATCTTATGAAGGCAATAAACTCTGCATCCAAACATCCGTCTGAGCTGCCACAGGATCTCCTTTTTACTCATCACAGCTGTGCCAGAAAAACCTTCCAATAGTTTACCTCAGAAAGAAGTTCATGTGCAGTTTCAGTGCTCTTGCTCTTCTTTTTCTGGATATTATTTTGTTTGTTCTTTGCTTTGGCACTGGGATTATAACAACAGATCAAGAAGTATAATGTTTATTTAAATGGGGCAAATTCAGTGATACTGTATCAAAAATGAAATCCTGCTGGCAGCATAAACGTCAACATTTTCTGAAATTGCAAAAGAAATCAGCCAAAAAAGAGTTTCAAACTCAGCCTTACGAACAAGACCCAAACGCATATGCCATGTCCAAGGCATATACAATATGTAAGGGACATGTAAGGAAGTGCATTAAATACTAGTTGCAAATGTCTATTTCAGTGTTGGAAAACATTTTCAGATCTAGATGCCTACCGATGCAGACTCAAGGCATACCAAGAAGCTTAAAACATCCCCCACCCCGACATAACTGTTAAGTATAGAAACTAAAACTACCAAGTACCTCTCCTCTGTCACGTCCACATCCCATCTGCAAAATGGAAACAATCAAGATGACCTTCTTCAGTGTTAGGGTGGTTGTAAGGAGTGCCATTGAATTCAATAAAGCTTACTCCCGGGTAAGTGAAGACAGGATGGATTGCAATTTGGCAAACAAAATGACTCTGAAAAATGGTTCTCAATCTGCTGAAATGAACAGAAATAGAACAATGCTTTGTGTGCATATCAGAACCGGGATTGTCCAGTATAGAAAATAGGTCGCTACAATTTTAAATTTCTTAAGGTGTCAAAAATATCACAATTGTGACTTTACTCATTGTGATTTCACTAATTGCAGATTTGTTTCTTACAAGTCAACTGAACAAAATAGTGATAGCATATTATGCCTTTCATCTCATCTTTTACAAAACGCTAGAGTCTAGAGACTTTGTAGTTTAGCTAGTTAATGGTGCAAATGGTAGGATGACTGCAGAGGGACACCACAGTTGCCAAACACTCATTAAAATGAGAGGGCCCATGGCCGTGGCAGACAGCACATAACGAGGGGCCACACAAATCTCAAGCCATCCTTGTATAGGTAATGGCTCTTGGATGATTTCTTCTCCTGTGTTCTCCACCTGTTCTCCTCACCAGCCTCCTAACCTCCTTCAACTTTCCTTTAACACCCATTAGGGAAGTACAGAAAAGTCCTTGTGGCACAATAGTTCCCACTGCCAGCTTATTCACCCTTCTGTACAAGGAGGCTAGGTGACAGAACAATTTACTAGTGCTTAACTCTCAATACTATGAAAATTACTCATACTTGAGAAAAGACCATTGATCTGTCTGACCTATTCTGATTGTCAGCAACAATTAATTGATCTGTCTGATAATCTACTCTGAGTGTCTGTGGCTTCCCACATGTTACAGAAAAGTCTTTCCCATTTCTGCTGCTGACGGACCTTTAAATGGAGAAGCCAGGGGATAAAGCTGTGACCTTTACCATGCAAGGCATGTGAGCTGAACCTCTCCTGGAACGCTTCTTATTGGATACTCCGTGAAAAACAATTTTGTGAGGCAGTGCTAATCCATTGTCTCACATTCACCAATGCTTCCCATCCCAGATCCCTATGTTTTCACAGCTGGCAACTGTCACTGCCAGCCAACCTTTGTGGCTAATGTTGGTTAGCGTATTCCCAACAGCATGCAATTTTTATTTATTTTTTTCAGTATTTTCTTAAAGATTCTTGAAATAAACTTTGCATTTTGTTTTGCATTTTTCCAGATGGCAACTGTACTGCATAAAGAAGAATCTGGTAGTCAAAGATTCAAAATGGCACCATCAATACAGCACTGATATAACAGTGAATTCAGTAGCAAAACTTGATTTTATTTTCCTTACTTATCAATGGACTTAATAGTGGAAATTATTTGGCACAAATTGTGGTATGCAGATAAGTTTCATAACTGTTTTTATACACTGGACCCCAGAAATCTTCAGTCAAATGGGTATTCCTTTATCATTGTTGGTTGCTCACATTTCTACTGACATTGTCCTCAGTGTTTAGTCTTACCATGTATTTTATAGCTCTATATAGTTTATATGACAGCGAGTATGGAGTAGTGCTTTGAGTATTAATTTGCAACTCTAGAGACCAGACTTCAAATCCCCACTAGGCCATGGAAACCCACTGTGTGACCTTGGCAAGTCATACCCTCTCAGCCTCAGAGGAGGGTAAAGGCAAATCTGAACAAATCTTGACAAAAACCCCATGATAGGGGTTGACTTGAAGGGACAGAATAACAACAAAAACGATATACTTTATAGCACTATATAGTTATAGTTTGTCCCATTTATCCTTATAATAATCCTAAGGAAAGCCTTTACTATAGCGCTGCAGAACATGTGGCTTTTCAGATCTTTTTTTGGGCTGTAACTCCCATCAGCCCTAACCAACAAAGACAAAAGTAGGGAATGACAGGAATGATTGTTCAACAACTTTTGGAGAGCCACCTACTCTGTAACCCTGCTTTATAATTTGATCTCAGGATTGAATTATAGCTGCAGCCAAATAAGGATCAGGATACGTTGTCTATCTGTGTTTATGCACATGTCTACACATGTGTGACAGAAGTGATTGTGGTATTTCAGACCACACTAAAAGCATGATGGCCCTGGCTCAGAAGAAGAGGTTGAGCTCACCAAACCAGAGACTATTGGACCAGAAAAGCATCCTCTTGAGTCTAAGAAGCCAAATGCCTCCCTGTACCACAAAGCCTGTGTTACTGCAGTAGATAAACCCTATCCTGGGGTCTACAATTTAATATTAAAAATATCTCCATGTGCTTGAGAGGTCCCCTGAATGAACACATAGGCAGGCACGGTTGAACGGCCGAAAACAGGAAAAATCTGGTCAGGCCAGTAAACCCGTAGACATGTAGCCCCAGGAGACCTCCAGACATGTAAAACATAAAATACACAAAGGGTCCTCAGCCCCAAGGAGCCGGCTTGAAGGGATTAACACATCTGACAAACAACCCATCAAACTAGGACGATTTGCATACAGCCAAGGCTTTGACAAGCCTGGCAAAGCCAATCAGGCAAAGGACGTTGACATATTGGAGCTTTGTTCTAGCTCCTTCACCTATTGTTCTCCCTGGGAAAGGATTAGCCCTCCAGGTACCTTTTCCCCCATAAATAGATCTGGTTTTTGAGTGGCTCTTTGGATCACTTCTGGCTTCCCAGTAGACCGTCACTTCATCCATTGAGCTATACCCTCAGCCCTCCATGTGCTGAGTCATCTCTCTCTCCGCTGCTGTCTCGGAGCCTTGCACAACTGAGCAGCATTTTCAGCTTGAAGCCGAAAATTAAAAAAAAAATGTGTGTGTGGTTCGCATTAGGCTCGTGAGCATCGCGTAAATGAGAGTGCATCGTACAAACTGGCGCTCCCATTTACGCGACGCTCAAGGGGCCCTCTCGCAAAAGAAACTGCGTGCGAAAAGGGTGCTGGAAATGAAATCAATTTAACTGGCATTGTTGCCACTTGACATACACAAGATACTCAACCTGTGAAGGTGCCAGTCTGTTTTTATTTATTTCATGTTTGTGCCAGTATAACAGTACTAGCTCCTTCACTTCAGGAGAATATGCCCTCCTTCTCCACCAGCGTTGTGCCATAGTTCAAGCTATCCTCCTCCAGAGAATCTATTGACAAGAGATCTGATAGGCAGGTGTTAATTATTTGTTCATGAAATTTAGTTTCCACCTCCACCTTCATAAGTATTTCTACCTTCATAGTGGTTCTAGGCAACTGCTTCTATCTAAGTGCTGCCCTTGGAGGTTTGAGGATATTCTGTCTCGTGCTTCTCTTCCAGAGTCCACAGTTCAGTTGTAGCCACCCCCTGGCTTCCACCTATGTCACTGTAGTGCAGATGAGTAGTACACTCAGAGGATGTAGGTAGCAAAGGGAGATACACTTAGACAGCCCACAGTTCCCTTGGTAAGAAAATGAAAATGTAGGCAGTCATATAGGTAAGAAAATACAAATGGTAGTTAATAGGAATTATTAGGGGATTATTAGGAGTTGGCCTCCATTTTCCTGGGGTTTTTTATCCCAGCAAAAACAAATGTAGATGCCTCCAAAGAGACAAGAGCATGGTTTCCTTTTAGCTGTGGTTTGCTGTTGAAGTTCCTTCCATGCTGAGCAACAGTTTCAAGACAGAATGGGGTAAAGGATTATTTTCCTTGGAGGCTGGTCTCTTTAGACTTCTCCAACTGGAGGGTCTTCAGTAGTTTTGCCTTGACTCCTATATGTTTCTTCTTTCTACCATATTCCTTGCCTGCTCTTCTTGTCTTCTGATCTGCCTGCGGTTTCCACTCTCTGTTCTTCTCTGCCATCTCCCTCCAGCTCCCCTGCAATCTCTATGTATCTCTTTCTCTCCCATCTCACCCTCTACAGCTTGCATCTCTCTGTGCCCTGCCTTTTCTTTCACCACTGGCTAGAGTTGCAGCAAGTCTTCTTATGTGAGTGAGTACAAACTACTCTCTTATGACAGCCTGTTCACATTCAGTGCTTCAAGCTAACCTGACTTGGAACTAACAGTGTTGAGATGGAAATGGCCTCCAAAAGTAAGTCCTAGTAGTTCTCCAGTGTATGCAAGGAATGTAATCTAAATTTGTCACGAATTGCATTTTTTTCAGTCACTTGCAACATTACCAAATGTGTTGAATATAATCTGGAGAAGCAGACCTCAGACAAAAAAGCAGGATCCCCCCTTTGAAGCTTAGTGGTTCCTTACATAGAATTTGTCTACCTCAGTGACTTGGGGTGCTATGGCTGTTAGGCCTACATTGATCTTCTGAAATGAGGAGGCTGTTGTTTGTCCCAAGCTCTATGCTTGAAGAAATCATGGACAGAATTAAAGTGAAAATAAATAACCTTCAGGTTCCATTTTGTGCCCAGACCAAGAATAAGTAAAAATAGAGGAGGGTGAACTGACAGTAACTAAACATCAGCTGAAGAGCAATTACTGTTGGAGAAATGAGAACACAACACTGATAATTATATTATGTATACACCCTGTCTTGCTTTACCCAACTGTATAATTAACTAATTAAAATAAATACTGGAGTATCTCACTGCAGGCAATTTTTTGACAGTGTTTGATGAAGACAACCATCTACCTTGTCAAAAAAAAAAAAAGGCAGCACATTTATTATCATCCAACTTAAGTGTGCTGCTGAGACAAGAGATAGACTCACAGTACACCAGTCCCATTGCTGCCAGCCACTCCTCTTTGGGAAGCAACTTGGATTAAAAGATAAACACTCACAGTTTACCTTTATGAGTAATGTATCAGAAACTTCCACCACTAATTCACTTTGTGCTTTCTCTCCAACAGCACAATGTTAAAGCATCTGAATAGAATTTCTAATTTGCAAACTGAATAGACTCCCAAAGGTTGTAGGCACAGGATTATGAAAAGGATCTCTGGTGCTTGTGGAATCCAAAAGCTTAGCGATTTCAGGGTGGGTTTTTTTATCAGTATTATTTCACCAAAAAAGGCAATGTAGCCTTGTGAAGTGCCTCTTGTTTCAGTGACAGCACCAACAGCTCCAAACAAGCTTCACATAGTTTGGCTTGTAACCACAAGACTTAATGAAGTATTTTTTAAATCCTTGCAATAAAATTACTTTTCAGAAATGTCAGAACACCTGCAAACTAGCATTGTATATTTCATTCATTCATACATATATATATATATATACAGAGAGAGAGAGAGAGATACTTAAAAGGAACTAAATAAACCCAATAAGCCAGCATTGTATAATGGAGGGAGGTGGGGCTTGATCCTGCTTCCTTCTACCCTCCAATAATGCATTTTCACAGAACAAACATATCCCTATGGCTTGACAGACTTCATATTTAATTATCTCTATCAGATATTTATCTAACAATTAGACTAAAAAATGATTTGGGTTCCACAGACTCTGAGTGCTACTTGCCAGTTATAGAGTGTTGCTGAAATAAGACTGCTGGGCTCAACATTATTTTAGTTTCACAATAATAGTTTGTCACTGGTTTGTGCTCTGCTGTAGACTTTTGCTTCTACATTGTGTTTTGCTTTTAAAAAATGGATATATGAGGTAGTATGTTATAGTTGTTCAATGTGGGAATTTGCCATCAAACAAGGAGGAGGCAAAGTGCAGCCCATGGGCCTTATGTGATCCCAGAGCCATTTTTTGTGGTCTCCGAGATTCTCTAGGGATTGAAAAAAACAGAAAGTGATTTCTTGTTCCTCTTCCTCTTGTTGTTTCTCCTGAGCCTAAAAGGATCTTCTCAGTGGCGTCCCCAGATTGTTATCCCAAAACATGGGTGACTCAGAGGTCCACTTGTGATGCCAATACCTCCACTTGACAATGGGGAATTAATTGGCTCAATTAGGAGGCTTGTGAGCGGGGGGAGTAACCTAATGAGATCTTCCACCAATGTTTACAGGGTCCTAGCAGGAAAGAACAAGTCAGAGATTCCAAATAAGCTCAAATGTGTTTTATTGAAAGTTCATCATGCATGCAAAAGATCCAAATATTCACACACTTGCATAGGAGCTAACCAAAGGATAAAGGAAGGAAAACTGTTGATAGAGGAGTTTTAGGGAATGGGCAATAATTACCGATCTGGAGAGTGGCAAAGAAAGCAGGGATGCAGCTTAAACATGTGCTCAAAGATAGCACTAGTTCAGAAATCAGAGTGACAGTGTGGCATTCAGCAAGTAAAATATTGCATCAAACTGCTCAAAATGGTGGATTTTTATACCAAAATCTGCCTAGAAAGCACGGGTGTGAATAGCTCTCTGGCCAAGGAAACGATGGAGGTTGCTACAGGGACAGTGGAGTCTGGATGGAGTTAATGGTCTTAATGTTATGTGACACACAGTTAATGGCTGTTCTAATAGCTCTCTAATGGTAATGAACAATGCAGGGAAGTGTCCAGGTGCTAGGAAGAACGGCTGAAACAATCAGTGGTTTCGGGGACTTCCCATTGCTATTGTCTACTATCAGAGATGTTCAGCTTCAGCTTAAGCCTATTATCTCTGGAGTTACTGGTGATTAGCCTGACAATGTTTTTGGATATACCTAGAAGGAATCTTCTGACCTACTTTGCAGCACACGTGTTCAGTCAGTAATTTTCCTCTGTCCAGCCTGACCTTCTAGTTACTTCAGAGTCCATTTCATATTACTGCCAATTAATATATTTTGCCAATCAAAATAATATTTTGCCAATTAAACCATATAAGATTGGGGGGGTAACAAGTTTCTGGAACTTCTTTCCCAGAAAGGTTAGACTGGCACCCTCTCGACTCTCCTTCCACAGACAGGTGAAGACCTTTTGTTTCAATAGGCCTTTGAGAACTGACTGTACAAACCGTGTCCTCCCTATGCAATGGGTGGATTTTCCATTTGTTATTTTCGTTGTGCTGTTCTTTTTAATGGTTTTTAACTTGTATTAATTTTTTGATAGTTTAATCACTTTTTAACTTTGTATTTTGTGAATTTTTATGTCTGTTTTTTTAATCTGCTGTAAGCTGCCTTGAGTTTCAAAAATAAGAAGGAGAAAAAGGTGGGGTATTAAACAACAACAGCATGGCCGAAAGCAGGGTAAGACATGACAGAAAGGCCCACATGTCCACTCAAATGTGTTTGGGAGCATTTGAGATGAAAAACAACAACTAATGGACAATTTTATAGTTACTGTTACATGCCTTGAAATTACAAATAAGAGGCTCTTTTGGTGGGATAATGGCTTTATCTATGTACAAGTTTATATATTTCTAGGACAGGGAGGCAACTAGGGAGATGAGGGGACTTCTTTTGCTCCTCCTGGAGGTCTTTGAGGGTCACATTTTTAGCTCAACTCTGCAAAAAAAAATTTGTCAGCCAGAGAGCCCCTCCTTAACCTGCAAACCCCAGGATTCCATAAGATGCTGAAAGCAGAATACCACTATAACAGTTTAGTGTGGAAATGGCCTAAGTTCCACTTTGTTGTAGAAACCCACTAGATGAACTTATGCAAGTTACACTCTCTCGGTCTATGAGGAAGGCATAGAAATCTTCTCTGAATGTTGTCCAGAAAACCTTGTGAGAGAGTTACCATAACTCAGTGTCAATTTAAAAGAACATAACAGCAACGAAGAAAAGAAAACAAGACCGACAATATGGAGAATACATGCTCTGCCAATTAACAAGGGGGCTTTAAAAAAAAAGTGGATAGTAAAAAAAAAATTATGCAGAATGTCGCTTCCTCATTTCCTGCAAAATATGTTCAACTGTTTTCTTCTAGTACCTGTGAAGAATATGCATTTATTCTAATCCTGTATGTAAAAAAAATCATCACCTTTATAATATTGAAATAAAGTTTGGGCTGCTAACCCTGCAACATAGGCCATTTCCACACGGGGATATACCCCGCGCTGGGACGACCTCACCAGGAGGTCGTCTACACCTCGGGATGCGCTAGGGCGGTTTGAAAAGGTGAGGTTCTACACCTCAAAGTGCCCTCGTGCAGCCGCGGGGATGGCGCCGCGTGTTTTATAAAGACCACCTTTCAAGTGGTCTTTTTAAAACAAAAGCGTGCTAGCCCGTTGCAGCGCCCCGTGAAGAACTGCAGGGGCGCGCAAGCACATCCCTGCAGAACTGCCCCGGGGCAGGCTTCCAGCTGGCGCGCTGCCCCAATTGCTGGAGCGCCGCCGGAAGCCACCAGACGCCATTTTGGGCGCCGCCGGACACCACCGGATGCCGGCGACGTGTAGAGCGGCGAACGGGCGCTGCTCCCCACGAGGCCAGAGCCACCCGGATTAAGGTAAGCTCCGTCCCCGCATGCGCCGCCCCGTTCCGCCGCATTTCGGGCCCCCCGTGTGGAAAGGGCCATAGTCTATGATCTTGTAATCTCCTCCTAAATTAGTGGGTGAAGGTTGTTACATCTTCCATTCAACCCTTCTTTAAGCCTATCATAGCAATAGCAATAGCAATAGCAGTTATATTTCTATACCACTTATCAGTGCAAAGCACTCCCCAAGCAGTTTACAATGTGTTTAGCGAATTGCCCCCAATAAGTTGGGTACTCATTTTACCACCCTCCAGGGGGATGGAAGACTGAGTCAACCTGGAGCCCTGCAGGATCAAACTCACACCACTGCACCACTATCTGCGTACCCTCTCCTCATCTAAAGTTGGGAGCAGGTGCACATCTCCAAGTATAAGCAGGTAAGAAGGAATGACAGGACTGTGGATCACGTGTTCAGAAAGAGCCTTGACAAGCTTCTCTACTGCTTTAACAGGAAAGTGAAAGAATTTTCCTCCCAATGCCGAGGGTAAGAGGTGGCAACTTATGTTAACACTAAAGTAGTTAACTTGCACAAATATAATCCACACAAACAATGCAGTGTACAAAAAAACTCCAGCTCTTTGGTATCCACTTTTGCCCTCTGTAGAGTACTAGGCCTGCCTCTCTGGGGAAGGTGTTGCAATAAACTGAAAGGGTGTTGAGTGAAGGATGAAGTGTCAGACAGAAAGCTTTAACATTAAACAAAGTAACAAAAGGCAGGAAATGAAAATCCCATGTCCCAGAATCCTCTCTTTATATCATTTCTTTGATCCATCTACTTAGAAAAAAACTATTAAGAAAGCTAGCTGGGATATGTTGGTAAAAATTGGGCATTTTTAATCTACACAAAGCACTTCAGACAAAACACCTGGAGAAGTCACACTTTCTTTGCCCAGTTTTATTTACTGAATCAGCTATATAGACTTAAAAGGTGGCAGAAGTGTTATAATGTATCCTCAGAAGTCTTAAAAGAATTTATTAGCTGTATTCCAACTTCATAATGACCAACCCAGGATCTAACACCTTGTTAATATAAAAACATTATGAAGAATTTGAAATGCAGAAGCTGTGGAAAGAAGAGAAGGGAAGGTTAAAACCTTTGCTATTTAAAGCCACTCCAAATCTCCACCTTTTCCCCATATGCGATTTCCCCTCTCATGGGATTCAAAATGAGCATTTACATTCAAGGCAGGAGGCAATTTAAGAATAAATTGCTGTGGAGAAAGTACAGAAACAGAGGGGGATTAATATCTCTTTCCTTTGCTGTTTCTTCTCTTTAAATTTCCACTTACTGCTATTGCCTTTCTTTTCATTTAAAATGGTGTCAGGGCTATCCTCAGCCCCTCAGCCCTTCCACTTGTTTATGGATTCACCAATGCATTGATCAGTACAAAACCAACATCAGAAGATGTCTTTTGGTTTCCTGAAAAGCTCTACTTTTCCTTTTTTTGTACGCAGATTTCTAGTCCTTATGATTAACAGAAGGAGAAAAACACTGCAGTTGTATTTGTAAAGGGTTAAAAATAATTATGGACAATAATGTCAATAATGTTTAAAAGATACAAAACTTTTCTCTTGGAACTTGAAAGTCATGATTTAACATTTGGGTGGCATAGTTATCTTTGGTACAATAAAGTTCATACTGAATTTAAAAACCACAGCATCAGAAAGGCTCTTTTATGAGTGTGGAATAAAGAGAAATAGAGCCTTTTTTATTAAGATAATATTAGCCACTTTACCACATGAAGTTTTTTTCAGGAAAGAACAGGTTAAAAATTAAAGATGGCTGCATTATGTGATATCTTGTATTTTGAATAAGAATTGGAAGTTTAAATCAGGTGAGATGTTTCTTAAAGAAGGTGAAGAACTTAATTGGTTTACTTATACGCAGCTTAAAGACTGATTTAACTATGATAAAAGAGATCTTGTCATAGAGTTTGGAGACAATGAGTTCTAGCTAGAGCTGTGTAAAGATGATGAATTTAAAAAGTGTACAAATGTCTTTTAAAACTAGAGACAGAGGATGAACCTATGAATATATATAATATATAATAAAGTGGGCCCAAAATTTTAGGCACCATAACCAAATGGAGGAATAGGGGAAAATGTGGTCTAAAGACATAAAAGTTACTTAGTGTGGTAATCTTTAAAAAAAAGTGTATAAGATGATACATAGCTGGCGTCTAATCCCAAACAAGTTGACAAAAATGTCTAAGAATATTTCAGGTCATTTCTGGGCACAGCAAGATAAGGAAGTTTTCTTTTTCCCTATATGGTGAAGTTGTAAAAAGGCATAAAGTTACTGGTCTAAGATGTATATACTAATTTAAAAAATTTTAAAGGTGGATTTTGTAATGTCACCAGAAATGTTTTTTCTAGGTATATGGATAATGAATTGGATAGTAAATATGGACTACTTCTTGATTATGTGATAACAGCTGCAAGAATATTGTTTGCTCAGACCTTTAAAATAGACTGAAGCACCAGTGATGGAAGAATGGATTGTTAAGGCTGCTGAGTTATCCCAAGTGGCCAAACTAACGTGGGTCTTAAAGGATAAGCCAAATAAAGATTTCTTGAAAGACTGGAAACCATTTATGGACTTTCTGAGCAATAAGAAATCTAACAATACAACAGAATGTGGATATGGTTACTAGTAATTCTAGTAAGTTTGTTGTGTTGGATCTGTAATGAAAAATAAAAGAAAAAAATGTTAGTCTAAAGTTAGACTAACATTTTTTTCTTTTCTTTTTCATTACAGTTTGGTTTGTGGGGCAGGTCAGAGCCCTAGTATGGTTTAGTAATGTAGTGTTTAGTCAGTAAGTCAATGTTTTAGTGAACTAGTGTTCAGTGTTTCTAGGGTAGTGTTTTAATATTGTGTTTTAATTTTACTTTTTGTTAAAAATGTCAGTTTGTGTTTAAGTTATTGCATGTTGAAATTAAAAAATACATATAAAAATAAAAAACAAGACTTTTCTATTCTGCTTATCTCACTGAGTATCCACAGTTGCTTTCAGCTTTTATTTCCAGTATCTCACTGTAGAGAAAGTTCTTATTACCCTTCACCACACTTTCACTTTCTTTTATCATGTAATACTATCCCAGTTATTACAATATATCTCAGAATATATAATTTTGTAGGATTCCCAGAAAGATTTCTACCTGAAAGCTAAGTTTATTTCACACTTTTGCTCATATTCTTCCCTTCTTCCCTTCCTTCATATCTGCATTCCCCTTTGCTATTTAGAAATTTTTCATGAGGCTACACTGCAAAGAAAATAACAAGTAGTTGACAACAACTCTGGTAAATAAATAAACTACAAATAGAAGATGTCAACACCAGTAGTACTGGAAAATTAGTAAGTTTGAAAGTCCTTCTACAGAATAAAATATCCTTCCCCACTGTGTCTCAGTCCCTTTAAAGCATTACACATTTTTTCTTTGTGTCTGAAATTGCAATTAACAGGAATACTGGTATGTAAAAAAACTGCCTGGATACCTTTTATTCATAAACAATAAAATGAAGTTTAACATTCTGACAAAACTATATCTATTTGCTCTTGGACACAAGCTATGGATTTGCAGTCTGCTATGCTCAAAAATGTTCTTCCACACTCTCAGACTGAAATAATTCTTTTTCATGTACAACTAGTATATAAATAACGTGACCTCTACTGCTCTCCATAAGCCAAAACTTTCTGCTGAATTGGAAAATTCATCTGATGTGGCCTAGAAGTTATGTTTTGGGGTTTTTATCTGTGTTACTGCTGCCAAAGTGAGGATTATCTGTTTTCACGTCCATTTACCATGTTGGGGTTATGACAGCACAGACAGCAATCTGGATTTCATTGGCTGGGAAAGCTGCCCTTATAAACCCGACTTGATACATCTGTCCTCTTGGCGGCCTGCACTTGTGCCCATGTGCTCCGTTGGCTTTCTGCCTGTGCAGTGGTGGATCTGCTTCTGTGGTGACAGCTCAGAGGAATGTTTGCTTTCCTCTCTTCTCCTGCAAAAACAAACTTACCCAAAGAAGTGAAGAGAGCAGGATGTGTTTATGAGACTTTCTGGATGACAGCCATAGGAGAGAGGAGACTTATTCTAAGAAATCTCAAAATAAAAGAAAAAAAGACAACATCGTGACATCTATCTGTCCAGGTATTAATCCAGAACACTTACTATCCTGGTAACTCTATCTGCGACAAGCATTGTTCTACCTGGATGACTGACTGCCAACTGAATTAACCTCTGCTTTCTAGATATGAAACTTAAGACAGTGGTTTGTACATACTGGTTTGTACATACTGGGGACAACAGTACTAGTGCACAGAGGCTGCTTCTTATTTTGGAACTCCCATATCACATGTCCAAAGCCTCCTTCATGATCACAGTGATGCATTAAAGCTCTGCCTGGGGCAGTCCAAGATATTTTTCTGTCGAAGATGAATCATACAGTTTGAGGCCCTATAGACTATCAAATCTAACCCCCTGCTCAATGCAGGATCTACAGCTAGTGTCCAGACACTATTTGAAGATGTCCAGAGAAGGAGACCTCACCCCTCTAGATGACTGGTTCCATTACCAAACTGCCCTCACTGCTAAGATCTTTCTAATGTTCAATCAAAATCTACTATCCTGTAACTTAAATCTATTAGACCTGATCCTATACATAGCTACAGTGCATTGACTGTCTCTTCCAAAAGAGCCATCAGCTTGCATTTGCTGCAAATATAGTTGGTGCAAATGTAGTTTTCTGGCAAGAAGACAAACATTGCATACACATTGCAACAGACAATGACAGATCCTTCTGTCTCCATCCCTGCAGTTTTTTTTTACCACTTTCAGACTGTATTAGTTCTTACTGATAGGATGACATGCAGACTGAGCTCCAAGGACTGAGGCAGCAATTACGTATCACTAGTGGCTGCTGTCTTCTCCCCCAAGCAACTCAGTTACTCAGTAGAAGCCCTCCTCCCTTAGATCATGTGCATAGAGAGCACATGGTCAAAAGCAAACAAAAGCTCCTACACAAGCCTGAAAAAAAAATTAAGAATGATACCCCAAAACACAGCTCATCTTCTGTTCTATCCTCAGAAAATGAGCTCCAAAGACTGAGGCAGTAGTCATATTGAGCTAGAACTGAAGGACTAAAGATGGCACTGGAATCTTTTTTCAGTACTGATGGTGGCACAGCATCTTCCCAAAGATATCAGGTTAGCTTAAGCCAACTTAGGGTATGTGGAAGTTGGCATAGCCCACATAGATCTGCCCTCCAGTACTTCACAACAGCTTCCTATCTTCTAGCTCCCACAACTTGAGTGTAAAACTATACAAAAAGCTTAACATATGTTCAGGTAAGGTGCTTCCTGAAACACTGAAAGAGATGTTTGCCCTGGCACATGCTTTTCCTCACCAGCATTTAGTGTTCCCTTTTTGTAATTAGTCAACTTTGCAGCAACTAATGCATTTGATGATAGAAGCAAATCTAAACCTACAAGTATACACACCAAGTTCAAAGATACACAAATAATTTGGACATACTTCCATCAAAAAAGATACCACCAGTTACAGGTATATAAACTCTAGTGGGAAAGGAATCAATACAGTTAGATATGGCAAGTTCCAGAACTACTGATCAGTGATAAATTTGCATTTGCTACATGCATTTGAGATCCATTTGGTGATAGGAGCAAATCTAAACAAGCAAGCATGAAAACCAAGTTCAAATATACACAAATAATTTGGACATACTTCCAACAAAAAAGATACCACCAGTTACAGTAATACAAATTCCAGTGGGAAAGGAATCTGTACAGTGAGATGACAAGTTCCAGAATTACTGCTCAGTAATAAATGGATTTGCATTTATTAAATGCATTTGAGAAGCATTTGATGATAGGAGCAAATAGAAAAACACAGGCACCCACACATGCACCCCAAGTTCAAAGATAAACATGATGGGAGGAAAGAAGTTGCATGAATAATTTGGACATATTTCCATTGAAAAACATACAGTCAGTTACAGTTATACAACTTCTCCTTCTAGTGAGAAAGGAATCTGTACAGTGAGCTATGGCAAGTTGTGGAATTAATGATCAGTGATAAATAGCTAAAATAATTTTATTTTCCAAAGAACTGACAAGATGAGTGTATTATACAAGTGAAGTATGCATCTTTTACAAATGTGCATAAAGCCTTCAAATAATGGCCATTAATGTCTCCCTGATCCATATTTTTAAAATGAGAAGGTCACAGGCAACAAGACATTGACTGAATATAGTCCACAGACAAAAAGAACATATACTTTATTCCTCCCGCCCTAACTGAAATTGTGGTCCTGCTTTGGTTTCAGGATCTGTGCTCTCAAAGAGTCAACTAAAGTACAAAGAAAAAAAAGTTAGAGTAGTGGGAAATATCAGATTCTTGAGTGGTGTCCAGCTGGAAATAGACAGAAATAGACTGAAAGATTCTCACTGCAAATTTGCCACTGGAATGAAGAACTTAAAAAAAATATGTCTTCACTAAAGTCCTTTCAGCAGAAAGGGAGATGCAGAAGAATAACGAATGGGAAAAAGATATTTTCATGTTCCCAGCCATGAGGTTAAGACCTAACACTATGTGAATGGTTGGTATGGAACAACACAGCTCTGTCTTGATAGAACCCTGAAAGAACCTGGCAGAGTGAGTTAATCAGCCATTAACAAGTCAATCTTCCTATCAATCAAGTGGCTGGATCTGGATTTCAATATTTTGAAAAACAGCATACAAGAATATGAGAATGCATCCATTGTCCTGTTTCTGAGAATAACCAGTACCAGATGGCTCAGAGACAATAGATGAGAAGGTATATATATTTTTCACCACAAAATCATCATCATCATCATCAACAACAACAACAACAATTAACAACTAACAATGGTCTTTAACTCCTCCACATGCATTCAGCTTGCTTAGGAGTCCACTATCATATTGTTCTCTCTAAAGCATAATATTTTCACCACACTAAATCTTAGTGTCCTTCTATTTGCAGTGACTATTTCATCACCATGGATTGAAAACAGAGACCATCTGAGTTTTCTGCTTTCCAGAATTCTCTGATAGAGGTCCCAGATGAGTAATTTGTCTAAATGCTTCAAAAATATAATTGGGCAGCTGGTTGTTAACTGCTGACCTTGACCTATAGTGACCTATGAATGAGATACTTCCAAGTCATCCTGTCACCAGCAGCCCTGCCCAGGTCTTGCAAACTCAGGGCTGTGCCTTTTTTGGTTGAGTATATCCATCCATAACGTGGTCTCCCTCTCATCCTACTGCCTTCTACCATACCAAGCATCATTGCCTTTTCTAGTGAATCACATCTTCTCATGATATGCCTAAAGTTATAACAGTCTCGGTTTAATCATTTTGGCTTCTAAGGAGAGTTCAGGCTTGATTTACTCTAGGACCCATTTATCTGTCTTTAATAGCAGTCCATGGTATCTGCAGAACTCTCTTCCAGCACCATGTTTCAAATGAATTCATTCACTTCCAATCAACTTTCTTCACTGTTCAGCTTTCACAACCATACATAGAAATTGGAAATATGATAGCATGGACAATTCTGACTTTGGTATTCAATGATGCTGGTGTGTGTGCACGCATGTGCCTTGGGCTGGATCCAAACTGAACTTTGCTAAAACAGAAGGGCTCCTCAGGTACCAATGGAGACTTCCTAGTGGAAGAAGTGTGTGGGTAGTTGTCAGTCAACTTTACCATATACCTTTCCAAATCACTTTCCAGACACTTCTTATTGGAAAAAAATGTCCTCACATAGACCTAAACCATGGTCCATGGGGGATGCAAATCATGGTGAAATAGCCCCTGTCCTCAGGGTGGGGAGGGGGAGGAATTGGGGACCAAAAAAATCAGAATTTATTTTTAGGGGTGGTGGGCATTGGGGGCTATCTTGCCTACCAAGATTCCCTGGGATGCTAACAGTGGCAGAGCATGGAGTGTTTGGAGGGGGGCAGGAGGGGGCATGGCCATGGTGCATGGGGCATGGCCATGGGAGCATAGCCCAGGCACACGGGGGCGTGGCTACAAGCCGGGATGCTGCAAAAACATTGCCGTCCGGGGCAAAGAACCCACATTGCCCTGCCATTCCTACACAACTGGATGCTAATGTGTTCCCCTAACCCAGTGGTTCTCAACCTGTGGGTCCCCAGATGTTTGTGGACTTGAGCTCCCAGAAGCCCCAGCCACTATGGTCAATGCTCAGGGCTTCTGGGAGCTGAAGTCCAAACACATCTGGGGACCCACAGGTTGAGAACCACTGCCCTAACCTAACAATTACCCAACCTCGTACTAATGCCTCTTACATTGCATCACATGTGACACCAGTCCTAATGGTCTCCCAACTTCCTTGCCTTCTTTTCCTTGCCACTTTCCTTCAGTGCAACCAAAATTACACCGTATTAAGCCAGTGTAGTTAAGAGCAGGGCCTGTGGTGAAGTATGTCAATTATTATTTTGTCCTTTTCATTTCCTTAAGACAAACAGTGTCAACTGATATGGGGAAATTTCTCCAACTGCCTAGGAAAACTGTTATCTTCCCATGTAAGCCTGCCATATCCTGAGGTCTCTGAGGCCATTTTTACACTAGACTGTTATAGCGCTATTATTCCACTTTCAACATCCTATGGAACCCTAGGGTTTACAGTTTAGGGAGAGGCCAGCCAGAAAGGGGTTTTAAAGGAAAGGATTTTTAATAAAAGCCCTGTACTGTTTTTAACTGTTTTTAAACTATATTTAAATTATTTTAACTGTAACTTTTACTTTGTTTCAATGTAGCCAGCAATGTAAATGATGTTTTAATGTTGATCTTTTACATTCTTGAGTTGAATTGTTTTTGTTTTAACTTGTAAAGGATCTTGATTTCTGGTTTTGTGGGAAAAGGTGGATAACTATAAATATAAATAAGAAAGAGAGGAAAAACGAGAATGAGAAGAAGAAGAGCCATTAAGTCTTGAACTCAAGAACAGACCATCACTAGCCTGTGTTCTTAGAGTTGCTCATGAATCTTTTTCTCTTACGGACAAACATATGAAATGGAAAGCAGAGAAGGCAAGCCCCAAAATGTACTAGAATTGTAGCACCAAGGTAAGAATCAAGTAACAGGGTGTGGTGCAGATTGTTCTCCTAAGGCTTCATACATGCAGTTCATCATCCAAGGCTACGTTGACTTCAAAAGATATTCAGCATTGTTGAACTTGTTCCAGAACTGCTGATGGGATCAAAAGCCCAACCCATTAGCAATCAGGCAGATCAGGCTTTGATTTTCCACCTGCTATTGATTTCCATCTTTTTGTATCATCTGTCTGTATAACTCATAGAAAATATTCCCATAAAAACATTGTAAAACCACACCACCAGACATCTAGTGACAGGAAAGATACTCCATCTTAATAATATTTCCTTCCAATGTCAATTTTGTTTCATAAATATATCTGTTTTATTCATTTATCTGTTTCAGCAGTGACAAGCAGAACTTCCTAAAACCAAATTGACAGATTATGAATTGATTTCCAGTTTTTCCCAATTATAATCTTCACTGCAAGTAATGGATCCTCATTCTACCTTAAAAAAAAAGGAATAGTATGGATACCAGCAACAATCCCATTGTCAAAAAAATATGAAAATGCAAAAGCAGTAAACTTAATCTTAATGATCTTATATAGACATATTATAGTCAAATTACTATTATTGTGGTGGTGGTGGTGGTGATTTCATTTATGTCCTTTATATTTATAACCTTTCCCCCAAACCTGAGATGCAAGGTTGCTTACCAAAATTAAAAAGAAATATCAATAAAACGTCATACACAGACCTAAGTAAGAACATACAAAAAGTTATTACAAAACTGCAATCAAATTCCACATAGAATTAAAATATTTTAAAACAAATCCATTTAAAAGTCATGAGATAAAAATCAATGAAATAAATTGAGGTCCATGCTGGCAGACATGCCACTTTTGGAAAGTTGATGAAATCATATCAGACGATTATAATAGGAGGGACAGCCTGATGGCCTCCAGATGGAATGGCAGCAGATGGAATCATGTAAGTATGACAATGAATCTGCCCCAGATTTCAGTCTGAACTTTAAATAAGCTATCCAAAATACTGAACCTGTTTCTCAAACATAGTTCTTTGGACAATTCCATAAGAGTTCAGATTAAAACTTGGAGCAGCTTTGCTACTCTTCTGACATGGAAATCACCCGCTGCCACCATGTAGTTATTTTGAACTATAATGCCTCTAAGTACCAAACAGCATGGCCAAGGGAGCTGTAATCCAAAGCATCTCATTGGCTAGTGCTGCAATAGGATAAAAATAGACATTTCTCATTTCTGGGAAACACAAGAATAACAAGGTTTATACTTCTGATTAATAGCTGTAATATTCTTATAACTGTAGTGTTCTTACCTGCTGAAGAACAGATATCTTGCTCTATAACATCAAAAACCTGTTTCACACTGTACAGTTAGAGCATTTTTATTCCATTATGATTAGCAACATCCTATGAAATCCTTTATAGCTTGGTGAGGTACTAGAGCTCTCGAAACAGCAAATCCCAAGAACTGGAATTTAGATGGAATTCTATGGAAAAATGGCATTTACAGCAGGAAATAGTGCTATAATTACGTAGCATGACACAACCCATTATGAATGTCAACATGTACATACTAACCCTTGTTATGTTGGTCTTTGCCAGCAAATCAACTTCAGTTTATAGCAGCCCTATGAATGAGACCTCCAAGAGTGCTATGCCAGTGCAAGCAATCCCATATATGAATGTCTCCAAACTTCGGGGTTATATGTAAGTTAATTCTAATTATGACATTTACATGCTAGATACTATCATTCCCTGCTCAGTCTCTGTGTTTACACACATTGGCAAATGTGTTTGAGATTATCAGTCTTGGCTACATATGTTGACTTTCACCACTTTTTGGCCCTTCACTTCAATATATCTATCATGCTGACTTGTGCAGCCCTGAAGCCTGTTTCAGTAGTAGGCACACACACGGTCCTTTCCTTTTAGAGAAGACTTTTGGAATGATGCTTCTGTGCAGACAGGCAAGCTTTGCCTCAGTCCCAAACTTTACTGCACCCTATAAAAGTCTGACTTCTGGCAGCATCTTCCATCCTCTTATAAACCGTTTCCATTGTACAAATTCTCAAAGCTATGTGTGTGGCTGCCACATCAGAGTGACGTGCCTTGTGGATCTGATCAAGAGTCCAGTGTTTTATGTGGTGCAAAGACAGCACTGTAGTAACTGAGGAATCCTCCTCCAGCCATCCCCATTTAATATTCTAACATCATGTCTTTGGCACTGTGTATGGTGGGAGTCTCAGTATACTATCTATTCCTGGTTTACTTTTGGACAACAAACTATGGAAAAAGTCTTTTTCCTTTGCTCTTAAAAGAAGATAATGATACATTTCTAAGAGGACTAAGCATGCTTAAACTTCAGACCTACCTCTGTTTTCTGAAGAGTAACAAGCTATATAGAAAAAAAAAAAAAAGACAACTGTTACTACATTTATAGAAGAACCAAAAGTCGTGTATGCCTTTTATAGGGAAAACTGATGCAAGTTTACAGGATATGCAATTTATAAGTCTGGACAATTCTCTTAAGATAACAAGTATTGTAAGTCTCAGGTTAATTGCAAGGCAGGATGACTGCTCATCTGACAGATTGAATGTGGAGTCCAGACTAAATCACAGAATCATAAATGCAAGGAAAAATCCTTATAAATAGTATATGCATGTGGAAAAGCAGAGGCACAAATGAAGGGTTTGTGATTGCTTAAGAAGCACAAAATATGCACACGTCCTTACTACATGTTGGAGATTAGCCAGTGTGGAAGCAGAGCAGTGCAGAGAAACATAACACTAACCTAAATTATCTATACCAGTGGTTCTCAACCTGTGGGTCCCCAAATGTTCATGGACTTCAGCTCCCAGAAGCCTCAGCCACTATGGTCAATGTTCAGGGCTTCTGGGAGCTGAAGTCCACGAACATCTGGGGACCCACAGGTTGAGAACCACTGATCTATACTGTGGTCTCCTTCAGATTAAATTACCACAATGTGCTGTACCCAGGGCTGCTTTTAAAGGCTGTTTAGAAATTGCAGTTGGAGTAGAATATATTACTAACTGGAGATTGTTATGATCAATTGCACAGTTAGGTCATTTTAGACTCTGGACCTAATGCAGTTATGGAACCCTATTGGCTTTGATTATCATTGTATTACTTCATTTGCTTCAAAATATGATGAAACAGGGTTGCAGTATTTAGAGACCCTCACAGTACTTCTACTGACTTTGTACCTCTTTCCCAATGTACTGTCATGATGGCACCACTGGTGATCATTTGATCATTTCCAGGCCCAATTCAGAGTAGGTGTTTGTTTTGTTTTGGTTTGTTTTTTAAATTTAAAGCTCTACATGACTTAGTACCCTGATACATATAAAGTGGTCCCTCCACATTCGTGAGAGTTTGGGGTGCAGAACCTTTGCAAAAATGGGGGAAAAAAAGTGAATAACTCCTCCCACAATCCCCTTCCCATTCCCTTCTCATCTTCCCCATCCCATTCTCTTGCCTCTGGCCCCGGAGTTCCCGGGGGAAGAAAAGAAGACAAGGTAAAAGGCTTACCAGTACTTTCTCCTAAGACAGGGAATAGTGAAGTCCTGGTGTTCTAGATACTTCTGGTCACCATCTTGAGAAAGGAGGGGTAGGAGCAAGGAGAGCACCTGACCAATCAGCATCCATTACATAGCAGAATGTGCAATCACATAGCAAAGAAGACATGCCTCCAGCCCCGGGGGGGCTTTGCTCACCCAAAAAGAAAAAAACAACAAACATCCATTTTAAACACAAGCCTTACAAGCCTGGGGTGAGGAATGCAAGGGAATGGAGGAAGGAAAATGGGAGGGGGAGGACAAGCATGTGCCTTGCGAATAATCAAATTCATGAAGGTCAAACTCATTAATGTGGAGAGAGGACTATACAACCACCAGTCTCCTTGTGTTTGTTGTTGCTATTTGCTGTCAAGCTGACTTCATCTTATGGCTACCTAAGACCCCCAAGAACCCTAGTGATCATCTGCTCTGCTCAGGTCTTGCGGACACAGAGCTATGATTTCCCTGACTGGATCAATTCACCTATAGTGCATTTGTCTTTTTTCTCACTCAAGAAATAAATTTTTCAATATTTTTTATTATTTTTTCCAGCCCTATTTGATTGTCTGGTTGGTTGGTTCTAGAGGGGCGTTGTACAGAAAGAGTAGTTTCTGTTCCTTTCCTTAAAAAAAAAATGCAAGACTGAAAAACAGAATAATTGTTGTCTTATTTGCATTGATTAATAAAAGTAATACCAATGCATTGGTTGTTTGTATTTTTGTGATCAATCAGCTCATTCTTTTGTGCTTGTTCTGCGTGTGTGTGTGTGTGAGAGTGTGCACACTTAATTTCGCAAAGAGAAAAGAAGTTAGTTTTGCCCAGAGATATTCTGCACAAAATGGAGATCACACAGTGGGGAAAAAGAGGCTTGAAGGTTCCATCAAGCCCTGGAGGTAAGAGCTCATAATGCAGCTGGTAAATCTTTGGGGGGCCTTGTTTGTTGTGCTGAGATGTGTGCCCATCTCTACTGAAATCTTGGCAACAATGAAATTTTTTTTCACATGTCTATATAAATGCACCACTTGATCAAAATGTCAGAGGTACCATATTGACCTCTCATCAGCTAGAGCTGCAACAGTACCCTTGAGCTAATCTCAAGCTACCCACAAATTTTATCTAAACTTAAATTGTCAAGTAAGTGTCTTCATTAGTCTCTCTCTCTCTCTCTATGGTTGCCCTGCTGTTTGTTTTAGCTTGTGACCTTTTAGAAAGGAGAGCAGCCTGTCTATGTTGGTCTTGCAATTTTGTGAGGCTCCATATGCACCCTAAAAAGGTTAGAATGATGCCATCCATGGTCCTCTTCCAGAGGCAGATAAAAATTGTTTGTTTGTTTGTTTGTTTGTTTGTTTGTTTGTTTGTTTGTTTCAACAGCCCTTTAAGAACAGCTGAGGGGGAAAGAGCTTTTGATAAGGTGATGTGTTGTCTATACAGGTACAGCTTAATTTAACGAAGTATGTGTGTTCCTGGCTATTAATTCTTTGACAGAAAATTAAATCCCAGAGGCAGAAATAACATGAAAGAATAGAGACGGGCTCTTTTACCAAAAAAAGAAAAGCAGCTCAACATGTTTCAGCAGCCTCTGTCCAAAACTGTTCACACATGAAGTAACAAAGCCTTGCATAAGTAAACAAAGACATTTTAATGCTTCTAGAGACCACTTAAAGGCATCTTCCAAAATGCATTCAGGGAATATTTTTCTTTCACCAGTGTCTCCTTCTTATGATTTCCATTTTTCTGGCCAGAAAAATGCCAGCTTCTCTGCTTTCCTCTTTCTCTCTGCTTTGCTGTTCATGCACATTCAGTAAGAGATTCTAGAAGCAGCTGCTTCTTACCTTGCCTGTTGGAAGCAGACATACATAGCTTAATTGGAACAGAACCCTGCTATTTCCAAACTCAAGTTTTCTTTATCACAGACATAATATTGCAACTCAACAGTGAAAGTCTGAATTTTTCCAGACCTCCTTCACAATTTTCCCAATGCTGATATGCTAAAAAGAAATTTTTTTAAAAAAATCTTCTACCTAGATGGAGGACAAGAAAGAAAGGGCTTCGTTGTTGGAGGATTTGTTAGCTGATGTATGCTTGCATTTGTTATTGCTGCTGTTTCTAGTGGGTATCTATTTAAATTACTTTAAATTTTATTTATGGTCCTATTATATTTTAACTTTTGCATATGGCTATTCTATATCATATGTAAACAATACAGAATTTTATCTGTACTTGCTTTAACTCTGTAAGCTACCTTAATCCCAGGACTGTGTAAAAGGCAGAAAAAGAATAGATTAAAAACAATACCAAGATTACCTTCTCAAGCAAAACAGAATTTCTGAAAAAAGTGAGGAATGAAAAATAAAAAAGATGAACATATTAGGAAGGATGTAGTGACTTTCCACTGGTAGTGCTTGGGTAAATCTACTATTTTTGGAGGTGGATAGTGGCCATGCTGGACTCTGAAGTTCCAGTGCCAAATAAATAAATAAATGAACAGTCCAAGATCTGATATTCTGTTTACTAAGTCATGTGAGGCTTGTGGCTAGGGGGTCCAATGTCAGTGGAGTGGTAAATCTACTCAAGGTTTTATTCCAAATGTTAATTGAGGTATCCAAGGTACCGAACCTATTTTAGGGGTGGGGACAGTGCCTTTGATAGCTCCCTTACCATTTTTACTAAAAGCCAGAGCAGATTCACCATCTAATTGATATGGAAGCCACTGATTGTGCAATAACTGTGAAGTTATGTGCAGTTTTAATGACGTTACTTCACTTTATACACCAAAGCAACATTTAGTCATAGAAGACAGTCTCCAGGTCACTCAATCCAAGATAAAATAAGCTTTTGGGTGCAGTCTAGAAGAGTACTACACAAGATCTGCCAACAACTTCCAGTCTTCAGACAGCTTGGAACAATCACGATATCATTTAGCATAATGCTTGACTTATTGTCACCACACTAAGTATGTCATTTGCTTCAGAGCAGATCTGTGTAGAATATCAATGAATGACACAGATGTTCACACATTTCTTTCTGCATCTTCTATATATATGTATTTTCTCCCTACGGGTTGCTGTGCTCTCCTGGCAGCAAATGCCATAAACAAGGTTGCAGCATAAAAGAAGTATTCTTCTTGGATTAATTTCCCAGATATCTCTTTGCCAACTTAAATAAACTGTTCAGCTCAGTTTGTGATCTGAACAAGCTCCATCTAGGGCTCTGCCCACTTGGGAACCTACGAAGCAGCCCGTTCGTTTCTGGACTGTAGTTTGGAGAAACAGTAGCATAAATAGGAGATATGCTAGGATGCATGGGATTTTTATAGCATGCTTCCATGAGGCTATTCCATCTCTGACATGTGTTTGTGTATGTACCTTCAAGTCACCTGTTAATTTATAGCTATGCCATGAGTTTCATCCAGTTTTCTTAGGCAAGAAAACCTCAGAGGTGGTTTTGCCAGTTTATTCCTTGCCTACAGCACTTAGTATTTCTTGGCAGTCTCCCATCCAAATACTAACCAGGGCTGATTCTGCTTAGTTTCCAGGATCAGATGGTATACATACATCCAAATCACACTGGTCTGCCTTCAAGCCAGCAGTAAATAGGTTGGGCATTAGCACAGCTTGCGTGTAGTTGGCAAGATGTAAGAATTCGA
The DNA here is from genome assembly GCA_948472985.1 of Iguana delicatissima. Lineage (NCBI taxonomy): Eukaryota > Metazoa > Chordata > Lepidosauria > Squamata > Iguanidae > Iguana > Iguana delicatissima. The sequence goes on from CAOKZL010002537.1 coordinate 178,537, forward strand.
AAAGAAAGTATTTGAACATCCCACACTACAAAAGAAACACTGTTAACCATGGCTCAATGGCAGTTACCTTTTGGGATAGTGAAGGCCCCAGGGAAAAAATCCCTTTTTTTTTTTTTTTTTTTGCATAAATTTACAGACAATATTGAACTGGAGGAAGTAATAAATGGCAGATGCCATAAGGAGACAATACAAAAAAAAAACACATTATAGAACAAGAGATGTGGTCTATATTTAAGTAATTTAAGACAAAAACTCCCAATCAAAATCAACATAGAAGATACTGCCAGAAGTAAGATTTTTATAGGGAGCAGTTTCTGTAGAAGTTTCTCTTATTTCTATATGGTCATATTAAATCTACAGAATGCAGAACTGAAAGATATACTAACATGGTTTATGTGCTATTGTTAAGTGCCTTCAAGTCAACTGTGACTTAAAGCAACCTTATCACATGGTTTACTTGGCAAGATTTCTTTAGAGAAGGTTTGTCATTGCTCTTCTCCAAAGCTAAGAGAGTGTGCCTTGTCCGAGGTCATCCAGTTGTTTCCCTTGCCTGAGCAGGGATTTCAAGCAGGCTGTCCAAGAATTTTAGTCTAGCACTCAAACCATTACCACACACTGGCTTGATTTATGTGTTAATACATGATTTCTGCTTTAGATCGCTCTGTAATCTTGTCTCACGCATCTCTGCAATCTCTATATAGTGAAACTAAATGAGAAGGATATAACATGCTGCTTTTCACAGAAATGTCTCCAGTAGATAGTAGATAAAAAGAACCAAGTCACTCACTCAACCCAGATGATTGCACTATCTAGTTGTTCTTATAACAATCTGGGACTGGACTACAAGGAATATTGTATTGAATACAAGGAAATAGTTTAATATGAAAACATGTGAAATGCAGAATCATAAGGAGATGGACAGTCTTCTGTAACATGTAGCCGGTGGGCTACATCAAGGACTTTGTGAGCTGCTAGAAAACAATTGCTTCTTTGCTTTGTCAGCTAACATTAAGGTAGTCATTAAATAATCACAATGAATCTTAATAATCTTCGTTCAGGCAAGCAGTTGTTCTGCTCAACAGAATTGATGTTCTTTTACAAGAGTAGTTCAAACATTTTTATATGTATGAATATAATTACTACAATCTTAAAATAATCAGCATAAAGTATGAACTGTTTATTGCAGTCTTTTAAATAGCTTTGATGCTTTGCTCACATTATTATAGCAGAAGACCGCACATGCATTTTCATATGAATTTTCTGTATATTTCCATAAACATAGGCTGGAGTCCAAAGAGTCTAACAAGCATGCCTAAAACACTTCTGCCTTGCATAATTGTACCTTACCAATTTTCCTGTTCCCTCTGTAGCTTTTTGTGATGCATTGGGTACAAATCTGGAGGAGGTTGTGGTAGGAATGAGGAACTGGTGTACATAAGACAGGCATGATGCAACATTAGATCCTGTCCGGAGCCAGTTGTATATTTAAAGTAGGTGTTTTCACTTTAAAAATCGTTTGCAGTTTGGATGTCAAAGATTGGCTACCTGTATGTATCATCAGAGGACATCTTGCCTCATGGCTTTTTGGGTGCTACAGTAAACAATGGATGGGGTGGGGGCTGCCTACTGCCACCTGCTCTACCACTAGAAAGCTGCTACCTATTCTATCCTCTCTTCCCCCATGCCACAACCATTGCTAAGCATGAGCAGCACCACAGCTCAGAGGGTCCACTTCTACTTCTTGACCCTGGAATCTGAGGCACTAAGCTGTTATCCTGGATCCTCTGTGATCAGAAGTGAAGAAAGTGGGAGTGCAAGACGGGGCTTCCACGTTAGTTGCAGCCAAGCCCTAGAACATTTTGCCCCAGGGGAATGGCTAGCATCTCTTTGTATATGTACATGCCAGATTAAGATCACAGTGTTCAGAGACACAATTTATCAAGGTATTTCTTGATCCATTGCATTTTTTGCAATGTTATGGCAGTTGTTTGTCACTCCAAGGGACAAACATTTAGATGACAGGGATCATATACCAGCTCACCATTCACATAATGGACTATCATGCAATCAATCTTAATTTCTCACAGTTTGTACAGGGAGGGGGCAATGGGAGCAGAAAATTGTTGGTTTGTTCCCAGAAGCTAGCATTTGAGAAATAAGAGGCTTGGAGCTGACAGCCTTTCCTCTTTTCCTAACTGCTGCTTCCACTTCTGTGATCACAGTCTCCTTTACTGCTGCTGTACCAGCTATAGGATCTCAATAGGTATGTTTTTCAGACAATACATAAAAAAAAAAAGGTAAATTAAAAATTTAAAAAGTAGGCCTTTAAGCAAGTCAGAAGACTTTAGCATTCTCTTTGAACGTCTGTCCTGCTGCCATCCTCTTACTCTGATACTTGGCCTGTAGATAGCAATGTATATGCCTATTTCTTGCCTATTTCTTGCCTATATGCCTATTCATCCACCATGGGTTATATACTATTAGAAGACAGGGTCATATTGGAGCTTTTACTAATTTTTGGAAGTTGCTCTAGCAAAAACAGCTAAACTAATGCTGAAGTTACCATTGATGCTTTCAAGACTTATCTGATGTCTTATCTGATGGTGTCAACTTTTTGAAGGTAGTATGAGAGATGTTTATTTCTTTTTTAAAAAAAAAATACTGATGCTACAAAATATACTAGCTTGACAGAGCACAAATCATGCATTAGACATGATGCTTTGCTTTAGTCTGGTATTTTCTTGGTGGTATCAAGAAAACAGTATCATGTATCACTGGAGGGACCTATTATGAGGCTTTCTCAGTGGAGAAATGCTGCCTGCTGCTGTTAAGGTTGTCTGAATCTCAGGAATCAATAAAGACAATTGGCTTGTGGAATTCTCTAAATGAGATGCTTTCGTGAAAGAGTTGTTGAACAGTGACATAGCATGACATTTGTCAAGTTGCTCCTAGCATTTGTTGCCTTATTTTCACCAGCAGAAATTTCATCCAAAGGTATCAAATTGATTCCAGAAACCTTTAAATTAGATCTTCTTGTCATGTAGTGTAAATGTGTAGGATTTCCACTCCCAACTGTTTGGGGTTTTTTGGCAATAGTTGTAAGTAAATAAATAGAGAATAAATGAGCATTTCACTGTAGTGGGTCTGAAATCCCTGATTGAAATTGCACTATCATGATGCATCTTTAACTCTTGGATTATCTTTTTATGAACAAAGGACAGAATTTAACTTCTATTGCCTGAAGATCATTTCCCTCACAGAGTCCAGAAAGAAAAATACAAAGGTGCATTATTATATCCATTTTTAATGACACTAACAAAAAGCCACTAAAAGTTTTATGAAGATATTAGGAAAGCATTTTGAAAACTGGATATAACTTTGAATTCAGACAAAAATAGTGTCCCAGAATTCACGTACTTGGGCTTTAGGGACATGATCTTCTTCATGCTAATTCCTGTCCTCTGCTGCTTTCCCAGCTTCTCTTTCTACATCCTGAAAGAAAATACACTGAAAATTTTTAAAGTGGACAAAGCTAATTTAGTTATCAGAACAGGTTATTACTTGTAAGATTCTTTTAAGTACAGCCTTCTTCTTTGAGCTTGCTTCTACCTCCATTCTCACTGTAGGTTTGACGGGACATTCCTTAAGCTGCCCTATATTACAAAAAGGAGATCTAGAAGAGAAAAGAGGAGGAGGAGGAGGGACATTGCTTCTCTGAAATCCATGCTTATGTTATATGACCTTTTCCTTTTGTGGCAACCTTAGAAGAACCACCATTTTTTTTTTTTGTTACCTCCTGAATGTTTCCTCTGTTTCCAATGGAACATTGCCAAAGCTGGCCACACATGCTGGTGACCCATCAACAAGGGAGAAGCACATGCAGAGAACTGCAGTATGGAGGGGGAATCACAAGTGCAAAGGAAGAGAGTTCATCACCACTAACTGGAGAAGTGGAGCTAGTAGTTCCAGTCAGGGAGATTTCAGGATTGTCACAAAGCCTAATAATGCAAAAGGGAAACCTTCTGTGTAAAGCTCTGTTTCAAAGTAGGCTTGTGTAAATGAATGTTTTAGTAGAATGAATAACTGGAAAGTCAAAACCAGCTGTTTTGGGACAAGATCCAATGTTTTATTTAATTTAGTTCTGAATCTTCAAATTCTGAATTTATGCATTCTACATCACATTACAAATTTCATGCATCATAGTTGCTACAGTTAACAGTCAAGCCACTGAGTCAAATTTGTTCAAGATACGGGTTTATATATCATATGAAAATGGTCTAAGATGGAATAACAGTTCTAAGCACGTAGATTACATCAAATATTCAGGCCTCCTTCACACATTCCAAGAAAGGGATTGTTTGTTGGGAAAGACTTTTGCAATTAGAAATGTTGTTCCCACCATGCCAAGGCATTTTGCTGCCTGAAGCACAGCAGCAAATGATACCTCACTCCCACCCCAGGGAAGGTGCAAGTTATTCCATCAACAGAAACAGAAGATTCCCCCAAGTACCTTTGTCCATCCCTAGCAGTAAAAATATTGTTATAGTAATGCATTGACTCTCTACTTGCTATCAGTCATCTCACTCTGCTGAATAATACAGCCAGCCCTGTATGGTTGTGCCCACAGCTAGGTGGGATAACATCACAGGGAACAGTGTCCTACATGGCAGAAGAAATGTCTGGAAGAAGCAAATTTTGAAAGTCTCAAGATAGTCCCAGAATTGTGCAAAGAAGTACATTGAAGAACTCTGATGCAAACTTTTGAATCTGTGATGCAAATCCTTAGATTTTTAAAAAAGTTTTTGTTTTCTCAAACCCCTCCAAGTGTATGGTGTTTACTTAGCTGTGTTTGGGAGAACAACCAGTCTGTTCCGGCAAACAAACCACAGCAGACATGTATAATTCCATCTTTTGTAACTCAATTAACCTTTTAATGTAATCTACCTTAATTATCCTTAAAAAAATATTGTGTCAAGGACCTAGTTATCCACAGAGAGCACAAAGGTATCTAGAATCCATTACTGTTGGCTTACTCTGACCTGATTATATTATTATATAAAGTGCCTCCTAGAAATATCAAAGCATATTAAAAGTTTTAACTAATACAATGTGTTTCAAAGGAATTTGCTTTCTTTGGAGCAGGAATGTCCCCATAAAAAGGCATGCTCTGTATTACAATGCACGGTCCAATGAGTTGCAAGCCCTCCCATACATGTCCTGGAATAAACCCTGCTGTCTTCTAAACCAAATCCATTTGAATTCATCCACGGTTTGCAGAATACTTTCTGGTAAAATATACTATATGCAGTCAGCCTGAGCTTGATTTCTCTTACCCTCTGCCGTGTACAACAGCTCCTAGTAGAAATCGTATAACCTATAGATTCTTTACTTCAGTCTAAATAGGAGACCATTGTGTGCGTTGTGGTCTCCCTACAGTGCAATTCTTAGATGGACACAATGTCAGTCTAATGATTACATTTATCTACTATATAGAAACTCCATGAGGACCTTACTTCACTTGCCCTGCTGAGGAACCTTTCAGCCTCACACTGGACTGAGAGAAGTTTGAGTTTTCAAGCAGTGTGTTTTGTATCTTCAAATGGAGAACTAAATGTTATTCCTCTTCTTTGCTACCTTTGTTCCTAGACGGTTCATGGCTCTTTGGGGTATGGCCTGATGACACTGCTTTGATCGTCTACAATCTCTTACTCCATACCACCTCACCACAACATGTAGATTCCTTGACTGTAACCTCATCACTCCTTCGCTCCTCTGTACGTACTTTTAAAAAACTCTTTGCTGATAACAAACAGGTGTCCTTTGAAAGCTTGTGGAAAGAAATTTGTGTATTTTTGGTTTACTCGATAAAGGTATTACCACAATATGACTTTTGGAATTTTTCTTTCCAGGGTGACACACTGATACTCCATGGGAGAATGCATTACAATTAACAATGTCCAGAGGGGTGGCTTATCATTTTTTTGCTGTAAAAACAGGAGAGACATCAGTCACCATGAAGACTCAACAAATTTAATATGGCATACCACAAGCTTGTGGATGAGTGTATTTTAAATAATGACAGAGATCCTGCATCAGAAGAAGAACATGCATCATGTAGCTATGTCTCTATAGCTGCATCTTCAGATGTTCACTCCCAAAATGTGCCCTGTAAGCAGTGCAGCCCTGACCCCTACCCCCTGCACAATCATTTATGTATTCTTAGAATGTGGCGGGATCAGAGAGAGTATGTCGGGCTATTTTTCTGTAGCTGGACACATGGTGACAAGTATCCATAGGGACCTCTGGAATCCTCAAGAGATCTCTGCAGATACTGTCCTTGTAGCACATCCAGAAAATAGTTGGATGCATGCCTCCTAATTCCCTTAGCGACAACAAACAAATGGCCATGCTGGGTTGCTGTGCTGCTCACCAGGTGGGATTGGGAGAATTTTAATCAGAACTAAATTCTGACCTCCACAATGAACATAAAAGTGAATTGTGATGGCATACAACTGAGCTATACCATTATAATTCACCAAACAGGTTACCAGCCAAAGTTATTATCACCTTGTGCATTGTACCCTGATAGGTTAGGAGACAATACATAAATAAATGATTAATAAATAAAAGGGATCTTAAATCTGTTAGTTTTTAGAATGCCACAAGAATCTTTTCTATTTTCCTAACAAGGGAATGTCACTAACTGTATGAAGTGGCAGTGGTGGAATGAAAATATTTGATGGGGTCACGTACAAACACATGTGTTTTGCAAAGTCCCTTGGCCCCAGTCCTGTTGCTTCCAATCAAAGATCTAAACCAGGGACAGGTGATTACGAGAAGTGTGGAGCTGTTCAAATATTTGAAAGGCTGTCA
>CAOKZL010002538.1:0-224794 GCA_948472985.1 Iguana delicatissima
AGCTCACCCGTTTGCAAGAGTGCTCTCAATGAGGAAGCGACTCCGCCCCCCCAGCCTCCAACTCCCCCTCCCTTTTCAAGCCTAAGAGAGGACGAGAAGGAGAGGAAAAAACGTCCCTTTTAAACCACAGGCTGTTTAAGAAGGCTCCCTCGCTCACACATCCACCCCCCCTTCTCCTGAGCTTAATTCCTTGCCACAGACACAGGGGAGTGAAGACAAAGCCTCAACTCTGCACCCTAAAAACCCCACTCTCCGTCCGAAAACCGCTGCCACCATGTGACACTGTAGGTTTATTTCCAGTCTCTTAGTGGACTTCCACCTTTGCAAAACTGGAAATTTCCTCCCAGTGCTTTTACTAGGGTTCTTGCCAGCCTTCCAAAGCTGACTTCCACACATGGAACGACTGGCAATCTCCCCAACTCTCTCAAGTATGCTGCCACCACCCCCCTGAATTAAGAATTACTTAGACAGAACAGGAGGGACTCTGCCTAATCCCTAAGCGCAAGGAACTTCCACCTCCCCCTTGCCCTTAGTGAGAGGTCCTATGTAGCGTGTGCCAACCCTGGCGTGGAAATGGAGAGAAACGGAGGTTTATAAAAGTGTTTTAATCAAGGCATGCAAATAAACAATATCACACTTGGGAGACCCCCTCTCCCAGGTACACTTAGTTACAAGAATTTACAAAACAGATACAACAGCACAGATACATTCTTAAGATCAGCCAATTCCCAAAATAACAACATTAGCCCTAACGCGACTAACTACTTATTTCTAGTTACTCACAATTAGGTTATAGGCGTAGATGGTCTAAAGGAGGAGAGAGGGGGGGTCCAGGAGACAGGGCATGCTGCCAGCTCCACTGGCCCCGCTCTCCTCTCTCTCTCGCTCTCTGGCCACACGGCCTCTCAGAAGTTTTATTTTCCTCCTTGGAAGGATCTGGAAGCCTCTCCAAGATGCCCGCCTCTTTCCTTTTTGGTTGGTCAATTCTCACCTTGTGACCTGTGATGCTGACCCTTTCTTTTTGGTTGGTCAACTCTCACCCTGTGACCCTTGATGTAATCCTAACATCTCATTAACCCTTGGTTTACCTGAAGAGAGAAGTATCTCCCTTTGATAAGCCTAGATAATGGGAAGCCCCATTATCAAGCTACCACAATCAAATTTAGCATGGGAAGGCTCTTAAAGACACCCTGGAGCTTCAGTTGGTTGAGATGCTGAAGTCTGACTTGCTCACACAAGCCAAAAATGTGATGTGATGCAGCAGCAAAACAGACAAATCAAGTTTTAGGCTATTGGAAACCACACGTTCTGAGATACCGAAAGCGGCAATAGTTTAATGTTTGTTCTGCACTGCTGAATGTCAGCCTTGTGGGTTTTCTGTACGAAAACTTCAAATTGATGCCTCAATAAATCTATGGATGTGGCTTTTCTGTGATCAGCAACTTGGCTCATACAAATGCTAATCACTTTGAAACAACTCTGTACAAGTCCAGGACTCCTTAAGATGGACCCATGGCAGTTGAAGTGGAATCAAAGTGTTATAATATATAATGCAGAGACACTACCCAGTGTAGATGGTTTCTGACTTCCATTGGCAGCTACAGAATTCAGAGGACAGTTGGATCATGGGACTTCTCTACATGGAAATACAGCCATGTTGAGAAGGTTGTGTCCCTGAGGATTAAATATGAGTTACAGCAGGTTGTTCCAACTTTCTGGTGATGATCTAGAGTTCCTGAATGTTGTGCAAAGATGAGTTTGGGTTCTTTTAACATAGTGCAGGTTGCCTCCAGTGCGCGCACACACTTACAGAGAGTGAGAGGGCACTAGATGGGTGGGTAGGCAGATGTATGAAAGCAGTTGAAAGATGGCTGGGTAGCTGGGTGGGTAGATAGATAGACAGATGTAAGAGAGCATTAGATAGATAGATGCATAGATAATAGAGGGATATGAGAGAGCATTAAGTAGGTAGATGGGCAGGCAGAGAAATAGATGTAAGAGAGCATTAGATAATTGGTCGATAGATGTGGGAGGGCATTAGACTGATGGATGGATAGGTGTGAGAATATGAGAGCGTTAAATAAGTATAGATAGATAGATCTCAATAGATGGGTAGATCAATGTGAGAGAGCATTAGGTAGGTAGGAAGGTAGGTAGGAAGATAGATGGATGGATAGATAGATAGATGTAAAAGAGCATTAGATTGATTGATCAATCAATCAATGGATAGGTACATGAATGTGAGAGAGCATTAGACTGATAGACAGATGATATCAGTCTAGAGAGACAGACAGAAAGATAGATGTAAGAGAGCATTAGGTAGATGGATGGATAGATGGATGGATGGATGTACGTATGAGAACATTAGATAAATTGATCAATGAATACGTAGATGAACATGAGAGATCATTAGATACATAGATAGATAGTTAGATGTTAGAGAGCGTTAGACAGACACACAGATGATAGATAGATATAAGACAACATTAGATAAACGGATGGGTGGATGGAATGATGGATGGATGGATGGACGGATGGACAAGAACATTAGATAGATTGCAGTGGATAGGTAGATGAATGTGAGAGAGCGATAGATAGATAGATAGATAGATAGATAGATAGATAGATAGATAGATAGAAGAAAGCATGAGATAAAAAGATAGATGGATGAATGTGTGAGAGTGCATTGGACAGGTAGATAGCTAGATGTGGGAGAGCATAGTAGGTAGGTAGGTTGGTGAAGGAGAGCATTAGATGGATAGACTGCATACATTAAATTAAATTAATAAATTAATTGGCTTTTGCCTTTTTCGGTTTTCCAAAATAAAAGCAGTCTGGCTCCAAGGTGGCTGGTCAGAAGACTCGTTTTTATTTTGAGGAACTGAAGAAGAGAGAATCTGAAACATTTTGCTAGTTGGTTTATTAGGTTCTGTCTGTTAATCTTTCTAATAAATATGTATTATTATATGAAATGCATACTTTGGGGATCCAGAACGTGCTTGTCAGAAGTGCTGTTTTTCTGGGTTAAAATAAGAATCCTTGTTTCTGCATGAAGGCTAGAATCCTTGTTCTTGCAATAGCTTTCTATGTGCAGAGATTTCGAGGAGGCAAGAAGATGGATAATGAAGAATCTCTAGCCATCTGGTGGATAGCCAGAAACTGGTTTCCCATTCTGCTTATAAAAGCAAATGCTCCATTAAAAACAGAAGCAGAAACAACCATGTGTCTTATAAATTAAAAAAAAAAAAGATATTCGGACCTGAATAATGACTTTATGTCAGGAACAACCAAAAAGTGGGTGCTGCGTGTTAGAGTTCTCCAAGACTCTTCATTCAGTTAATGTTTTGTTTTCTTTTTCCTTTCCAAATTACTTCTACTCTTGCATTTCCTCAAGCTTTGAACAGTTTTGCATCAACTACTGCAATGAGAAGTTGCAGCAGCTGCTGATTGAGATGACCTTGAAGGCGGAGCAAGACGAATACGAACAGGAGGGCATTGAGGTAAGCGAGGAGAGGCCAAGTTACCTAGCCCATGATCTAAAGACCTCGCGCTTGCATATATGCGATTGCAAAATTGTCCAAAGGGGAATTTCTCACCCATAGATCTCTTTATAGTACTTCATAGCACTTTGGTACCATCCTATACATCCTACAGAATCCCAGGATTTGTAGTTTGGGGATGCAGTAGAGCTCTTTGAGGGAGCATCCTAACCAGCTAATGAAACTACAAATCCCAGGATACCATTGGATGGAGTCCGTAGGAAGCTTATCTGATAGGTTAGGGATTTGCACACAAGTACAAATGGTTCCAGGAAGGCCTCCATAGGCAAGTAGAGCTGATTAAAGAGTTGAATCCCCATTACATTAATGGGGCTTGTCCTTAATTTGGAAATGTTGGCCCTTTCCGCATTCACCTGCTGGCCCCTCCCTAAACTGCAAACCCCAGGATTCCATAGGATGTTGAAAATGGAATAATAGCACTATAACAGTCGAGTGTGGAAATGGTTGTTGAAAGAATGAGTTGTCAGATAACAGAGGATCAAAAGGGGCTTCCTGTATGTAGCTTAGAAGACTGAGAAGATTGGGACATGAGATCCAGGATTTCCTTCCAGCTCTGAGATTCTATGTACATTAAATGGAGATCAATGTGCTCTAATTGTGTAGAGTGAAAATTTTGGACAGACAGCAAAAAATCTCCTCTTTCACATCACTTTAACCAGCATTTCTGCCTTGTATGGAATCCTGGGATTTGTAGGGGTTTTTTTTTAACTTGTAATTTTTATATCAAAATTCCCACCTAACAAAAATCAAACAAAATAAAGTAACCATCATACAGTTTCTTTTACAATTTGTACCACTGTTTATATAATTCTTCCCTTGCCTTTTATTTCTCCCATTCCTTATTTAACATTTCCCTCAAATTATATACTATTTCTTAAATCTTTATATGAAATATCTTTTTTGTGTTGCTCATCGTGTACTAATGCTTTACATACAGTGTATAAATAAATTTCATTCCTTTTTAGCATCTTCCCCACTCTTGTCATTAACACTTATTTAATCCTTTCCAATTTAACTTTTTAAAAAATCTGTTTATCCTTCCTTGCTTTTGACCTGGTCCATTATCAGTCTCCATTCTCACTCAAACTGTTGAGTCAAGTTCCTTTTTCTCAAGCTAGAATTGATATTTATAGATAGATAGATTATCTGTAGAAGTGTATCTTACTGGGATTTGTAATTTTATTAGGCACTACAGCTCTCTGGTAGGGAATTCCAAGTTCCGTACCAAACTACAAATCCCTATGGATTAAAATGCTATGGTTGGGTAGCGTGGAAGAGAATGGGTGCACAACAAACTCATCCTGAAGTGTGTTTCACTTGCAAACAAGTTGTGCCTGTGTGTTTTTGTTTCCAAGAAACCCATCCAGGTGTGATTCCCCCCCCCCTATCATTTTAGTGGGAACCAGTTCCTTATTTCAACAACAAGATCATATGTGACCTGGTGGAAGAGAAACACAAGGGGATTATTTCCATACTGGTAAGAATGACAATAAAAATTCCTGATAAGTTTAAAGTTACGTCTACACAGACAGCCGTGCTGACTGAGGATAATGGGATTTATAGTCTAACACATCTGGAGGGCACCTGATAAGCGAAAAATTGCACTCGAAGGAATGGGGTATGCTCATGGTCTAGCTTGGTTTTTGCTCATCGTTAGAACAAAAGGTAAAAGCCAGAGGGCCAATTTGGAAACACAACTCTTATTTTAAAAATGACTTGAATACGGCAGACTCTTTCTTTAGAAACACCCTGCAAAGAAATGAGGTTTGGGTTGTCTGTTTTCTCTGCAATAAAATAATTGCATAGCCCCAAAGTACCTGCGTAGCCTAGCTTTTAGAGTCTCTCAGCTGCCAATAATCCAGCTTTTCGATAGCTGTTCCAGTCTTTGGAATAAGAGGGAAAATCCATATAAAATCCAGGAACGATGTGATGTCACAGGAAAGGGGGCATGGTTGTGCAAGGAAGGCAGGGTTGGGGCCCTGATAAGGTGATATTTGGCCCCAGGTGATGTGATTCTCCATCTTTGATTCAGGGTATATCTATGTTTCAAATCTTTTTATTCAAAATTCAAAAGTCTACATTTTCACTCTCATCACAGATAACCCTCAACCACATTATACACAACAAATATATTCATAGCTTAATCAAAAAAGATTCCAATGAATTTTACATAATATTCCTTAAAAGTAAACATTGAAGTGTGTGGCTATCCAACTTCTCATATTCTTTCGTAGATAACTCTCCATTAGTAAACTTAGTTACCTAAACTACTTAGTTATCTAAATTTTCTTTTCTTATCTTAAAATCTCTTCCCTTATTTCCTTTTCCTGTACTAGTTGGTTATTCCTTAGTTGTTATTTTCCAACGATAACTTAAAAACTATAGTTCTTTAAAAACTACTCCACTTGCTCCCAATTCTGTTGATTTTGCTTTATCATTTCTATCTTTCTCCCATGGTCATCCATTTTTCTTTATTATTTTTATATTCCTTGAGTGGTCTTTTTTCTTTAGTAAAATATCTTCTAATAATTTCATCTTCATACTCGTATTTCTTTTCTTTTCTTTTCCTTTCTTAACCCATCCTTTTATTCCCATTTCTATTATTCTCTTCTTTTTCCTCTCATAGTTTTCTTCTTTCCCTTAGATTCTTCCTGTTATTCTTTCTAATCACTTATCATGTCCTATACAGTCTTACCATTCCTCAAATGTCTAATAATAAGTATTAAATAAAAACATCTCCTATTCCTTTATTCCTCTTATAGCCAAGTTCCCCCACCTAGCTTCCAATATGGGAACAATCAATTCCCAGTCCTCATTAATTTTCTCCATTGGATTTTGGGATAATATTGCTATTAATTTATCCATTTCTATTAAGTCATATATTTTTATTAACCATTCTTCCACTTCTGGAATTTCGTCTTGTTTCCATTTGCTTGCATAACTCATTCTCGCTGCTGCTATCATATGTGTTAGTAGCTTTCGATGTGATTTTTTTTAAGCAATTCTATTCATTCATACATATTTAGCAAATATATTTCTGGATACATCGGAAATTCCATTTGTAGAATGTTCATTATATTATTATATATTTGTGTCCAAAACGTTTTACCTTTGCACACGTCCACCATAAGTGAAAAAAGGTTCCTTTCTGCTCACATTTCCAACACTTAGTTTTGGCCATTTTGGTCATTTTTGCTATTTGTACCGGAGTATAGTACCACCTGTAGAAGATTTTATAGTAATTTTCTATTAGGGCTACACTTTTCAATATTCTAGTTGTTATTTTCCAAGAATTTTCCCAACTTTCAAGTTGTATTGGCCTTCTTATATTCTGCGCCCATTTTATCATATTCTCCTTAATAGTTTCTTTTTCTAGTTCTAAACTGAGCAGATTTTTATATAGTTTTGCTATCAAGTGTTCAACTCCTGGTTTAAATAATTTGTCAAGTTCATTCTCTTTAATTTCTGTCCCTATCATTCTTTGATCTATCTTGAATTTCTCCACGAGTTGTCTATGCAGTAGCCAATGGGAGGAGAGTCCACTATTTATTAGTTCTTCTTTTGTTTTCATTAGAATCTCCTCGCCCTGGATCTTTACTATGTCTTTGTAGGTAATCCGCTTATTTTATTGCAGTTTCTCTCTCTTATAGAAAGCTTCGTGCGGGGATACCCAGAGCGGCAACTTTAGATATATATTTTTTTGTACATCAACCAAACTCTTAATATAGATTTTCTGATGAAATGATTATTAAATTCTCTATTTATTCTGGCTTTCTCATACCATAAGTATGAGTGCCATCCAAAGGGCAGGTCTGCCCCTTCCAAAGTTAACGTCCTTTCATCTTCCAGCTTAATCCAGGTAGTCACCCATTCAATACAACATGCATGGTAATATAGCAATAGCAATAGCATTTATTTCTATACCGCCTATCAACTAGTGTTATCTAAGCGGTTTACAATGCATTTTAGCTAATTGCCCCCAACAAGCTGGGTACTCATTTTACCGACCTGCGAAAGGATGGAAGGCTGAGTCAACTTTGGAGCCTGGCAGGATCGAACTCACAACCTTGTGATTGCAGTATTGGCATTCAACCACTGCACCACCAGGGCTCCATATAGTTTTAAATCTGGTGCTCCTGGACCTCCTCTTTCCTTAATATCCTTTGAACTACTCTATTTTATTTGAGGTTTTCTACCGTTCCAAATAAATTTGGAAAGGTCACTTCTCCATTGATTAAAAATAACATCGTTGATTATAATGGGAAGATTTTGGAATAAAAATATCATTCTTGGCAGAATGTTCATCTTTAGTATTGCAATTCTTCCCATTAATGATATATCTAGAGTCGTCCATCTTTTCAGATCATCTTTCACCGTCTGCCATACTTTTTTATAGTTGTTAACATATAGATCGGTATTATTTTTAGTTAAATTTATTCCCAGATACTTTATTTTTTTAGCTATTTTGAATAGAGATTCTCTTTCCAGTTCTATTTCTTCTTGCTTACTCATATTCTTGGTTAATATAGATGTTTTTTCGGGGTTTATTCTAAATCCAGACACTTTTCCATATTCATATAAAATGATTCAGGGTATATCTACAGGTAGATCTGTGTTTATGATTCCCTATGATTTTAGGGAGAGCCAGTGTGGTATAGTGGTTTGAGCACTGAACTACAACTCCCGAGACCAGAGTTTGAATAATCAATTGGCCATGGAAGCCCACTGGATGACCTTGGACAAGTCACATTCTCTCAGCCTCAGAGGAAGGCAAAACCCCTTTGAACAAATCTTATGAGCCAGAGCGGCATAGTGATTTGGGTGTTGGACCATGACTCTGGAGACCAGGGTTTGAATTCCTGCTTAGCTGTGGAAACCCACTGGATGATCTTGGGCAAGTCATGTTCTCTCAGCCTCAGAGGAAGGCAAAGGCAAACCCTCCTCTGAACAAATCCTACCAAGAAACCACTATGATAGGTTTGCCTTAATTGAATTGAAGGCACACAATAATAAAAACAATGATTTTAGGTAATCCCGGGATTTATAGTTTGGGGAATTCTCTACTGGTGTCAGGCCAGCTTTGCTCTCCCTGCAATGCCATGCTTTGGAAATGTGCTTTATTGTGCTGTCAGAGGATGATGGGATCGGGTGAGAAATAGTGTGCTGGGAACAAGGGAATTTCGTTTTAATGATCTCTGATAAGAGACGCAGCTGCAAGGTCACTCAGTTGGAAGGCAGACTAAGAGTCTGGGAAAGGAGTTGTTTTAATTGTCACACAGGATGGCAGGGTGCACTAATCTGAAATGTTACAGCTTATAGGGTATTGCAAATCCAGTAGTTCTTTAGTGTTGGCAGTCTCCAAGGTGGGTTGTTCTGAATATATCCTCTGAAACCTTTAGGCTTGTATTCTGAACTCAAAGCTAGCCAGTGTATGACAACTAGAGATCTGTTGTTCTATCATCAAGGGCAGTGTCGCAACGGAGAAACCCACGTCCCTCACCCTAACTACAAAACCCAGAATGCTTCCTTTTGGGACCATGACTCCCTCGGATGTTCATTCGGGATGTCAGAACAATATCCTGTCTTGAGGTTTACGTTGTGGCAGTCAATGTAGTCGTCGTTTGAGCATTGGACTACAGCCTTGGAGACCAGGGTTGTGTCACACACTCTCAGCCCCGACAAAATCCCACGATAGCTTTGCCTTAGGGTTGCCATAAGTTGGAAACGACTTGAAGGCACACAACAATAAAAACATCAAGGGTTAAAGAAAGCCATTGGTGGTCTGGTGGTCTCAGACTGCATCACACAATCCCAGGACTGCTGGCCACAGCACGTCCCCTCTCACATTTTATAGATGAAAAATGGGGAGACATTTGTCCAAGCAACCTGAGAGGGTGGTCAAAAGGGCAGAAGAGCAGTTGGACAGTGGAATCTGCTGCTGCCTCCATGGAGTGTGGTGGAGTCTCTTCCTTCTTCGGAAGCTTCTAAACAGAGGTTAGATGGCCATCTGTTGGGAATGCTTTGATGGTGTCTTCCTGCATGGCGGAATGGGGTTGGACTGGATGGCCCCTTGAGGTCTCTTCCAGCTCTATATTCTATGAAGACTCCACTCTCGTCCTCCCCTCTCCATCCTTGAGTTAATAGAGTGCAAATGAGTTTTGCACTTGAACTCAATGTTGAAGATAGAGCAAGCTTGTTTTCTGTTGCTCTGGAGACTAGGACATGGAGCAATGGCTTCAAACTTCAGGAAAAGAGATTCTACCTAAACATTGGGAAGAACTTCTTGATGGCAAGAGCAGTTCAACAGTGGAATCTGATGCTGCCTCAATGGAGTGTGGTGGAGTCTGCTTCTTTGGAGGTTTTTAAGCAGAGGCTGGATGGCCCTCTGTCAAAGGGAGGGCTTTGATAAGTGTCTTCCTTCAGGGTCGGCCTGGATGGCTCTTGGAGTCTCTTCCAACTCTATGAGTCTATGAAGACGCCACCCCCTCCTCCCCTCTCTGTCCTTAATAGAGTGCAAATGACTTTTGCATTTGAACTCAATGTTGAAGATGGAGCAAGCTTGTTTTCCATTGGTCCGGAGACTAGGACATGGAGCAATGGACTCAAACTTCAGAAAAAGAGATTTCACCCAAACATCAGGAAGAAGTTCCTGATGGTAAGAGCCATTCAGCAGTGGAATATGCTGCTTGGGAGTGTGGAGGAGTCACCTTCTTTGATGGTTTTTAAACCGTGTGTTCTTGCATGGCAGGGGGTTGGACTTGATGGCCATTGTGGTCTCTTCCAGGTCTGCAGTTCTATGATTCAATGTGCAAATTTTGCACAGAAGAAGTCCCAAACAGCGAAGACTTCTGTCATTCCAGCTCTATGATTCTATAGCCATTTCTGCACTAGTCTGTTCTAGTGCTATTATTTCACTTTCAACATCCTCAAAGGCCTCCATAGGATGTTGAAAGTGGAATAATACCACTATAACAGTGTAGTGCGGAAATGGCTGTTAGTCAATTTTTAGCAATTGAAGTAAGCTGCAATCAAAGGGAGAAAGCAGAAGGAGGAGAGAGGAAAATCAGAACATTTGAAATGAAGTTGGAAAAAAAAGTGGAGGGTTAATGGGACGAAACTGGGGCAGTTAGAGCAAGAGGAGGACACCTTTGGAAATTAGTCTCCATGCCATTGCTTGTTCGGAAGGAGGGGTGCTTGCCCTCTGTGATCTGACCCTTGGAAAGTGGGGGATTATAGGCTGGGAGAGTAACTCAAGAACAAAGGCCAGCAGGGGAGAGGAGCACCAATGATTAATACATGTGCTACTCGAGGCCAGGCTATCATTACTTGAAATTGCACCTGCCTTTGTGGCTTAATCGTGTGGAGTTTCAATCAGACGTCCCCAGTAACCTGTCATCACAATCCCGGGACTTCTGTTTCTCGGAGTCTGAAAACAGAAGAATAAACAACTCAATCTTTGATTCTTTGCCAGGTGTTTAAAGAGCGAGTCTGCAGCACTCAAGGCATTTTTAAAATAAGAGTTGCATGTGTCCAAATTCACCCTCCTGGCTTTTGCATTTTGTTCTGTAACCGAAACAACAAATGGGAAAACAGCTAGTCAGGAGCCACTGTGAGGCTGATTGCTACAGACTATGATGTGAAATGGATATAGTGGGCCTTCCACATTCACTGGGGTTAGGGGCACAGGACCCCTGCAGAAATGGGAAAAATTGCAAATATCAAAATGTGTGGGGGAGATGGGGGAGGCAGGGGCTGAAGAGGCTTGCAAATAATCAAAGGCATGAGAATGAAACATGCAAATGTGGAAGGCAGATGGTATATGGCAGTGAAGGATGCACAAAGTAAGTGATGCAATGTGGAAAAATGAGGACTTTGCTAGATTGTAATAGCTGCACAATGCCATTTCTATGCAGTACAAATAGAAGGAAAAATGCAGCAAAGAGTATGCTATCCTTTGCCCTCACTGTGGTCAGTGTTTTGAATCCAGCTCTACATTGATTGGGGACTGGTTACCAGGTCGGGAACATCACGCAAAACCTTGGAAAACCAGAACAACTTAACACAGGCACTCCTCAGTTAACAAAACCTCTGACAAAGGAGCTTGTTTTTACAAAAAGCCTTTTTACAATGTCCTGGCCTCCCTTCTCCTCCTTGTCCTCCATCTAGCTAGAAGGTTTCTTCTAGCAGCATTGACTTCCGGAGGATGAGGAAGGAGGGTTAGAGAAACACACACTTCCGGTGTTGGATCGAAGTGGTGTTCCTGCAGTAAACAATAAAGCTAGGAAAGATTTGGCTTTTGCTCTACCCAGTCCTACTGTAGCTGTGTGTGCCTGGTTACAACAGGCAAGGTAAACAGCTGTTGCCTCCGCAATCCATTACTAAACATGTGAATAGCAAAAAACAGAGAGAAGAGGCCAGAGAGAGGAATCTGCCTTACCCATTCCCTCAGCAATTTTTTTTTTAAATCCACCTTGAATACTTTTTGGAAGACGCTTTCAAGTGATCACTGGTAGGTTCAAAATATGTTTATTTCTGCAAGGCTTAACTGATCTGGCTGTCTCATTTCCCATGTGCATATCATCTGTTTTGGATGCAAACTTTGCCAAAACGTGTTGAACTAATCGATTGAACTAATCTGATACCAAATTTTCTGTTAAATTTTTCTGTTAAATTTTTCTGCCCAGGAACACACTGACTTTGTTAACGGAGATGCACTTGTATTCCACCTCCCACTCTGTGTAAATGATTGGTTGCTTTGGAGATACTCCTGATTTTTGGTTGATTTTTAAAGCTGCAGAACTACTTTTGTGAGAATTTTCATCCAACTCAATAAATTTTTTCAAAGCTCTGCTTTGAACAGGGGAAAAGTACACCTTTGCCTAGCTCTGGTTTGGATGCATTTGCAAGAACTGCTTTTGCAAAAGTTGTAGTCAAACTAAGGAAAGTTTTCCAAGCCCTGCTTTGAAGAGCAAACAGTCTACAGCAGTTTTTCCAGGGCAGCCTGCAGCAATAGAGGACCACGAACATCCAGTAACATGGGCGTGCTTATGTATATCATTTCCAAGGCAGTGCACTCGCACTGGGATTTCTCCCCCTTGACCAGAGAAGAAGAACCAGGCGCTGTAAAAACTGGGAACTCTAACATTACATTGTTGTTTGTATCAGCTCCCTCTCTCTTTTTCTGAAGGATGAAGAGTGCTTACGTCCCGGTGAAGCGACCGACTTGAGTTTCCTGGAAAAGTTGGAGGAGAAAGTAGGAGCCCATGCTCACTTCGTGACGTATGCACCTATGCTCTGTAACTTTCCCTAGAGGAGGCCCAGGGTTTTCTCCTAAGCATTCTTCTCTGTTTCTGCTTGGATCCTCTGGGGTGTTGGCTGGGGTTGTTCTGGGAGTTAAGTAAACTTCCCCCACCCTTCTGCTAACCTATTTGACCTCGAGACAGCTAGCATAGTGTAGAGATTTGAGGTTGGACTAGGGCCATTTCTGCATTAGACTGTTATAGTGCTATTATTCCACTTTCAACCTCCTATGGAATCCAGGGGTTTGCAGTTTAGGAAGGGGCCTAAACTGCAAACCCCAGGATTCCATAGGAGGTGAAAGCCAAATAATAGCACTGTAACAGTCTAGTGCGGAAATGGCCATACTTTCTCAGCCTCAGAAGAAGGCAGTGGCAAAACTCCTTTGAAAAAAAGTATGACAGGAACGTCCTATTTTTTAGAGTTAGTGTAGTGTAGTGGCTTGAGGACTCCAGAGACCTGGGTTCAAATCCTCCTCAGCCATGGAGACTCACTGGCAGACTATGGACAAGTCACATTCTCTCAGCCTGAAAGAGGAAAGCAAAGGGAAACTTAAATCCAACCAAGGAAACTCTATGAGAAGCAGCGTGGTATAGTGGTTTGAATATTGGACGGACTCTGAGAGACTTGAGTTCAGCTCCACAGCTCTGCTGTGGAAACCTGCTGAGTGACCTTGGGGCAAGGCACACTGTCTCAGCTTCAGAGGAAGACCATAGTGGCATACCCCATTTGAACAAATCTTGCCCAGAAAAACTCTGTGACAGGTTTATGTTAGGGTCACCACAACTTAGAAACAACCCAAAGACACACAAATGCCAAACTGGGCTTGGAATGAAAATCACATTGAACTCTCTCTCTCTCTCTCTGCAGCCGAAAACTTGCAGATCAAAAGTCGCGAAAGTCAATAGACTGGGTGGATTTCCGCCTCCTTCATTATGCCGGTGAGGTGACCTATTGCACAGTAGGTGAGAGATGGATCTTTCTTCCTAGGATCTTTCTTCAGTTGGGTGGTAGTGCTGTTGTAACATCACAAAATGTAGGTCTCAAATTTTCTGCTACCACAGTCCAGGGGTTTATTGTGCACAATTGCACAACTGCACAGTTGAGAGCAGTTTGAGACCACTTTAACCTGATCTGGCTCTATCCCTCAGCATCCTGGGATTAATGGTTTGGCAAGGGGTACTTAGAATTTCTTCAGTGTGCTTAGGCCATTTCCACACTAGACTGTTATAGTACTATTATTTCAATTCAGCATCCTGCAGAATCCTCAAAAGCCCCTCCCTAAACTGCAAACCCTGGATTCCATAGGATGTTGAAAGTGGAATAGTAGCACTATAACTGGCTGATGCAGAAATGGCCCTAGAATCATAGAGTTGGAAGAGACCACAAAGGCTATCTAGTACAACTGCATTCTGCCACATTCTTTTCTGAACTATAGCTTGCAAAGAACTCTAAGGGCCTCGTGGAACTTCAAACCCTTGGATTCCATAGCATGCAGCTATGGCTGTTAAAGAGGAATCATAATGCTATAATTCTGTAGTGCGGATTACATTTCAGGGGAGCCAGTGTGCTGTAGTTGTTTCGATGTGAGATCTTCTGCCAAAACTTTCTAGAAGCAAAATCCAAAGTTGGAGGTTGAGATGGAGCAAGATTGTGCTTAGACTCAGAGTTTGGGAAAGTTACATTTTTGGCACTCTTTATTTGGATGGTCCCCTCTGCAGCTCAGTTACCAATGGATGCCCGTTCTATCTCACTACATTCAGAGTGGTGTACAACACAACTAACTTCACCGAATGAAAACATTTTAAAACAGCAGGAAAAAACAAGAATTTAACAAATAGGCTTTATCACACAAGGCACCTAAATCACAATTGTAGAAGGATTTAACTTGGACTTCTCACATGAAGCCATTCCTCTTATACTGTTCTCCTGTTGGGAGGTGGGTGTTTGGAAAACACTTCTTTTACTAAGACAAAAAATCTATAAATGAAACACTTTCCAAACGATCTCTCACTGAGAGAACAACAAAAGAGGAATGAGGTAACAAAGTTAATAGGGGACATGATTGTCTTACTTTCAAGTCATTTCCAACTTAACGGGTAACTTTCCCCACACTTTTGGTGGTCCTGCTTCAGACCTCTGTGTCGTGAGTATCCTGGGATTTTGGTTGTTAGCATCGCGTTTAGAGCAGCGAGTTCGAGATTTGCTTTTCTGCCTCTTCTGTTTAGCACAGAGGATTTTTTTCCCCCTTCTCTCTTACTCTTTCATTTTCTTCTTTCACTTCTCTAATCCAGGATTTTTAGAGAAGAATAATGATCTACTCTACCGGAATGTTAAAGAGGTAAGAAAATATGGAATGCTGATTTAACTGGGCAGCTCTCCTGGCTTATCCTGGAGGTTTGGGGTAAATACTGTTATGGGCTTGACGAATATTCCTTGATTTTTTCCTTCTGGATAAATGCTGAAACTAGCAGTCTTTAGCAGAGTTTTTGTTTCCAGAATAAGATTGAACCATAAAATCATAGAACAGAATCCTAGAGTTGAAAGACACCCCAAGGGCCATCCAGTCCAACCCCCTTCTGCCATGCAGGAAGACACAATCAAAGCCCTCCCTTTGAAGGGATGTCATTATGGAGGATGGAGCAAGCCTGTTTTCTGCTGCTCCAGAGACCAAGACACAGAACAATGGATTCAAACTACAGGAAAAGAGATTTCACGTAAACCTTAGGAAGAACTTCTGATGGTAAGAGCAGTTCAACATGGAATCTGCTGCTGACCCAATAGAGTGTAGTGGAATCTCTTCCTTCTTTGGAGGTTTTTATACAGAGGGAGGGAGGGCTTTGCTTGTGTCTCCCTGCATGGCAGAAGGGGATTGGACTGGGTGGCCCTTGGGGTCTCTTCCAACTCTACAGTTCTGTGAGAGCCAACATTTTGTAGTGGTTTGAGCATTGGGATTACGACCCTGGAGACCTGGGTTTGATTCCCCACTTGGCCATGGAAACCCACTGGGTGACCTTGGGCGCATGACACACTCTCAGCCCCATGAAAATCCATTATAGGTCCACCCCAGGGTTGCCATAAGGCAGGAACGACTGGAAGGCACACAACAAGGACAACAGCAACATAAACCAAGATAGTGAAATTATTTCATCCAAAATAATTTGGGCTATCCCTACCTTCAGTGCTCTAATATGGGTTGACAAACCAGACTGCACGTGACCCCCAGAATCCGGTTGTGTCATCCCCAAAAACACACAGCAGTTCCCCAAAGGTCCTCCAAGATCTTTTTTAAATCAACACCTTTTTTTGGTGGCATTTTTGACCCCAAATCCTGCACAAACTCCCCAAAGCATGGAAGAATACCTTTCCTCCATCCCGACAAGCACTCCAGAACCCCATACTAACCCCTAATATATTTGTTTTCCTCTAAAGTCCTTCTCAAAATGGCGGTGCCATCACTTCCTGTCATCATTTTGAGAAGGACTACAGATGGAAATAGAGGCAGTTGGGCTTTGCTCTCCATGTGGGGTACAGTCTTCAGGGGGAACATTAGCCTCTGCCCTCCCATTACATTTGACTAGTTAACTAATAGCAATGACTTTAGAGAATGCAATTTGTTTTAGCAAACTAACTTCTCTGTCTGCTTTTCTCCCCCGTTTCAAGGTGCTTTGCAAGTCCAAAAACGGCATCCTGAGAGAATGTTTCCCAGCCTCAGAACTGGATAGCCGGAGAAGGCCCGAGACTGTGAGTTCCACCGTTGTCAGGATGTGCTTTCATCCCACCATGCTTTGAACCTGTTTTTCAGTACTTTGAATCCATTGCTCCATGTCCTAGTCTCTGGAGCAGAAGAAGACAAGCTTGCTCCATCTTCAACATAGTATCCTGACTCTCAGGATGAAAAATATGTAAATAATTTTGTGCCTGGGAAACTGCTGCAGCCAGTGAGGTGATTTGACACATAAAGGTGTTAGTCAATCTTTGATGTGCACGCCAAATTTCAAATGGAAATGTATAAAACTTGTGTTTGCTTCTGATGCTCCAGTCCATTTTGGTAATGTTGCTTGCTTCTCTGAAATAAATGCTTCTGTTTTGGAACTCTGAGCAGACTTATTAAGTGCAAGCTAGCCAGGATATGAATACTGTACTGTCTTTTAACTCTGCTCGTGTAGGATTCTCTGGTGAGAATCTTCCCAGGCCCCAAAGTTTCTAGGACAAAATCTGAGACCCAAAGACTTGGCCCTTGGTGATGTCTTTAAATGTTATGCATTAAAAACCAACCACAGTTCCTCACAGCTTGTCATTCAAATATACACACACAGAGAACATATTTTCCTATTGGAGAATTAATACAGAAATCTGTGCAACATTTCTTGAAGTTTGAAGCCATTGCTCCATGTCCTAGTCTCTCGAGCAGCAGAAAACAGGCCTGATCCATCTTCCATATGACATACTTTCAGATATTTAAACATGCCTATCATGTTACCTCTTAACTTTAGGGCTCGATGGTTTCCAGGCCTTCTACCATTTTGGTTGCCCTCCTCTGGACACCGGATTATTGCAGGTGGGGTCTGACCAAAGCAGAATAAAGGGGTGCCATTATTTCCCTTGACCTAGATGCGAGACTCCTGTATAGTTTTACTAATATAGTAGAGCTATGCCGTAAAACTGTAAAACAAATTATTCAGATAAAATGCAAAAAATACTATATAAGATAAAGCAAAATGATAAATACATGTAATCAAACTATACAAAATTATAAAAGATTGTTAAATCAAGATGAGGTTTAAAAATAACAAGGGAAAGAGCAGTTGGCGAATGTTCAGCAATGTTCAGCGAGGCAATTCCGAGCATACCGAGCACTGAGTGGAAACGGATGAAGCTGAGCCAAGGAAGATGAAACCCTTGGTTGGGTGGAAGCCAGGAGTTTCTAGATCTCTAGCAGGCTGGTTAAAAAAAATAAAAATAAGGGCTGAAAGATAGGGAGCAGCTAGCTTGTGAAGGACTTTGAATGTTAATACAAGAACCTTGTACTGAATTCCAGAAGGGATGGGTAACCAGTGAAGAGATATCAAAAGTGGGATCACACTGTCAAAACACTGAGACAGAGAAGACAAGGCTAGCAGTGGTGTAGATTAAATAAATAAATTAAATCTCTCGTTTTTTGGGTCTGGCAGGTTGCAACGCAGTTCAAAAACAGCGTGGCCAGTCTCACAGACATCCTCATGTCCAAAGAACCCTCCTACATCCGATGCATTAAACCCAATGATGACAAAGAGCCAGGTAAAGCGATTTCTGGTTACTAATCACTGGTGTGATTTGGTTGTTGTGGTGGTGGTGATACAAAATGAGTTTCCTTTCTGATCCATATAATCATAGAATCGCAGAGTTGGAAGCGACCCAGGGGCCATCCAGTCCAACCCCCCGCCATGCAGGAACACCCATCAAAGCACTCCCAACAATCTATGCTTCTTCCAAAGCAAAAGCACTTTTAAAGTTTCCAGCTCACATGGAGGAGTTGGAATACAAACAGGAAGAGTCTGCTTCCTCTCTGGCTCTGTGAATAATAGAATCATAGAGCTGGAAGAGACCAAAAGGACCACATTGGGTCCAACCAATGAACCCAACTTGAGGGACTAATGATGCATTTGGGTGGTTGTGGAGATATTGGCCCAAGATCTACCATGATCTGTGTTCAGTAAGTTTATGTATACTTAGCTACAGAGTAGAGGCACCAAAAAATCCTCGTAGAATCACAGAATCACAGAATCAGAGCGGAAAGAGATCCCAAGGGCTACTCAGTCCAAGCCCCTTCTGCCATGCAGGAAGATACTCATCAAAGCTTTCCTTGGACAGATGGCTATCCAGCCTCTGCTTGAAAACCTCCAAAGAAGGAGGAGATTCCACCACGTTCCATTCAGGCAGCAGCAAATTCTACTCTCAAACTGCTTTTACCCTCAGGAAGTTCTTGCCAATGTTTAGGTGGAATCTCTTTTCCTGCAGTTTGAAGCCATTGCTTCATAGCGTCCTAGTCTCTGGAGCAGCAGAAAACAGGCTTGCTCCGTCCTCCATATGATGTCCTTTCAAATATTTAAACATGGCTATCATGTCCCCTCTTAACTTTCTCTTCTCCAGACCAAACATACCCAGCTCCCTAAGTCACTCTCCAGAGAGCTGGATGGTTTCCAGGCCTTCTACCATTTTGGTGGCCCTCCTCTGGACACCTTCCAGCTTGTCCATATCCTTCCTGAATTTTGATGCCCAGAACTGGACACAGGATTATTCCAGCTGGCATTTGACCATAGCAGGATAGAGTTGTGCCATCACTTCCCATGACCTAGACACTAGACTCCTATTGAAGCAACCTAGAATCACATTGGCTTTTTTAGCTGCTGCATCACACTGCTGACTCACGTTCACCTAGTGGTCTACTAAGACTCCTGG
Source organism: Iguana delicatissima (assembly GCA_948472985.1). NCBI lineage: Eukaryota > Metazoa > Chordata > Lepidosauria > Squamata > Iguanidae > Iguana > Iguana delicatissima. The sequence continues at coordinate 19,299 of CAOKZL010002538.1, forward strand.
ATCCCTTTCACATGTACTGTGGTCAAACCATAGTCTCTGGAGTATGCTGAGGAGGAGCAGCTTAAGGAGTTTGGTAGGTTTAGCCTGGAAATGAGATGGTTAAGAGGGAATTTGATAACCATCTTTAAATATTTGAAGTGGTGTCATATGGAGGATAGAACAAGCCTGTTTTCTGCTGCTCCAGAGAAAAAGACACTATGGAGCAATGGCTTCCGACTAGGGGGAAGAGATTCCACCTAAACATTAGGAAGAACTTCCTGAGGGTAGGAGTTTTTCAGGTCACTAAATTGCGCTCCCTGCCATGAAAATACTAACCTGTTGAATGTGTATTCTTTGCTAACTGCTGCTTTTATTTAACACTGAAAAAGAGAGAACTTTGTATCCAGGCTTAAGTACTGCTAATTGCTGCTTGGTTGTAATTCAAAGGCCACTTGTCAGTATGGTGTTTTTCATGTTAGGGAATACTGGGAAAACAGAAAGTAAGGACATTTTGAGAACAGGGCTGTTCGGAGAGAGCAAGAGAGAAATATGCCAGGGGGATCACCTTGGTTAAGTGCATATTGGGTTGTGGCAAGGACTGGCCTGGGAAAGAAAGAGGGAGATAGATACATGAAGGGATTTATGGCTTTCACCAATGAATGCTTTGCATGCTTAAACATGCATGGATAACCTATATAAGTGGCATGCTGTGTGTAACCTCCAGTTTTGGCAATATCTGTTTTAAGTGTGCTCATGCTTATCTATATAAACTAAATTTCTGTCTACTTCAGAGTGAATTTTTGGAGTTTGGGTTATCCAGTACATGACAGAGCTGTTCGAGAGTGGAATCCGCTGCTGCCCGAATGGAGTGTGGAGGGGTCCCTTCCTTCTTTGGCGGTTTTTAAACAGAGGCTGGGTGGCCGTCTGTCCAAGGGAGGGCTGTGATGGTGTCTTCCTGCAGGGCATAAGGGGGTTGGACTGGATGGTCCTGGGGTCTCTTCCAACTCTAGGATCCTATTAAGATGGGCATTTGGAATTCTGCCCAAAAACAGACTGGCAGCCAGTGGAGCTATTAAGGGAGCGAGAAACAATAGGGATATTCTGGTGGGGGTTTACTACAGACCTCCAACCCAGGCTGAGGACTTTGATGACACCTTCCTCAACCAAATGACTGCACATTCAAGGAGGAGAGATACAGTAATAATAGGAGATTTCAATTACCCAGATATATGCTGGCAGTCAAACTCTGCCAAGACAGCAAGGTCCAGCAAGTTTCTTGCTTGTCTTGCAGACAACTTCATGGTCCAGAAGGTGGAAGAGGCCACAAGGGGATCAAATATTCTAGATCTGATCCTGACCAACAGGGATGACCTTGTTAATGAGGTAGAAGTGGTTGGATCTTTAGGGGGGAGTGACCTTGTCCTATTGGAATCTGGCATTCAGTGGGAAGGAGAAGATAAGGGTAGCCAGACACTCATCTTAGATTTTAAAAAAGCGGATTTCGGTAAACTTAGGGAGCTGCTGGCTGGAATTCCGTGGTCAAGAATAGTGAAAGGGAAAGGAGTTCAGGGGGCATGGGAGTTCCTTAAAAAGGAGATACTGAAGGCACAGTCTAAAACTGTGCCAATAAGGAGGAAAAATGGAAGGCATCTGAAGAAACCAGAATGGTTGACTAAAGAACTCTCAGCTGAGCTCAGTGTTAAAAGAAACATGTATAGGAAATGGAAGAAGGGGGAAATCACCAAAGAAGATTATAAGCAAGTGGCCCGGAGATGTAGGGAGGAGGTCAGAAAGGCTAAAGCACAGAACGAACTTAGGCTGGCCAGAGACTTTAAAAACAATAAAAAGGGCTTTTTTAAATACGTCCGCAGCAAAAGGAAAAAGAAGGAGACAATAGGGTCGCTGCGCGGAGAAGATGGAGAATTACTCACGGGGGGACGGGAAAAGGCAGAACTACTTAACACCTTCTTTGCCTCAGTTTTTTCCCAGAAGGATACAAGCACTCAACCTGGCGGTTGGGGAGCAGGTGAGGAAGCCGGGGAAATGAGGCACGTAATAGGTAGAGGGGTGGTACAGGAATACCTGGCCACACTGGATGAATTCAAGTCTCCAGGGCCAGATGAATTGCATCCTAGGATATTAAAAGAGCTGGCAGAGGTCATTTTGGAACCGCTTGCTATAATCTTTGAGACATCTTGGAGGACAGGAGAAGTTCCAGCAGACTGGAAGGGAGCAAATGTTGTCCCCATCTTCAAGAAGGGAAAAAAAGAGGACCCAAATAATTATCGCCCAGTCAGCCTGACATCAGTACCCGGAAAGATCCTGGAGCAGATCATTAAGCAGTCAGTTTCTAATCACTTAGAAAGCAAGGTGGTAATCACGAGAAGTCAACATGGATTTCTCAAAAATAAGTCATGCCAGACTAATCTTATCTCTTTTTATGGTAGAGTTACTAGCTTGATAGATGAAGGGCATGCTGTGGATGTAGCATATCTTGATTTCAGTAAGGCCTTTGACAAAGTTCCCCATGACATTCTTGCAATGAAGCTGGTAAAATGCGGGCTGGACAGGGCTACTGTTAGTTGGATTTGTAATTGGTTCACCGGCTGAACCCAAAGAGTGATCACGGATGGCTGCTTCTCATCCTGGAGAGAAGTGACTAGCGGGGTGCCACAGGGTTCTGTCCTGGGCCCAGTGCTGTTCAATATTTTTATCAACGACTTGGATGAAGGAATAGAGGGCGTGCTCATCAAATTTGCTGATGACACCAAATTGGGAAGGGTTGCTAATACGCCAGAGGACAGGATCAAAATTCAACATGACTTGGATAGATTGGAGAGCTGGGCCAAGGCTAACGAAATGAAATTCAACATAGATAAGTGTAAGGTCCTACACTTAGGTAGAAAAAATAGAATACAGAAATATAGGATGGGGGACACGTGGCCAGATAGCAGTATGTGTGAAAGGGATCTCGGAGTCTTCATAGACCACAAGCTGAACATGAGTCAGCAGTGTGATGCGGCAGCCAAGAAAGCCAATGCAATTCCCGGCTGCATCAACAGGAGTATGGTGTCTAGATCGAGGGAGGTACTGGTACCACTCTACTCTGCTTTGGTTAGACCTCATCTTGAATACTGTGTCCAGTTCTGGGCACCCCAATTCAAGAAGGACATGGTCAAGCTGGAGCAAGTCCAGAGGAGGGCGACCAAAATGGTGAGAGGCCTGGAAGCCATGAAGCCCTATGAGGATAGACTTAGAGAGCTGGGTATGTTTAGTCTGCAGAAGAGAAGGTTAAGAGGGGACATGATAGCCATGTTTAAATATTTGAAGGGATGCCATGTAGAGGAAGGAGAGGGCTTGTTTTCTGCTGCTCCAGAGACCAGGACAAGGAGCAATGGATTCAAGCTGCAGGAAAGGAGATTCCACCTGAACCTCAGGAAGAACTTCCTGATGGTCAGGGCTGTCTGGCAGCGGAATCTGCTTCTGTCTCCCTGGGGTGTGGTGGAGTCTCCTTCCTTCTTTGGAGGTTTTTAAGCAGAGGCTAGATGGCCATCTGTCGGGAGTGCTTTGAGCGTGTTCCTACATGGCAGGGGGTTGGACTGGATGGCCCCAGGGGTCTCTTCCAACTCTACATTTCTATGATTCTATGATTCTATTGCGATAAGAGAGTTACACAAGTGATCTCTACTGCTCACATAGTCACAATCACACAATCCCACTCAGGAATGCACCCGTGGCTCATTGCAATTGTTTTTTGGATGTGTGTCCCTTTTGCACGTAGATGTTGTCACGGTGTTTGTCTTGCATATTTTGGTTTCTCCTGCAGACAAATTTGATGACTACATCATACGGCACCAGGTCAAATACCTGGGACTGATGGAGCACCTGAGGGTCAGGAGGGCCGGTTTTGCTTATCGCCGGAGGTACGAACACTTCCTAAACAGGTGAGATGGCTCCTGACTCCCCCCTTTTTGTTACTTTAACAACATTCAGTGTGACCTGCAAGCTGTTCTCATTTTTTCTCTTTTTTAAATAATGTTATATTGAATAAAAACAAATGACAACATTACAAAGCAATACAAAAATCGGAGAATACACCACAACAATCCACAAAAGAGAAAACAAACAATGCATAACAAAGTTACAAGTGTTAAACTGAGCTACAACTCACTGAAAAGACTACAAATAACTAAAAATTGGTTCCTGCTCTTGTTGCGAACAGCAAATACCAATTAAACAGTCGCAACTAACTATTAAATCCTTAAATTTATATCAAGGTTAGTCCTTGTTGCTGTCAGGGCCTCGGGCGTCGCTGCGCCGGTGGGCGCCGCGGAGGCCGACGCTGCCGTTACCTCCAAGGAGGAGGAGGCGGGTCCGGGCCCGTCGGAGGTCGCAGCCGACGATGGGGGCTGTGCGGCCACCGCGGAGGGCTCCGCCGCCGGAGGGGATTGCCGGGACGCTGCGGCGGACGCCGATCCCGGCAAGGGTCTCCCCAGCGCAACAGAGGCCGACAATGACGACGAGGACCGTCCCGGCGCTGCTGAGGCCGCTGGCCCGGCTCCCAGGCCGCGGGGCATGGCAGACGAGAACCCATGGGAGGAGGGCGGGCCCCGGGCCCGATCCCGGGGCACCGCCTACTCGTGAGGCTGCCTCGGAAGAGGTTGAGGCCGCCGCGCTGCCGCCGACGTTCCGGCGGCGGCGGTGGCTCAAGGAGGCCAGCCGCTGCTCCCGGCAGCTGCAGGAGAAACACCTGGGGGCAGGGAGCTCCCAGCTGTAGCACAGCTGCGAGCCCGGCCACGTGCTCGGCGCGGATTGGCCGCGGCCCGGCCCGCAGGCCTGTTTAGGCAGGCGCGGGGCTGGGGAAGGCACGGAGCAACAACCGTCGGCTTCCTGTGCGTCTGTCGCCCGTGCCCTGTTCCAGTCCAGCCCGTGTCTGTGTTCCGCTGCCCAGCTCTACCAAGACCCCTGCGTTAAAGGTGCAGTAACCATTTTGTGTTCGGGGTGAGGCAACCTGTTATTTCCGTTGACGCCTGCTGTTAAGGCAAACCTCAGTTCAAGGCCCCTTGCTGGCTGCAGTGCTCCTGGGGGACTGAGTGGGACGCTGCTGGTGGTCACCTCCGGCCCGGCCCCTGCTTGACCTCAGCCCGCGCTGACAGTTGCCAGTCATTCCTTTCATAGTAAATACATGTCTACAAGGTTAGTTAATTAATAAAGATCCCTTATAATCAAATATAATAACCACTTATCAACTTATTCTATATTTTATGTTAGTATAAACTAATTATCAACCACCAAAAAGTAACAACAATCGGCAAGAATACTAATAATTCTAAGTAAATTAGTAGTAATAATTCCAGCTTGTTTTATTTAAAATCAGTCTTAATTACTTATAGTTACTTATCAATCACTTAGAATCATTCATCAGCAAAGTTACTTATTGACTTTACTCTTCACTTACTAACTCAACACTCTGAAAACTATTTTTAAGGACTGTTAAACCCCATACAGGCCCTCTCCAACCCCCAATTTTTAACATTTTATTTTGTTTTATTCTTATCTCTCCTTTCTCCTTGCATGGGTTGCAAAGCGTCAGACAACCAGCTTGAAACAACAAGAAAAAGCTGTCAGGATAAAAATGCAATTAACCCAGAGTTCTCTTTGAAAGGCACAGATTGGAAGCAGTTTTAAAAACACGTTTAAAATGAAATGAAATCTTTTTGCTCCCAAGCCACACAGAAAGACCCCCCATTTGCAAAAAGATGAGAAAATAAACCCAGCTACCAACCGAAGCATCACAGAACCATGTACTATTCCCCAAATACCTGTGCGTTGTTTTTTTTGCAGTCCTTCTCAAAATGGCAGCAGGAAGTGATGTCAAGTCACATTGGTTCCTACTGCTATTTTGAGAGGGTCTGCAGAGGAAAACAGAGGTATTGGGACTTGTTGTAGATAGGGAGTGTGCCCAGGTGGCAACCCTGGAGTGGGAGATATGAAAGAGGCCTTGCCAGAGAAGGAAACCAACTTTCTGGTCCCTATTCTCCACATCTAGTGTCAGGGAGTTCCACAACTCAGTGATGCCCAGAATGCATTTTTTGTTTTTGCAAGTGGCAGAATTGGTTTGGGAATATAGCTCTTCTGTTCCTTTAAATAAACCTTTTATTTTTAGGAGTCTCAGTTCATGTGCAGAACAATTAGTGCTGGAAATTTCTAGTACAGATAAGCACGTGCATGGAGAGACACCTGCAAGTCACGGACATATCAGATGTGTCACTGTGAGAAGACTTATGCTAAGAAAAAAGTTTCCATAAACCAAGATAAGAGAAAGCAGGAAGAGGTGTTTTTTTTTTAAAGCAGAGAATATTCATTAACATGAATATTGATTTATTGCCCCTGATTAACTTCTTTTTTATTAGCTTCTGGGTAAAAGCTGTTGCAGAAGCAGCTGTTAGATTGAGGACATTTGATACATCAAATTTGATAAATAACCTTGGTTATGGACATTTTTTATAGACATTATCATGGGCGTTATGATAATTAAATCCTGCTTCGGCCATGGAGACACCAGATAGATAAGCAGTAGGTTGGTTATCAGTGAAAATTTAGGCCATTTCTGCACTACACTGTTATAGTACTATTATTCTATTTTCAACATCCTATGGAATCCTGGGCTTTGCAGTTTCAGGAGGGGCCTTAAGGCCAGGATTCCATAGGATGTTGAAAGTGGCATAATAGCACTATAACAGCGTAGTGCGGAAAGTCCCTTAATCTTGCAAATGTATGCTTTGTTCTGCTGTTGCAATCAAGAAAAATGGTACAAATATTTGTAACTTGAGAAATAAAGTTACTACTGCTAGTAGGTTGGACTGAATGCAGTTCTGATGATCAGTGGGATCCTTTGGCCAAAGAAAGCTCTTGCCATGTTTTAACTGCTTTCTATTGTATTTTATACTTTGGATTTGTATTCTGTGTTTATGCCTCACTTCTTACCCGGTTTCCCATCTCCGTTTTCAACCGTAGAATACAGTGGGCTTGGCATTTCATACCCACTCATACCTTGTCTAACTGCTGTCCCATTTATTTATTAAAATTATTTTTAATCAAAATGTTTAAATCACAAAATCTCCCAGCAGGGTGCAGACATGAGAACAAAAAAATAATTAAGCAATGTAAAATTGTGGAACAATTTAAAAGAATGAAAAAACACACACATTAAGAATAATAGAATCATAGAATCATAGAAATGTAGAGTTGGAAGAGACTCCTGGAGCCATCCAGTCCAAGCCCCTGCTATGCAGGAACACCCTCAAAGCACTCCCGACAGATGACCATCCAGCCTCTGCTTAAAAACCTCCAAAGAAGGAAGGAGGCTCCACCACACTCCATAGAGGCAGCAGATTCCACTGCCGGACAGCCCTGACTGTCAGAAAGTTCTTCCTGAGGTTCAGGTGGAATCTCCTTTCCTGCAGCTTGAATCCATTGCTCCTTGTCCTGGTCTCTGGAGCAGCAGAAAACAGGGCCTCTCCTTCCTCTACATGGCATCCCTTCAGATATTTAAACATGGCTATCATGTCCCCTCTTAGCCTTCTCTTCTGCAGACTAAACATCCCCAGCTCTCTAAGTCTATCCTCATAGGGCTTCATGGCTTCCAGGCCCCTCACCATTTTGGTCACCCTCCTTTAAAACTTTTGGGCCTTGCTCAGAATCTTCTTCTCTTGTGCTCTTTTAAATTGTTTATTTGTTAATTTTTACACAAAAAATCTGACTTGAACTTAAGTACTAAAATTAAACTAAAATCAGTACTAAAACACTAGTCAGCAACTATTTAAAATACTAAACTAAAACACGAATCACTAACTAAAACACTAAAGACTAACTTAGGTTCTGATCCCCCCACCAGGCCAAACTGTAATGTAGATGAAAGAAAAAAAGAGAAAAAAGTTATTCTACAGTTGAAGATTCACTACAATTACCTTCACCACAGATTATTACATTGTTGGATTTCTTATTGCTTATTCTTACTGCTCAAAAAGTCCATCCACGGTTTCCAGTCTTTAAAAAAAAATATCTTCAATTGGCCTTAAAACTGTCAGGTTGGCTTTGCCTCCTGCCATGCTTTGATGTTTAACAAATGGGCTTTATTGTGCTGTAAGGGGATGATGGGATTAGGGGAGTGCCGGGAATGAGCGAATGTTATTGTAACGAGCTTTGATACGAGGGAAAGATGCTGCTGCAAGGATATGCAGCTGGCAGGTAGGGTGAGAGTCAGGGAAAAGAGTTGTTTTAATTAACTGTCAGTTAAAATGCTTGCATGCACTATAATTTCTAATGTTTCAGCTCATAAGGTATTGCAAATCCAATAGTTCTTTAGTCTTGACAATTGGCAAGGTGTGTGGATATTTTCTTTGATGTTCTTCCATAAAGCTTTTGCAACCCTATAAGTCTTTTCTCTGAACCCGAACCTATTCTGTACATCATAAAAACCCATCTTAGTTTGACAGTTTGGGCTAACCTGAACAATCTATTCTTCTCTTCTCGGTGCTTCAATCCTTTTCCAGGTTTGAATGAACAGTATTCTTGCTGCTGTTATCTTATATCGAAGGAGCAATCTGTATTTACTGTCCAATTGTTTCCATTTTTGTCTCTTTTCTAGATACAAGTGCCTGTGCCCGGATACCTGGCCCCACTGGCAAGGGACGGCTGCAAAGGGGGTAGAGTTGCTCATAAAGCACATCGGCTACAAGCCTGAGGAGTACAAAATGGGAAGGTAAAAGCCCAGGCTGCAAAACTGTACTGTCAATGGAGCAGTGAATCCACTCCAGGCTTTAAAGGTGCCGAAGCCTTATCTTAAACAAGTTCAGCACATTGGAGAGTGCTTTTAACGCTGGCCAAAACCTGCAATGGATTCATGCTCTTCCACTGTCCTGATTTGGAAAGGAGAGTCCTGATTAATTATTGAGCCCTAGATAACTTGCACTCCACAAACTTCACTCAGGGTTAAACATTGGTGTTTATTTGTAGCAAAGCAAGCAACACAGCACACTTCCTTCAAAGTTGCTGAGACATACAGGATGGTTACAGATTGTATACCTTGTCATACAAATTTAGATGGACAAAGCTGTGATTGGGGAAGGATCATAAATCTAACATCACCCTACCATTCCATACATTTTCCAGACTCACAGTTGTTTACCTACGTTTCATCCTTGAGGCTGGAACATGTTTCCAGTTCAGAAAGGATTGTTGACAAGCTGCAACAAGTCCAGAGGAGAGTGACCAAAATGGTAGAAGGCCTGGAAACCATCAAATCCTCTGAGGAGCGGCTGAGGGAGCTGGGGATATTTAGCCTGGGGAACAGAAGGTCTCAAGAGAGGACATGATAGCCATGTTTAAATATTTGAAGGGATGCCATGTTGAAAATGGAGGAAGCTTGTTTTCTGCTACTCCAAAAACTAGGACACAGAGCAATCAATTCAAACTTCAGGAAAAGAGATTCCACCTAAACATTAGGAAGAACTTCCTGATGGTAAGAGCAATTCAGCAGTGAAATCTGCTGCTGCCTCCATGGAGTGTGGTGGAATCTCCTTTGGAGGCTTTTAAATGTAGGCTGGACATCCATCTATCAGGAGTGCTTTGATCAGCATGGCTGAAGGGGGTAGGTCTGGATGGCCCCTGGGGTCTCTTCAGGCTCTATGATGCTATGATTCACTTGCATACTTTTACAACCTGGAACCAAATGCAGATGTGGTACAGCCAGGCAAAATATCCCACTGTTTCTGTAGGAGATACATACCCTCAATTAAGACACCAATAGCATTCTGGCCCATGAAAGATTTTACATAAAAGTGTAAAAATACATTCCATTCCACATATCTTTGTATATGGTCTGGCCTATGCTCAGCTTATCCAGGGTTGTAGGTTTTGCTTGTTTGAGCTTCTTTCTCCCTGTTTCAAAAGATGGATCCTTCTTCTTTCAGGACCAAAATATTCATCCGTTTCCCACGGACTCTGTTTGCCACTGAAGATGCCTTCGAATACAGAAAGCATCTCCTGGGTATGTACTTTTGACTGCTTTTCATCTCACAAGGTTCATTTCCCCCCCTTTTCCTAAAATGCTAATAATTTCCTTAGTTTCTCTCTTGGGAGTGCTTTCACATGGCTTTCTGACTGTGGAGTTTCCTTGACCAATTGCAAAATTTAACATTTTCTAGCAATCAAAGCTTTTAAAGAAAAGTTGTTGGGTATTGTTTCCATGTTTCAAAAGAATTATGAGTAGAAACTTCTCTACTAGATGCAATCCTAACATTCAGATGATATGACGACATACAGTAGAGGACAATCATGTGCTATGATAAACCGATGTCTTTCACCACTAGGGGAAGCATATCTTCTATAAATATGTGCTAAAGATACCATCTTGCTTGATTTTCAGTTAACACAAGAAGAACTAGATCAGACTTGAGACAAATTTTTAAAGAAATGCTACAAATAATTTAAACGCATCAATATCTTAGCAATTTTAAAATTGCTATTATTATCCTGCCCACCATAAGAAAATATCCAAAATAAAAAGAAGTCTCTAAAATGCTAATCCTAGCTTAGAAATAATTGATTAAAAAAATGAATTGAGACTAGAAAAAAGATAGATTTGGATATTGTTTTTATTCTTGGTTTACAATAATTTACAAAAGATGTTGTAAAAAAGTTTCACTGATTGAAATGTATGGGCCCGTTTGTCTAATAAGCCAGGACTGGGTGTCTATTTGGACGCACTTCCCACCATCCTAGACAGCCCTGAAGGTTGGTCCAACTTGTCTTGTGTTAACTGAGGTTCAGGCTAGATTCAGGCGAATATGTAGAAGAGATGCTCCTTCTAATGTTGAAAGATGTCTGTTTATCATAGCACATGAACTGTTTCACGCTTCAGCAAGGACATTAGCCTAACCAAATATTTGAGCAAATAAGTTTACTTCTTTCCCCTTCTCTTTTCAGTTTCCAGAATACAAGCCAAATATAAAGGGTGCTTAGGGAAACGAGAATTCCAAAAGATGAAAAAAGCAGGTAAGGGGCACCCATGGGCACCCAAAAGGAACTCATTCTGAGTCCTCGTTTAAAAATCAAGTTGTGCAAAGTTGTGTCTTTTGATGGTATCCTTCTTTTTTATTGGAACTTGAGATGCAAAGCTTATTATTTCAAATGCTGGTGTATCTTTTAAAAATTCAGTTTTGTGAGGAATAACTTGAAAAATGAAAGCTGAGATCTCACATTGCATCGAGCTCTCCTGTTGTGCTCTGGCATTTCCTTTCCAAAATAAATAAATTTTTAAAAATTTGTTCACATTCAAAATGAATCTCAGCTAAAAATGATAATGTTCCAATATAACAAAAGCAGAACCAACATGCTGTAGTGGTTTTTGAGCATTGCACTACAACTCTGAAGACCAGGGTTCGATTCCCCACTCAGCCACAGAAACCCACTGGGTGTCCTTAGGCAAGTCACAAACTCTCAGCCCCAGGAAACACAGTGGTAGGTTCACTTAAGGGTTACCAGAAGTCAGAAATTACTTGATGGCATCAACCACAAGAACAAAGGAAAATAAATGCACGAAGGAGGAAAAATGACCATGTTAAGTCAAATTTGTCTATAGACGCTGACCAAATGTAAGTCCCATTTTCTAAACTTTGTCTAAACATCATTCTTTCAAATGTTGCAAGCACTGATCGATCTTCTGCCCATTGGGTCACAAGTGGAGGAAAATTATCTTTCCAATAATGAAGTATCAGTCTTTTAGGGGTCAAAAGGACATTGGCCATTTGTTAATTTTCAGGAAACTGGCAAATACATTTGCCCCTCCACATTCACTAGAGTTAGGGGCACAGGACCCTGGCAGAAGTGGTAAAATCACAAATATCAAAATGTGTGTGTGTTTGTGGGAAGGGGGCTGAGGCATGGTGTGGAGAGCAGGCATCCAGGGTCCAAAGTAAGTCAAGAGAAGGAAAGGAAAAGGGGTTGAGTGGGCATGGTGGCCCTAGGCTTTCTCTCTCACACCCATCTCCTTCCTTGGATATCGGAGAGGGTTTGTGGAGCTGAGAAATTTGGCTGCGATCTATCCTTAGCTGGCCAGGCAGTGGCTGGTGGAAGAGGAGGAGGACTAGATGCAGATTTTTACAGGACTGCATGTTCTTGTTGGAGCTGCCAAGAAAGAAAGTTCCCCCTGAAAAGAAGTGATGGGGAGCAAGGTTGGAAAAATGTGCAAATATCTGTGAAAGTCAAAATCTGCAAATGTGGAGGGCTGACCATAATTCATAAGAATGCACATGTCCCTGACTATTGAGGAACTTTCCAAAACCAAATATATTCATGTGGTTACTTTCTCTTGAAGTGTAGTTGCAATGGGACAACTCCAAAACATATGAGTTAGGGAAACATTAGCAATATTGCATGGTCTGGTACTTCCTAGCGGGTGTCTGGATGTGGCTTGAGGAGTGCCCAGCGCTCATTGATGCCCACTGCCCGTTTGGACCATGGCACATCAGTCATTCCACCGTGTCATGGCAACCCCAGGTGAACACGGGCATGGAGAAACAACCCAATTCAAGGTGCACATTGTAAGGGTATTTCTGAAGATGCAAGTCCCAAGCCTAAATTTCAGGCATAACGGTTTTAAGTAAGTTACAAGAGGGTAGATTTTGACTGAACATTAGAGGAAACTTTTTGACTGTAAGATTGGTTCAACAAAGGAACCAATTAACTTCTCTAGATGTCTTTAAAAGAAGGCTGAACAGGTACCTGCTGGGAATCTCCAGCTAGATTTCTTGCATTGGATGGGGATTGGACTTTATGGTCTCTGGGGCCCCTTCCAGCTCTACAGTTTCTTCTTTTAAACTCTTGGTCAGCTTTACAAGCAGTTACAAGTCTTCCTACTCCAATATCACAGTCTATTCTGCCTTTGAGTAATTAATTATATGGTAAGAAATTCTATGTACCAAAAGCAAAGCTGGGGAAACAACTGTTTTAGGCACTACGGTTTTCAGAATCCCCAAGCCAGCATGGTCCTTAGCCATTCTGGAATTTAAATAGTCCCAGAAGAGTAGGTTTTCCAACCTCTGAACCAAACCAGCCATCTGCATGCACTTGTTTGAATAAGAAAATAGATAAAATCACATTTCTGCAAGGAGATGAAAGTTAGGAGAATGTAGCTGAATTTTCAGGAAACAGGCGAATACATTTGCCCCTCCACATTCACTAGAGGTAGGGGCACAGGTTCATCTTAACCTTTGTTTTCCAAGCATGTAGACATTTTCCTCTTTATTAAGTCATGGACAAGAACACTACCAGCTACTCTTCAGGCACTGATACCTTCTGCTTTTTTGTGTTTTTAATCTGTCATGGTCAAGGGTTTGTTTCATGAAAAGGCTCAGCTAAAATAGAAAAAAAAATCCTTGCGCTGCGTAACAGGAAAGTGCCAAGCAAAAGGTTAAAGCATTTTTAATATATTCTTTCCAAGATCTTCTCAACAGAAAGACTTTGGGCAACATCTTAAATTCAGTATTATGAAGTCAGAGTCAGAGCTGGAAGAAATTTTGGGTGGAATCGGTAAAAATATATTTTACTCCCACTTCAAAACAAAAACTTATGCTATAGCGTTGTGTGGTAACTATACCATTTTATACTTCAGTTTTATTGTGCTTGTGTGCCTTCACATCATTTCTGAGTTATGATGACCCAAGGGAAACTTATCATGGGGTTTTCTTGGCAGGATTTGTTCAGAGGGGGTTTGCCTTTGCCTTCCTCTGAGGCTGAGAGAATGTGACTCGCCTAAGGTCACCCAGTAGATTTCCATGGCTTCCCCCCCCCTTTTTCAGAAATATTAACCCAATAAATAAATTTTATGTTCTGTTAATCCAAGTAGCCTGATGATTCACTCAGTAGGTGATGGAATGCCTTTTGCATTTCTCACAAAATTTCTTGCAAATGGTGAGTGCCAAGTTTGGTCATTTTTAACACTACAAAAAGGACACCAGAGAGCCAGCATGGTATAGTGGTTTGAGCATTGGACTACAACCCTGGAGACTGGTGTTCGATTCCCTGCTCAGCCATGGAAACCCATGGAGTGACTTTGGGCATGTCTCATACTCTCTCAGCTTCAGAAAACTTCATGGAAGGTTCACCTTAGGGTCTCCATAATTGGAAATGACTTGAAGGCACACAACAATAACAACAACATTTTTACTAGTGGTAAATTTGCCATTTCTAAAGAAGTCGGAGTTGGACTGTGTTAAAACATAGGAGTTGGCATTGAAGGTTTGTTATGCTGACCCTACAGCCCTGATTGTATCAAGGAGAGAGCCTCACTTTAGAGAATGCGCCATGCCACCTTGTTAGTCAATTGTGACACTGCCTGCACACCTGCATGTGCAATGCTCAGTCATGTGCAATGAGCAACCACATGCAGGTTGCATGTGCAACGTGAATGACCACACGCAATCACACTCGCACAACCCAGAACAATGGATTCTGCAGTGGATGTGGCCATCCTGCATTGGACAAACATGTCCAAGGACTTCTTCTGTAAGGACATTTACTCCTGTGTAAGGATTTCCTCCAATGTCTTGCAGCCATCAAGCTGGAATCTTGCTGGAGAGGAGTCTTGGCACGCAAGCTGGCAAAGAAGAGAATGTGGGCAGCTCAGACCATCCGGAAGTAAGTGTTGCACTATTTTCATCTCCCACCTTGGTTTTCCCTTTCCTTCCTTGGCACGGTGTGCCAGTGTGCAATGAAGACCAGGGATGGAGTGATGGATACAAAGGCTGTAGCCACAGGGTGACATCTTGCAGACAGCTGGCACAACATAACACTATGCCTGTGTAGCGTAATGCCACACTGGCATAATGTTATGTTAACCTGGTGGAATAACACTACACTACACAGAACATTGGGTTGTGCTGGAGGAATAGCATTATGCCAGTGTAACGTTACGCTGCACAGAATATTACATTACACTAGTGTAATAACATGCTACACCAGCATAACACTACATTAGGCATCATGTATATTACATTGATATAATAGTCTTTTACTCTGAGTCTCAAGTCAAGTCTCAAGTCTCTATCTCCAAGTCTCAAGTCCTTGCAGTTACTTTCAAGTCAAGTCTCAAGTCTGAAAGCCAACTTTATACCCCAACTAAAATTTCAGAAGTATGGGATAGAGAGAAATAAATTCAGTTTTAACAATTTAAGCAGAGTTGGCTCTCCACGTTTGCAATTTTGCCATCTTCAGCTTTGGAAGTGTGGAATAGGATTCTATCTTACTCCCCATTACTGAAGATTCAAAAGCTTTAGAAGAAAGGATTCTTCTTCCTCAAGACCATTGCCCGAAACATTTGCTGTTCCCTGCTAAGAAATGTACCCTGCTCTCAGGGGGCGAGTCTTGTCTTCTGCTCTTAGGAAACATTTTACAAAAGTCCTCCGATATGCAGTGGGGACAGGCTGCTGAGCAGACCTGAAGCCTGCCTCAAGCCCATTGCCTAACCCGTTTGCTGTTCCCCTCTGAGAAATGTGCCCACACAGATTGCCATGCAACCAGTAAGCAAAAAGAGATGGAGGCGTTGTTCAAAGTTATAAGGTTTCTGGATTGATTGTGTTATGTTACTGGACCAAGGGCATCAAGTCAGTCATTAAAACTCATTAAGTCATTAAGTCTGAGTCTATCGACTCGAGTCTACATCACTGCATTATACAAGCACTAAAAAACCTACACATAAAATTATGTTACACTGGTGTAATAACATTATGCTATATGAGTGTTACACTACACATAAAATTACATTGCACTGGTGTAATGACATTACGCTATACCAGTGTACCACTATATTATACAGGATATTAAATTACACTAGTGAAATAACATTATCCTGTACCAGTGTAACACTACAGTATGCATAATATTACGTTACACTGGTGTAATCACATTATGCTATACCATTATACACAACGTAATACTATGCCTGCCTAACATAATGGCATAACCTTCTTGGATTGTGGAAGGAACTGGGGTGTTCACGCTGCTGGCCTAAGGGCTCCATTGTAAGGAAACCTTGGATTTGTACTTTGCTGCTAAAATGATCTCTAGTCCACTTTTTCCTGAGTTACAGTACTAGCACAATCTGGCAGACAATGCAAAAGATCTATCTGCACTATGCCACCGTTGCAGGTTGATATCACTTTAAATGCCATGGCTCTTTCCAAAGGAATTTGGGGGTTTGTGACTTGGGGCAGGGCATCTGCTGTAGTTCAAGAGCTCTATGGTTGGGAATTCCAAGTACCACAACAAATTACAAATCCCATGGGTCCATAGGAATGGAGTCATGAGAGTTAAAGCAGTCTCAGACTGCTATAAACTCTTGCTTGGCCTCTCTTGTGCATGTTGATTGGCCTTGTGTGTATGAAAGCAAAACACACACAGACAGACACAGACACACACACACACACACACACACAGGTTGCTGAAACAGTGGCTTTTTCCCTGTTTCTCTTAGGTACATCAAAGGCTTCATCTACCGGAAGGAACCCATGAACCCCGAGAACAAGGATTTTCTGAGGTTGGTTCAATACAGCTACCTCATGAAACTCAGGGATCACCTTCCCAAGGGTGTCTTGGACCAAACCTGGCTGAAGCCTCCTGAGATCATGGAACAGGTGAGGGAACCAAACGTTCTGGTAGCTCTGTGGAACCTCCATGGACAGATTCCTCTAAGTCAGTGGTTCTCAACCTGTGGATCCCCAGATGTTTGTGGACTTCAGCTCCCAGAAGCCCTGAGCTTTGACCATAGTGGCTGGGGCTTCTGGGAGCTGAAGTCCACGAACATCTGGGGACCTATAGGTTGAGAACCACTGCTCTAAGTGAAAAGGATCCAAGAGTCTTAGTAGACCACAAGCTAAACATGAGCCAGCAGTGTGATGCGGCAGCTAAAAGAGCCAATGCAATTCTGGGCTGCAACAATAAGAATCTAGTATCTGGGTCAAGGGAAGTGATGGTACCACTCTGTTCTGCTTTGGTCAGACCCCACCTGGAGGAATCCTGCGACCAGTTCTGGGCACCACAATTCAACCAGAATATTGACAAACTGTAACATGTTTAGAGGAGGGCAACCATAGTGGTAGAAGGCGTGGAAACCATGAAGCTCTATGAGGAGCAGATTAGGGAGCTGGGTTGGTTTAGCCTAAAGAAGAGAAGGTTAAGAGGGGACATGGTGGCTGTGTTTAAATATTTGAAGGGATGTCATATGGAAGATGGAGCAAGCCTGTTTCCTGCAGCTCCAGAGACTAGGACACGGAGCAGTGGCTTCAAACTTCAGGAAAAGAGATTCCACCTAAACCTTAGGATGAAATTCCTGATGAAAAGGACAGTTTGAGAGTGGAATCTGCTGCTGCCTCAGTGGAGTGTGGTGGAGTCTCCTCCTTCTTTGGATGGCCATCTGTCAAAGGGAGGGGTTGGATGGTGCCTTCCTGCCTGGCAGAAGGGGGTTGGACTGGGTGGCCCCTTGAGGTTTCTTCCAACTCTGAAGACCACTTGTTGGGGAAGCGGGGGAGGATGAGTGTGTGTCCTCCATACCTGGATGGTGGGCTAATGCATCCTTCTGTGATACCACCAAGTTGTTGCTGTTCTGTACCTTCAAGCTGTTTCTGACTTACAGCAAACCTGAGGTGATCCAAACCCTGGTTGCTCTTGACCAGATTTGCTGGGAGGAGCTTTTCATTGCCTTCTTCTGAGGCCAAGAGAGTATCCCTTGCCTAGAGCCACACAGTAGTTTTCCAGGGCTTAGTAGTAATTTAAACCCTTGTCCCAAGAGGCCTAAATACCTGAAAGGCATCCAATCCTGTCTGAGCGTAGAAGCTAAGCAGGGTCAGTCTTGGTTAGTACTTGGATGGGAGACTGCCAATGAACCCCAGGAGCTGTAGGCTATATTACAGAGGAAGGAACTAGCAAAACCACCTCTTGAGTATTCCTGGCCTAGGAAAACCCTGTGAAACAAATCAACAGGCCACTCAAAGGCACATACACACACGACCCTCCCAGAGTCTCATCAGGCATCAAACTACAAAGCAGGCCTCAAACTTCCAAATTTCTTCTCATGTGTCTTCAAGGTGACTCTCTTAGAGTTCCCTTGGTCAAATATTTTCAGAAGAAGTTTGCTACTGTTGCCTTCCTCTGAGGCTGAGAGAGTGTGACTTGCCCCAGGGTACCCAGAGGGTTTCCATGGCTGAGCGGAGATTTGAATCCTGATCTCCCAGAGTCCTGGTCCAGCACTCAGAGAACACACTGGCTCTCATGACACCATGGAAAAACAGACATTTCAATGACAGTTATCTCTTGGTTTCCCCCCCAAACATAGACATCTGAGCTTCTGAAGAACATCTGCAGGAGGAATCTCGTCCGGAAATATTGCCGGGGGATCACAGCAGAGAGGAAAGCACAGGTAACACTGGGGCTGGGTTTTCTGCTTCTCAGTTCATAAAAGGAAAAGACAAGAACAAATAGCAAGAATTCATCCCAGGTTACTTGAGATCTGTCTCTAATGCCTAGCTAAGAAAAAGGGTAAAATACTTTCATGACAGGGCCGAGTCTCTGACAAAGAGGCAGCTTCAGTTTCTTTTGACTGGGAGGGCCATAAAGTTACCTTTTCTTCCAAATTTCCCCACCCCTCAGATGGAGCAAAAGGTGGTGGCCAGCGCTATCTTCTGCGGAAAGAAGGCCGGATACTCAGAAAGTCTGAATGAGCCCTTTGTTGACACCAGAATAAGTGAGTAAATTCATTTACAGAAGGCCTAGTGGTGGGTTTTCATTTTGGGAAGACTAGTTTTGGCAGCAATGTCTGAGTCCCATTTTAGTGGGGTGGAGGTATTAATTATATATAACACTGCAGGTATTAATTCAGGCTTTAAGGCAGCTGTCCATTGCGCTGAACACTATTTCTAAACAGATTCAGCACCTTGGAGAGTTTCTACATTGTTGTTGTGTGCCTCCAAGTTCTTTCCAAGTTGCAGTGACCCTATGGTGAACCTATTATGAAGTTTTCCAGGGCTGAGAGAGTGTGACATGTCCAAGGTCTCCCAGTGGGTTTCCACAGGTGAGGAAAGGGGAATCAAACCCTGGTCTTCTGGGTTGCCGTCCAGCCCTCAAACTGCTACATCATGCTGGGTTCTCAGAGTTTCTTTGGGGCAGCCAAAGTCTAAAATGGATTTGCTGGTGCATGGACATGGACGCTTCAGCCTCAGCTGGGTTTTGGAATACACTGCCTCTGGTGTCTGTGTGTGTGTGTGTCCAGAGAGCTTTTTTTAACAAAAGGAAGTGAGTGAAAGCTACTTCCTGTTTCAAAAAACCAAGAAGTGAACAGGATGTGGCTTCTGCGTACTTCCTATTGTTAAAACAAGAGCCTCTCTTGATCCTAAAATGGCCCCAGGGGGACTTAAGAACAAGACAAAAATGTCCCACATTCCCTACAGGGCATTTAAAGGCAATTTTCTGAGGTGTGGCTGAGGCCCTTCCAAGTCCCCTGATGGGGCTGGTGTGGACCCATAGCCTTCCACTGTTGCTCACCCTCCCATCCTAAACCATCTAGTGCCTCAGGGCCACTTGGTCTCCATGTGTTTGGGTCAACCCTTTGCTGACATCAGGCTAAGTGAGTAAATTGATTTACAGAAGGACTGATAGAGGGTTTTCATTTTGAGAAAACTGGTTTTGGCAGTGACGGCTGTGAGTCCCATTTTAGTGGGGTGGAGAAACCACAGCAGGTATTAATTCGAGCTTTAAGGCAGCTGTCCGTGGTGCTGGACTCTACCTTTAAATAAATTCAGCACCTTGGAGAGTTTCTATGTTGTTGAGGTGGTTGTTCTGTGCCTTCAAATTGTTTCTGACTTATGGTGACCCTAACATGGGATTTTGGTGGGGCAGAGAGAATCACAGACTTATAGAGTTGGAAGAGACCCCAGGGGTCATCCAGCACAGGAACACACACCAAAGCCCTCCCTTGGACAGATGGCCATCCAGCCTCTGCTTAAAAATTTCCAAAGAAGGAAGAGACTCCACCACACTCCATGGAGGCAGCAGCAGATTCCATTGCCGGACAGCCCTGACTGTCAGGAAGTTCTTCCTGAGGTTCAAGTGGAATCTCCTTTCCTGCAGCTTGAACCCATTGCTCTTTGTCCTAGTCTCTGGAGCAGCAGAAAACAAGCCTGCTCCCTCCTCGACATGACACCCCTTCAAATATTTAAACATAGCCATCATGTCTCCTCTTTACCTTCTCTCCTGCAGACTAAACATCCCCAGCCCCCTAAGCCACTCTTCAGAGGGCTTCATGGCTTCCAGACCTTTCACCATTTTGGTCACCCTCCTCTGGACGCACTCCAGCTTGTCCATATTCTTCTTGAATTGAGGTGCACAGAACTGGACACAGGATTATTCCAGATGAGGTCTAACCAATGCAGAATGGAATGGTACCATCACCTCTCTCGATCTAGACACCATACTCCTATTGATGCAACAAGAATCACGTTGGCTTTCTTGGCTGCTGCATCACACTGCTGACTCATGTTCAGCTTGTGATCCACCAAGACTCCTAGATCCCTTTCACATGGACTGCTATCCAGCCATGCGTCCCCCCATCCTATATTTGTGCATTTCATGTGATGCAGTCAAGATCACCCAGTGGATTTGCATGGCCAAGTGAGGAATCAAACCCTGGTCTCCAGGACCTAGTCTGATGCTCATACCATTATACCACACTGTATTTCGGTAGCTCCCGTTTTTTTTCACTCAAAGATTATAGTGTGACTGATTCTTTCTCACTTCATTTCCAGATGAGAGTGAACTCAGCCCCAAAATCATGCAGATGATCCGCCATGAGAAGGTCAAGGTAAGGAGGAAGAGCAGAGCTATTGCTGAGGCAAGCTGTGGCCAGCACACTTAAGTGACCCCCTGGTGATTCCAATCCCATGGTACTTTGTAAGGATGTGCTCTGCTTCTAGGTTGCCGAATCTCAGCCCTGACCCTAAATCTCCAGTTTCTGCGGGTCATCTCCAGAAGAGAGATGATGGTGCAAATTCTTCACTTTTTCTGTGTGTATGTGGGGGGGGGGCTTAGGTCCAAGCAAGAGAAAAAGGCTGGGTACAAATCTTTTTTTCTTTAAATAAAATTGTATTTCATTAAACATAACCAAAAAACCTCCCACAAAACAACAAGGAAAAAACCTAACAATACATACACTCTACACAAATCTGGAACAAAATTATAACACAAATTAAAAAAACAAGCTAACAATACTAACAGTACTAACAATCCGCTTAAGAAAACGTAACATAATAGTACTAGAAATAACTAAATAAAGTTGGTTCCTGCCCTGTTGCATACAGTCCATTTTACTTAAAGACTTACCCCTAAGTATTAAATCTAGTCTTGCTGCTACTAGCAGATGTCGGACCAATTTCTGTTGTTTTATGTTTCTGCATAGCAGAAGGGGGTTGGACTGGATGGCCCCTGTGGTCTCTTCCAGTTCTATGATTCTATGATTGTATGTTGTGTCTTTTCCACAATTGTGCCTTCTTCCCAAATTCCTAATAATTTGAGTATTCTAGCTGTTTGAGATTTTGGTATATTTTGCATCATATTTTGAGTCTTCATCCAAAACTGTTTAGCCTTGTTGCATGTCCACCACTGACAGTACAAAGAGTCTGGGTACAAATCTGTAAATAACTGCTGAGTGCTCTCTTGAAATGTCTAAAGGATGTTGAAGAAGGAGCAAGCCTGTTTTCTGCTGCTTCAGAGGCTAGGACATGGAGCAATGGCTTCAAACTTCAGGAAAAGAGATTCCACTTAATATTAGGAAGAAATTCTTTCCTGTAGTTGATTTTGGAGAGTGGGAGATGTACTGCCTTGAAAGGTGATGGATTCTCCATTTTTGGAGGTCTTTAAAGAGAGTCACACACTCTCAGCCCCAGAAAATCCCCCTTCGAGATTATCCTTAAAGTTGGCATGGGTTGGAAATGACTTGAAGGCACACAACGATAACAGTGAATTTTTCTGAAAGAAAGCCATGTTTTGGAAGAAGAAATCGAATTAAAAAAAAGTTTTGAAAAACAATTTTATTGATTTTTTTAAAAAAATGTATGTTTGAAAGAAGAAAAATATGCAGACATTCTTTCTGGGGGAAAAAATGCATGATTTGGAGGGGGGAGGGAGAATGGAATCTTGCTGAATTTTGGAGGGGAGGTTCTGGTTTTCCCTGGGAGTGTCACACTTTCCCAATCTGTAACTTAAAGCTACAGCTCTAAAGCCTTTCACTCTGTGTGTCCCCTGCTGTTAAACAGAAGTGGTTAAAATCTCTTCTGGTTTCTCAGTATGTCACTCCAGTGGTGAAGTACGACAGGAATGGGTTCAAGCCTCGAGAGAGGCTGCTTGTCTTGACCCGCGTGGCCGTGTATGTGGTAGATATGGCCAAAATCAAGCAGAGGATCGAATATGCCACCCTCAAAGGTAACTTTTCTCCCAGACTGTCAGGCTGCCTGCGCACTCCCTGTCATGTTTCTAGCCATACATTAATGCTTAGGGGCTTTGCTGTGTGGAGGGGGAGGGATCGGACACAGTGATGGGGTGGGAAGCTGGGAATCTGAAAATGTTTGGATAGCAATCTGTGATGAGAACAAAAAAGGTCACACTATTGGCAGGTTGCATGAGAAGATGGGAGGAAGGGACAGTGAGCACAGGAAAAGTTTTTTTTTTTTAAGTTATCAGCAATTGGAATAGCAGCACGTGCTAATTTTGAAATACAAGGGCTTGTATAGTACTGTATTTGGTTGCGTATAAGACTCACTTGTTTTCCCAAAAATACTGTTTGAAGATGGGGTGCGCCTTATACACCGGTGTGTCTGCATATATATGACAGGAGCCATTCACTCTGACACTTGGAAATTTTAGATCTCCAGGCTGGGTTTGGTGTTGTATTTTTTTTTCCTTTCCCCTAATAAATAACTTATTGTTGTATTCTTTTTTCTAGGCATTTCCACCAGCAACCTGAGTGATGGGATTGTGGTCATCCATGTTTCAGAAGACAGCAAACAGGAGAAGGTAATGGAATTTCACTACCATGTGTATGTGATTGTGAACAAGAATGCTAGTGTGCAGTTGAAAATACCATGAACCAACAACATTCTGAACGTTAAAATCATAGAATCATAGAGCTGGAAGTGACCCCAAGGGGCCATCCAGTCCAACCCCCTTCTGCCATGCAGGAAGACACCAACAAAGCCTTCCCAACAGATGGCCATCCAATCTTTGGAGAGAAGAAGATGCTTTTTCTTTTGGGTTTCATGTTAAACTGGTGCTTTTGCTTAGTTAAAGAACTCCCAGGAATCTCCCAGCCCACCTTAAAAGCCAGCAGGAGGAATCCTGGTTATAACACAAAGTAAATTAGAGCAGTCAGCATGGTGTACTGTTTGGATCATTGGACTACAGCCCTAGAGACCAGGGATTGATTCCCTTTTGCTCAGCCATGGAAACCTACCTTAGGTGCATCACACACTCTCAGCCCTGGAAAACCCCATAATAGGATAACCTTAGGGTCACCATAAGTCATAGAACCATAGAATCCTAGAGTTGGAAGAGACCACTGAGGGCATCCAGTCCAACCTCCTGTCCTGCAGGAACCCACATCAAAGCATTCCCAACAGATGGCCATCCAGACTCTGCTTAAAAACCGCCAAAGAAGGAGACTCCATCACACTCCATCAGGAAGTTCTTCCTGAGGTTCAGGTGGAATCTCCTTTCCTGCAGCTTGAATCCATTGCTCCTTGTCCTGGTGCCTGGAGCAGTGGAAAACAAGCCCGCTCCCTCATTGACATCACATCCCTTCAGATATTCAAACATGACTATCATGTCCCCTCTTAACCTTCTCTTCTGCAGCCTAAACATCCCCAGCATCCTGAGCTGCTCTTCATAGGGCTTCATGGCTTCCTGACCCTTCACATTTTTGGTTGTCCTCCTCTGGACACGCTCCAGCTTGTCCTTATCTTTCTTGAACTGAGGATCCCAGAACGGAACACAGTATTCCAGATGAGGCCTAACCAAAGCAGAATAGAGAGCTACCATTACCTCCTGTGATCTGGACACCATACTCCTATTGATGCAACCAAGAATCGTGTTGGCTTTCTTGGCTGCCGCATCACACTGCTGACTCATGTTCAGCTTGTGATCTACCAAGATTCCTAGATCCCTTTCACATGTACTGCTATCCAGCCATGCGCCCCCTTTCCTATATTTGTGTATTTCATTTTTGTCTTCCTAAGTGGAGAACCTTACGTTTCTCTCTGTTGAAATTCATTCTGTTATCTTTGGCCCAGCTCTCCAATCTGTCAATGTCATTTTGAAATTTGATCCTGTCCTCTGGGATATTAGCAACCCCTCCCAATTTGGTGTCATCTGCAAATTTGATCAGCAGAAACAACTTGAAACTTGAAAGTTGGAAACAACTTGAACAACAACTTGAAAGCTGAACAACAACTTGAAACAACAACTTGAAACAAGAGAAGCTCATAGAGTCATAGAATCGTAGAGCCCAGCTGTCTGCTGTGCAGGAATACACCATCAAAGCACTCCCGAAAGATGCCCATGTCTTAAGTGTAGTACAAACTTACCCCATGCCCTTAAAACAAAAAGATGGGGAATATTTTCATCTCGAGGGCCACCTGTGGGTTCAAAGAAGTCACTGGGGTGTGCATTCCGGTGGGGGCAGAGCCAAAGTCCAAAAGGGCCGGGCCAAAAACACCAGCATATTCCAACTTCCAAAGCCTTCAGTGCCATAAATTAGACCCTTAGAACCCCACTAGTGGGAGGACAGGGCAGCAAGGACTTATTTGCTGGTTGGGAAACATCCTGATTTGACACCAACATTGGTTTCCTGCCAGCACCAGCTCAGAACATGGCCTTGGGAGACCTGGTTTTGCTTTTCAAAACAAGGTGTTCCATAGCCTGGGAATCATTTATTTTGTTTGACTGGTTTTGCTGCTCTGAAATCCTGTGACAAAGGACAGGCTGTAAATATTTTACTCAATAAATTTCTGAATCTACACACTTCAGCCCCAGCTGCCTGCCTGTATTGTTTTGACTCAAGAGTAACTTTGTGAGGATTATACTGGGTGGGACACGTATTTTGCATGCAAATATTTTGCAGTATAGCTCAGTTTCCAGGATGCCTTGATGCCCAGAAGTGGCCCTTGAAAACAATAGGAAGGAATAAAACTTGTAATTTCAATGGTCTGGCAAAAGTTTCCAAAGGCAGCTGTTCCACTGGGATTAAATACAGGGAATGCTTTGAAGTGACCAAGCCCTTTCCTTCCTCTCTTGAGCAGCCCAACCTTTTTTCCTAACAGTGACTGCACTTTTCTTGTTGTTGCATGCCGTCAAGTTGTTTCCCACTTACGGTGACCCTAAGGCAACCCTATCATGGGGTCTTCTGGGGGCTGAGAGTGTGTGACACACCCAAAGTCACCCAGTGAGTTTCCAGTGCTGAGTGGGAAACCAAATCCTCGTATCCACGGTTGTAAATCATAGCATTTTTCTGGGGCTGAGAGTGTGTGATGAGCCCAAAGTCACCCAGCGAGATTCCATGGCTGAGAGGGGAATCGACTCCTGGTCTCCATGGTTGCATATCATAGGATTTTCTGGGGCTGAGAGAGTGTGACACACCCAAGGTCACCCAGTGGGACAATTGTGGCCAAGGAATATCAGAGTGTGATCAAGAGGGCAAACCTTATTAATGAGGAAGAACAGAACAAGCTGGAGAAGCTGCAGAAGTTGGCTTTTGCCTGAGTCTCTTGGGAACCACAAAACGCTGCCGCCTCCTCTCTTCTCCACCTACTTGCTGAGTTAATTGAGTGCACATGATTTTTGCACTTTGAATTCAGTTTGCAGCAATTGAAATAAGCAGTGGACAAAAGGGGAAAGTGAGAGGAGGAGGAGAGAGAAACTGAGACATTTTAAGGAGAGACTGCAGAAGTTTGTTTTTGCCCGAGCCTCCTGGGAGGAGCAAGATTTGATGCCCTCTTTTCATTTGTCCAGTGGGGAGTTAATGTAGTGCAGACTACAGTAGTAGAGTTGGCCTTCCAGATTTGTGGGTTTGATTTTCATAGATTTATCTGTGAGTTTCTCCAACCCCTGTCCCCCACCATTTCAGGCCTTCTTTTTTTGAAGAACCTTCTCTCTCAGGAGCTTTGGTGAGGGTGCACCACTCCTTGAAAACCCACCAGAGGGTCCTCATCACCAGCACCAGCTGCCCGGCTAAGGACAGATCAGGGCCCAATTTCTCAGCACCACAAACCCTCTCCCAGTGCCCCACACACACACTCAAGGAAGTAGATGGAGGAGACAGAGGACCCACTGGCTCTTTTTTTCTCCTTTCTCTGACCTAGTTTGGATCCTGGGTGCCTGCTCACGCCTTGGCCCCCCTTCCTCTGACACACATTTTACAATTTTTCCATTTTTGCAGAGGTCTTGTAATCCTAACCCTAGCAAATGTGGAGGGCTGACTGAAGTTGAGATCAACTGAGAACAAAGGGGCAAAGTAGGAAGAAGAGAGAGAAACTGGGATATTTTAAAAGGAGCTGGAAAAGTTGGGCAACAGAGCAGTAATCAGGAATACCCCTTCCAAATTGGGACAGTTGGAGGGGTATGAAAAGTCTCAGATTTTGGCCCTAGCATGGGTCCAATATTAACTTTTCCAGGTTGTGACCTTACCTGTTACCATGCCTTGGTTAATTTGCATTCCACAAACTCCACTCAGAGTTACACAGCAGTGTTTATTTGTGACAAGCAAGCAACAAATTCACTGAGACGGAAGCATGCATGACATTCATAGGTTTTATACCTTTCCATACAAATTTAGGCGCGCAAAGCTGCGATTGGAGAGGATCATCAAGTAATCATCAGTGTTAGACAATTCCCAGACTTTCAGTTGTTTACCTCTCTTTCATCCTTGAAGCAAGAACATGTTTCCCATTGCTTATCTCTGAGCGTTTCACAACACTTTCTGGTGCTTTTCTTTTCTCCCCACACTGATCTTCTCCCCCTCTACTGGATACACAGACCATGGTGCAATAAAACAATTAGTCATTTAATGCTCGGGCTGAGAATTCTAAATGCGCCTTCCTAAACTCCAAACCCCAGGATTCCACAGAATGTTGAAAGTGGAATAATAGCACTGTAACATTCTAGTGCAGAAATGGCCCAAATTAGCCAGGACATGACATAAAGGGAGAAGGTTGGAAGAAGAGAGAGAAACTGGGACATTGTAAAGGCAGCTGAAAAAGTAGGAAGACAAAGGATTAATCAAGACTGCCTCTGCCCAATCGGGACAGTTGTAGGGTATTGACTCAACCGTCTCCTCTTTCTTTCTCCCAGGGAGATGCCATTCTCCAATGTGAGCACGTTTTTGAGACAGTCACCAAACTCTGTATGCTGGCCAAGAAGGAGGAGTTGGTCATGGTGGCCCAGCACAGGTAAGTCACCATATTCTCTCTTCTTATTAGATTTGTCTCTTGCCTTTTTTTCCCCTGACATGACTTACGACTAGATTAAAACAATAGAAACCATGAAGCCCTCTGAGGAACAGCTTAGAGAGCTGGGGATGTTCAGCCTGGAGAAGAGAAGATTAAGAGCAATGATAGCCATGTTTAAATATTTGAAGGGATGTCGGATGGAGCAAGCCTATTTTCTGCTGCTCCAGAGACTAGGACACGATGAGCAATGGCTTCAAACTTCATGAAAAGTGATTTCACCTAAACATCAGGAAGAACTTTGTGGTGCTGAGAGCAGTTCTCTGCTGCCGCCTGGAAGTGTAGTGGAGTCTCCTTTAAAGGTTTTTAAACATGGCCATTTGTCAAAGGGAGATCTTTGATGGTGTCTTCCTGCATGGTAGAATGGGGATGGACTGGATGGCCCATTGAGGTCTCTACGATTCTATGATTCTATGAAATTGTAAGTGAAATCGTTCACTCTGGGGCTGCTGAACACCTTCTGAAGTCAGGAAGTGAACTGTGGCCAGCCAGCCTAGACTGGAACAAAGGGAGAGATGAACTATGAAGCCCTATGAGGGGCAGCTTAGAGAACTAGGTATGTTTAGCCTAGAGAGGGAAAGGTCTCTAAACAGGTCTTGGAGGTCTTTAAACAGGAGATAGATGGGCATCTCCTGCATGGCAAGGATTTTGGTCATCCCTTCAAACTCTAAGGCCATTGCTGAACTAGACCGTTATAGTGCTATGATTCCACTTTGAACATCCTATGGAATCCTGGGGTTTGCAGTTTAGGGAGGGGCCTCAAAGGCCATCCTCAAAGGCCCCTCCCTAAACTGCAAACCCCAGGATTCCATAAGATGTTCAAAGTGGAATCATAGCACTATAACGGTCTAGTGCGGAAATGGCCTAAGATTCTGTGATTCCAGTAAATGCCCATAGCATAATACACATCCAACAAATACCTTATGGCACATGCTGACAACTAGTCACCATAACCATAAATCATTGCATTGTTAGATTTCTTATTGCTCAAAAAGCCCACAAACAGTTTCAAATCTTTCAGAAAGTCTTCAGTTTTAAAACACACCTTAGTTTGGCTATTTGGGCCAACTCAGCAGCCTCAACAATCCGTTCTTCCTTCGCTGGTACTTCGGTCCATGCCAGGATGTATAGTTCCTCTCATGATGTATTATGCTGTGTAGGATAGCCAGTGCAGGAATAAGGGTAGATTTTAGTTAGAGTGTTACAAAGTATTGAAAGCCAATTGTTGATTGTAACATTGCATCTGTTTGTAGCTTGTGTATTTGAGTATCAAATTGCTCCATGTACTGTGTATCTGGGAGATGGGGAGAAGATCAGAGGCAGGGAAACAAAAGCATAAAAAGGTGTTTCGAGAACTGGAAACTCTCAAAGATAAGCAACAGGAAACATGTTCTTGCTTCAAGGATGAAAGACGAGTAAACAACTGAGAGCCTGGGCATTGTCTCAAGTTGTGGGGTGATGTCTAATTGATGATCCTCTCCAATCACAGCTTTACGCACCTGAATTAGAATGAGAAAGTATAAAACTTATGATCACCATGTACGCTTTAGTCTCAGAAACTTTGGACAAAGTGTGCTGAGTTGCTTGCTTTGCTACAAATAAACACTGCTGGCTACCTCAGAATGGAATTTATGCATTGCTAGTTATCCAGGGCACGACAGTCCATTTCTAGACGTCAACAAACAATGTTCTTACTGCTGTTATCATATAACATTAAACTTACTTACTTAGCACAACCTTTCCTACCTTTGGCAGTCTCCAGTTCCAGATCAGTCCAGGCAAAGAAGGAACCATGGTTTTCACCACGGGCCAAGAGCCCCAGGTCTACAAAGCCAAAAATGGACAACTGACTGTGGTAAGTTCCAGAGGCTCTCTGTTGCTTCCACTGACAGAGGGGAGAAGAATGGTGTTAGTATCAGTGGCTCCAATGTTGAGTGAGAGTGGGTGGTGGAACCTGCACTGGATTTTGGTGTGAACTTTAAAAGTTGTTGTCACAAATGCTCTGGGTAGTACTTCTGAGTTTCATTTAGTTTTGATACAGTCCATTCACCTTTATATAGTTCCTTTAAAGTTCAGACTAAAACCCAAAACAGATTTGTCACCTTATCAACCTCACTGGAGGTCACCAGCTTGCAGAGGGGGAATGAACATAGGAACCTGCCTCCTACTGGTACTCTCAGCTTTTGTTATTTGAAGGGTAAGTCATGAAGATGAATCCCATTGATTCAGCTGAGTCCACTCAAGTTTGGATTACAGTCAGTCTTCCATGTTTGTGGGCTTGACTTTTATGGATAATATTTTTGAGTTTCTCCAGTCCCTGCCCATATATCTCAAGCACTTCTTTTCCAGGGGAACCTTCCCTTTCGGAGACTCTGATAAGGCTGTTCAGCCCTTTAAAAACCCACCTCTGGTCTTTCTCCTCCTCCACTGCCAGCTGCTGCCGACCGCTTAAGGATGGCTCACAGCCAATTTCTCAGCACCACAGACCTTCTCCTAATGCCTCCCCCCACAACCCAAGGAATGAGATAAGCGAGAGAGAGGAAGCGTAGAGCCACCATGTCAACTCACCCTCTTTCCTTCTCCTTTCTCTGACCTGGTTTGGATGCTGGGTACCTGCTCTCCCCACCATACCTCGGCCCCCTTCCCCCAGACACACACATTTTGATATTTACAATGTTTTCACTTTTGTGGGGGTCCATGCATCCCTAACCCTAGCAAATGTGGAGGGCTAACTATATTGGGAAATATGAGAGATTGTAATGGATCTCCCAAGCAGAGCATCTGATATGAGCTAAGCAGAAGCTGAACAACTCCCTTGCCCACTCCACCCCACACACAAGATTTAGCAAAGAAAGAAGTCAGACCTAGTCTTCTTCATAAAATATATAAAGTAGTTTTACTCACGAATGCTTGTACATAACCAGATAGAAGTTCATCTTCTTGAAGAAAGTAAGAAAAAGGAAAAATCCAACATGGTATCAGGAGATCTCTCATAATGGAGGGCAGGCAGGGAGAGAGAGAGGGGGCTGTAAGAGCTGATGAGATCCCAGAGAACAAAGGGAAGCCTATGGGATGCAGGAAGAAAGTGGGTGCTAAAATACACACAAACAAGCAGGAAGTAACTGTGAACAAGCAAAAAAGGAAGTAACCATAAACACACATCTAAACAAACAGAAAGTAACTATAAACATGCTATACCTAAACTGCTAGGGAATGATATGCTAACTACCAGTAAGAACAGGCATGCAAAG
Source organism: Iguana delicatissima (assembly GCA_948472985.1). NCBI lineage: Eukaryota > Metazoa > Chordata > Lepidosauria > Squamata > Iguanidae > Iguana > Iguana delicatissima. The sequence goes on from CAOKZL010002538.1 coordinate 50,128, forward strand.
ATTGCAAACTCCAAAATGGAGGCCATTCTGTGGCTGATAGCTAATAGCTGTGGATAACTCTTTCTACCACAAGCATTGGGGAAAGGGGAAATCTGTCCTGGTTTTTAATTCAAACTGTAAAGCCCCTCTACTATGATCCAGCGGCCATTGGTTGGGCTTGTGCTCTGATAGCATTGGACAAGATTTTGTCTACCCTTCAAAGGTATGTTCTCTAAACTCTGATGCCTTAACTTATTTTTCAGTCAGTGCTTCAAAATGTAGAATGGGAAACGGAGGAAGGAGACGCATCTAGAAATTACCTTCTTGTGTTTAAATCCCAAAGGTGTCAACAAAAACTTTGTCCTGACAGGAGGTTGCATGTTCAAGTCTTGCTTGCTTTCAAACTCGGAAGAAAGAGAAGCGAATCCCAGTCCTCTTGCCTGCGTTGAAAACTTGCTGTGGTAAATTTACCAGTGTCTCATTGCTTCAGAAGAGCATTTTGGATGCCATAGGACTCATGCAGCTGGACTCCACCTGCATTTTACAACTTTCTTTTTTTAATAATAAGAATTACTCCAAACTTTTCAGCTGTTAATACCAGACTCTGATTTCTGCCTGTGAATTTCTGTGAATTAGGCTTGTGTTTTTTTTCTTAGTGATCACCTGCCTTTTAATCCAAGTTGGCAAAGTATTTATAAGTCTCCATAAATTGTACTTAACAGCTCTAGGACTTTCATTTTAAAAAGTACGAGAGCAAGAGAGACTGAACAAAACCAGGAGAGCAGCAAAGAAAGAGTCCAAAGCTCTGTTTCCAATTTCTTCTTTTCGCAGACATCACAGGCAACATCACAGCAAGCAATAGCTGGATTCCCTGAGAGGGTAGGAGGGTAACTATAAAACTCGGAAGGTAATAATTTGGCTAGAAATTGCTTGAGGTGGGCTTTCAGAATCTCACTTATTGGGGCGGCCAATGTCTGTGTATCACGAGGCCAGAATTACTGGTTTCTGCTGTGTTGATTCAAAATATAATATGTAAATATATATATAAATATATGTATTAAAAGATTAAGGGGAAAGTGGGCTTTAAATGGTCTCGTTTATCCAGTGTCTGCCTAGCTGTGCTTGAAAAGCAAATATATGTTGCATAACTTTTCGAATTCTTAGCTACATAGCAGAGGAAGAAACACAGAATCATAGAATTGGAAGAGACTGCCAAGGGCTATCCAGTCCAACCCCTTTCTGCCATGCAGGAACACAACCTCAAAGCACTCTCAGCAAATGGGCGTCCAGTCTCTGTTTAAAAAACTCAAAAGGAGACTCCACTACACTCTGTGGAGGCAGCAGCATATTCCACTCTTGAACTGCTGTTACTGTCAGGAAGTTCTGCCTAAGGTTTAGGTGGAATCCCTTTTCTTGACATTTGAAGCCATTGCTCCATGTCCTAGTCTCTGGAGCAGCCAAAAACAGGCTTGCTCCATCTTCCATATGACACCTTTTCAAATATTTAAACATGGCTATCATGTCATCTTCTCTTTAGGCTAAACATACCCAGATCCCTCAGCTGGTCCTCAGAGGGCTTCATGGTTTCCAGGCCTTCTACCATTTTGGTTTCCCTCCTTGTTTCTTCAAGTTATTTCTGACTTAAAGTGACCCTAAGGCAAACCTATCACAGGGTTTTCTGGGACTGAGAGAGTGTGACTTGCCCAAGGTCACCCAGTGGGCTTCCACAGCTGAGCAGAGATTTGAACCTTGATCATATAGAGACCTAGTCCTCCACGAAAACCAACAGACCACATTGTGTCTAAAAATGACTTACGCCAACCCCATCCCGAGCTTTTCTTGGCTAGATTTATTCAGTGGATGCTGCAACTGTTGCCATCCTCTGAGGCTGAGACAGTGTGACAAGTCCAAGGTGGGTTTCCATGGCCGAGTGGGAATTCAAACCCTGGGTCTCCTAGACTCTGAATCTAATGCTCAAACCAACACAACATGCTGGCTTCTGTATTTTTTCCTGGAATTAAAACCAATCTAGATATTTACATAGGGATCGAATGGTTAGTAAAGAACCTTCCAAAAGCAGGTAGAAAAAAACTTAACTAATTTTCCTTCCCCAACCCAAAAGAAAGCATTTTGGTCCAAAGCTGCTGTTTCGCAAACACAAATGACAGGCTACACAAGTAGGAAATAGGAAACCTTTTCTGGTTTATTTTGCATATCTTGATGTCAGTGCAAAATACAAACTATGTCACATAGAAGGAACAAGCTAAACACAAATGGAAGAGGGAAGTGTTGGTATCTTGACAACCATCAATACCTGACTTACTTCAACCCTCTGCATGACTGGAATGATGCACTTCTTAAGACCAGAGCTTGGAAAAAGGAACTTAGAGAACGGGGCAGAAAATTCCCAAGATGATTTTGTATAGCAGCAACTGAAGAACACTGTATTTTCTGTTGAATGGTAAGTCTCCACCTAACTAAACCCATCTGGTTCAATTGTCCTCATCTAGGTGGGGCTCAGTGATCGTATTTAGTCTGAAATTTAACTTTTCCAAGTTCTGTGGAAGAATGGTGAAAAGCTAGAATTGCTTTTCAAGATACTTACAGAGCAAAAATACACCATTTGCTGGTGTATAAGACTCACTTTTCTTCCTGAAAAATACTGTTTGAAAATGGGGTGCGTCTTATATGCTGGTGTGTCTTATATGCCAGCAAATATGGGTAACGGCTCATAAAAAGTACCAGCAAGAGAATTTGTGCTACTGTGAAGCTTGGACATCAGGAGAGTTATCCGCTGGACTTACAACATGTGGTCTATTAACGTAGCTGTCAGGTGGGAGAGAAAACAAGAATGTTGGACAAAACAGGTTTTTGGACTTGCTGTTGCTTTGGAGAGGACTCCTGATGATGGCATGGACACATGCAAATGTTCCTTCAAACGCAACATTTCTAGTTTTTGGCAGGGTATCCTTGGTCCCAGAGACGGATTTGACAGAAAACAAGATGCAGTAAGGTACAACAGAGGAGCAAGAGTTGACTACATTACTCAGCCTCTGTTCTGGACCACTCTGTAATCCAACATCCAGCTCACTTCCTGCCATTGAGAGTGACTGCTTCACCGTACAGTGGGCCCTGCTTAACTGTGGCTCTGCATGTGTGATTTCCAGTGTACACGGACACAGCAAAGCATCTGCACAGACATCACCACTATTGAATATAACGGGACGCAAGCATTCACCAATTCCAGTGTTGGCAGAGGTTCTTGAACGGAACCCTCACATACGTAGAGGGCCCACTGCATTCTGACTTCTGTTATACTTGTTGGGGGTTATCATACAAATCTACCAACTATAACTCACAGAATTCTTGGCTCAAAAAAGACATACAATTTGATCAGGAAACAACTTGTGAATCTCGAAAGAATGATTATCAAAACACCATGTGGTCTGAAGCAGAGCTTGGAAAAGGTTGATCTTTTTTTGGACTACGAGTCCCAGAAATACCGGCAGCGGTGAGGGAGGGGGGCATCTGGTCCAGGAACATATAATAAACGTTAACTTTCCCAAGCTCTGTCCTTAACTGTGAGCAGGTTAAAAGCCGTCTGTAGGAATGTGGTCCAGAAAAGCTACCTTTTCCAGGCTCTGCTTTTAACCTGCCTTGTGCCATGGACAGCCTGAGGAATGTAAACTACTACCACTAACTTTTTCAAGCTCTGCTTTAAACCTAGGGTAGGTTAAAAGTAGTCTGTAGGAATGTCGTCCAGCAAAAGTTAACCTTCTCAAGCACTGCTTTTAACCTCCTTTATGCCCAGAACCAGTTAAAAGCAATCTGAGAATGTAATCCTGTTAATGTTTTCAAGCTCTGCTTTTTACCTGCTTTACACCATGAACAGGTCAAAAGCAGCAAGATGCCACCATTTTAGTAGGATTCTGGGTCAAACGGGGCAGATGCTGCTTTTTGGGGTTGAGAAAAGTGCTGATAATATACTGAAAGAAAGCATGGATGCTAGAAGATGACAAAGGTCCACAGTTTGGGCAAGACTTCAGATCGGCTAAAATGGCTTACAGCTCTAATAAATGGCCATCACTATGTTTTTAAACCATTTTTTAAAAACTTTTTAAAATTGTTTTTTAGCTCATTCCATGGTCCCAATATATATCTCTCCTCACTGTTCCAAGACATAGGCAAATACAAGATCTTATGTCCCTCCCTTGTTACGCATTATGGCCAAGCAGGTTTTACAGCAAAGCTGCTTGTAAGATTCACATATTTTCCGACACATGTATCTGCCTGCAGAGAGCAGAGGACCCACAAAAGTTACTAATATGTTAAACAGACCTCTATTTTCTGGATGCTTTTAGGATATTACACTCCACTTACCCCAACCCAAACCGCAAAATATGAAGCTGTACATGGTCACAAACACAAAATCACAGAGTTGGAAGAGACACTTGGCAAACTTCCTTTTCTGGAGAACAAAGCTCCCAGAATTTCCCAACCAGAATGGGTGGAGGATTTTGGGAGATGGAATCCAAAAAAGAGGAATTCTTTGACAGTCTGTAAAGGAAAGCTATGATGGAGACCATGAATTTTGGTTCACAGCCGACAAATGCACTGCTGGCAGATTAAGGGGTTCTTGTTTCTCCTGGAACAATTCACCACTTTTATCTTTAGATTCTTTGCTTTCCTGTGCTCTCAATGTCCCAATAAAATTATCCACTGCTTCACTTTGACACAAAATCCGAACAGAACAAGCCAAGAGGTAAGCAGAAAGAAGGAGAATGGTTCTTTCACACCTCAACACACACATATGCACAGATCCTACATGCTATATATTCACCCTAATTTCTCAGCTGAGCTGTCTTGTGACCACCTGGCAAGAGAATTGCTGGGCATTTATCGAGGGCATTCAAGGGCAAGACGGTCTGCCATTGGAAAGGTTGCATCCCTCTCATGGAATAACATGGTCCATCACTCTCATCCAGAATATAGGAAAATTGCTTCTTTGGACCCAAATTTAGCAAAACTTCTGCTCTTTGTAGTCTGAAATGAAAAAGCAACTTTTCCAAGCTCTGCCTCTATCGTCTAATGTGAGGGTGGGCACCTGCATGGGGACTGGGCCAATTTTATCCCCCTTGGGAGCCACAACTCCTTCACAAATACTGAATACTTCAGATTTCCTCTACAGTCCTCAAAATGGTGACAGGAAGTGGTGCAGTGCCATTTTGAGGAGGACTTCAGAGGAAAATGGAAGTATATTGAGGAGGGTAGTACAGGATTCTGAGGTACTTCCAGGGGTAGAGAATTTCTGTGTATCTTTTCACACATTTGGAGGATTTCTGAGTGGCTTGGGGCAGAATTTACCCAAGTATCATGTTATTTTTTAAAATTGGGCTTAGGAAGTCATGCAATTCCTGGGACTACACATCACCTGCAAGCGGCACTTTCCGGATCTTAGGGGTTCAGCAATTTTGGAGGCTCATCTGAACTGGCCCATCTCTGAGCTTTTGCTAGGGGAGGCTGAAAGTCTAATAGAGCTTTGTTCCTTATTCATGATCTCCTCAAAGTCTCCAAACTTTTTAAAAGCAAAAACATCTTCAAAGCACAGTGAGATGGACTGAACACCCTGGCTTAGGAGAAAATAGAAATCAGAATATATATATCTCTCTCTATATATATACATACATACGTATGGATGTATGTATGTGTATGTATATAGATATTGAAATTAAACCATATTTCTCCTGCAACCTAATGGGAGGTGAATAAGGGATAATTGTAAGCCTGCTGACATATATTTAACACCCTGGCTGTGTTCTCCTTGCAAAGTATATAGTCATACAGTAGTGTTTGGATGCTTAGGGGCTTTGCTGTGTAGGGGGAAAGGATGGAATGAGGTGATGAATGGGAAGCTGGGAATGTTTGGATAATGATCTGTGACAAAAACAAAACAGACATGGCTGCAAGATCATGCTGTTGGCAGGCTGGGTAAGAAAATGGGAGCGAGATGACAAAGTCCAGGAGAGGGGTTGTTTTGATTTGTTAACAAACAGGATAGCAATGCATGCTAATTCTGAAATGTAACAGCTTATAGAGCACTGCAAATCCAATTGGTCCTTAGTCTTAGCAAAAGCCAAGGTATGCTGCTGTTTCTTTGAAGTTCTGGATAAAGCTTCTGAAACCTCCAAGCCAAGTCTCTGAACTTGGAGCTAGTCTGTACATCACAATCTGTATCTGTAGCAGATCCTCCGTTTTGCCTCTGTATTTGCAAACTCCAGCCACCATTCCAGAATGTTGTATCCTATAGCTAAAATGGAGGTGACATGAACACAGACACGTTGAAGAGTCTGCACACATGTCACTGCCGTTTAATAATATGAAAGGCAAGCATTTGCAATTTTTGCTATTAGTGGGGGGTCCTGAAACCTCTGCAGATAAGGAAGGCTCACTGTATACCTGTATAATAAAAATGCTAACCATTAGCACTTCTCCCATCAGTCCTGGATTCTGGAAGTGAAGTGGTTAATCACTAAAAGTACATAAATTTACTGAAGCAATGAACAAACAGAACTAAAATATATAAAATGAGCACAGTGTTTTGATTTCCACCTTCTTTAGTTGCTTAAGGTGAAACTGAGCATCGTGCAAGGTGGCCATTTTTAGAACACTCCATTTCCAGCATTCTTCAGTGGATGCTAGTATTTATTCTCTAGGACAAGGCCATGTGGTGTTAGGGTCTCAAGTCTATGAATCCACACAGTGACTGGCAGGACTTAGTATTTCAAGCAACACATTGCCCATCAGTCTTGCAGTCTCATTTCTGTGACTGAATACAAGCAAACAGGATATTGTCTGCAGTGTGTGGGTGAAACCACCACAGACATGTAAAAATTTCAGGAAGCAGAAGCCCTCAATCCTGACTAGGAAGCTGGAGCAACAAGTGGCTGGGAATTTCAGCTTGAAACATCATGACCTTTCTGGTTTGTCCGTTTGGTATGGAGATGCCTTCTCTTCCAGGCAACAGAGAGTTTCTGGATTCATAGACTTGAGACTTGAACACCACATAGCCTCAACCTAGAGAAGGAACACCATCATCCACTGAAGAATGCTGGAAACAGAGTGGTCTAAAAATGGCTCTGAATGTTACTGTCAAGGTGCATGGTTCTTGTCATAAGCATTCTGGATGTGTAATAGCACATGTATTAGAATAGCTTTGCTAGCTTAGACACAGCTATAGTTCCCTGAGGTGCTACCAATTATCAATTGCCAATTGATAATTGCAACTATGCATCTGGTTTAAACTTCTAAGGTATTCCAAGGCACCAAATTGTTAGTTGTGGTATTGTTCAATGTCTCTTTGTATCCTGGCATGGAGGAAGATCCAGAAGGTGGCATGAGAAAGTATTGGGAAGGTGTTATGGGAATAGGTTTGGCAAAGGTAACGAGACATGAACTTGTTTTGGCTCCCAAGATGAAAGATATGTAAATAATGGAGGGTCTGGGAAAATGCCTGTACTGGTGGGGTGAGGTGATATTTATGACTTTCACCAATCATTGATATATAGATGCCTAAATTTGTAGGGCAAGGTATAAAATCTGTAACCATCCAATATGCTGTAATCTTAGCAACTTCTCAGCAAAGTTGCTGTTACTTGCTTTGGTTCAGATAAACACTTCTATTCAAACTCTGAGTAAAGTTTGTGATTGCAAGTGATCCAGGACATGAGAGCTGCTCAGTTTCAAAAGAAGGCAGAAGCCAAAAAGTTTTATTAGTCTTGTTTGTTAGTAAATATGCAGTAAATATGGCTGGATTCCTCTTGGGGATTGCAAATATGTAACCTACAGTTATGCATTCACAGCTGCTACATATTCATGACCCCTATGTGGTCCCTAGTTTTGGGGCTACATAGGGACTGTGAAAGCCTCTAAGCCCCACTTACCCATAAGCAGCTGCTGGGATTGACGGGGATCCATTCTCCCCTTGATTGGGAAGCAGCTGCTTGACACGTGATCCCCTTGCATGAGCAATCAACCCTATTCAATTTTTTTTAAAGGCCAGTGTTTCAAATGAAAGGGAGGAATCATGCATTGGCTCTCTAGTTTGCTGGACTGCAACTTCCATCAGCTGCCACAGGGCCAGTAGAGAGGCATCCTGGGAGCTGTAGTTCAAGAGGGTTGCATGATTTTTGTGCTGCACTCAGCTAAGAAAAGGCCAATGTTTCAACAGAGAGGTAGCAAGGATGGATTGCTTCCAAATACAGTTAGACTGCAATTCCCAGTAGCAATGGAGAGGAATGCTGGGGGTTGCAGTCAGAGTTCACCTGGAAGGCTACACCAAATGGAAAGAACAAGAGGGAGAAGCCCGCAGTGGCTTCTGTTGAGTAAATTTCACCAAAACTTCCTAGTCCAACACTGTAACCTTTTACACGTAAAACATGGCCTACACTGATGATCAACAACCATACTATTAGAAAGCTGCCAGCAAAGAAAAGGGATTCTAGAGCAATATTCAATTAAGCTCAACTCATGTAGTAAATGCATGAAGAGAAACTGGACAGTATGGTTAATAATTGAAATTTCTCTTCCCACTGATGAAAAAAAAAAGTTTAGACTCAGTTGAGATGGCAAAGCAAGGACCCAGGCTACCTTTGCACAGCGGCATGAATTATACAACTCTGCTGATGCTGTTGGACTGCAGCTCCCAGTAGTGCTAGCTGGTATAGAGCTCACGGTGAGGCATGTTGGGAAATGCAATCCAACAATATCTATATACAATTTGTATCCCTCACCCAGTGAAATGCAGAGCTTCCAATATTCCTTTGGTTATTGTTGGGGACTACAGCTTCCGGAATCCTCAACAGAATCTGAGAGTTCTAGTTCAAAAATTCCAAGATCTTGCAACAGATTTGTTACAAGCATTCATACAACAGAAACACGGTTCATCTTAAAGCCGTGACAGAGCTGGGTTTAAAAAGTGCCGGCTAAGCTAAGACATCAAATGACATCTTGGTATTCACAGAGGGTGAAGACACTGGATGCCTCATCTGGTTGATTTCTTAACAAAAACTTACCATGTTAAATAACCCCCCCGCCAAAAAAAATATAGTGACTGACCTAATCACTTAGAAAAAAACTCAATGACAGTTTATAGACCTCATCTGGACTATACGTTAGGCCTGGACGGAGATCTTGGCTCCTCCAATGCCCTGGAAAATGGGAGGAGGAGTTGGACAGGACAGCGCCCTAGCGGTGGTAGCCCCTCTTTTACTGGTGGAGGTGGGTACGGTCGTCAGGGCGCTTGATGTGGATCCGGCGGACCCGCTCTATCCGCTCTCGCTCCTCATCTTCATCCAGGTGATGTGATCGCCCAGCCGCCCCTCCGGTCGCCTCCAGCAGAGCATTGTCAGGCCCGCGGCCATCTTGAGATTCATAGAGCAGGATGTTGAGTGTCTCCTCATAGATTCGGGCTTCTGGGAATTCAACCTGTTTTGTCCCCCCCAAAGAGATGCAGATGTTAGAAGCTAGGGATTTGTGGGTCTAAGTTTGCTTGCCCCAAAACTCTTCTGTCCCCATCTCAAGGGTCTTGATCTGATTGTTCCTTCCCAACCAGAGTAGACCCAATCAATCTGTGGAATCAAAGAAATAATTAGAATATAGACCACTGTAAAGAAGCGAAAGCTCTTTAAATAGAAAGCCTCACTGATTATCGGTTGGAATTTCCTGATGCTGCTTTTGAGTCTACATGGAGACCTCCTGGTCTCTGTAGAAGCTGGCATGGAAGATAGGGGGATGAAGGAATCTGGGTAGGTGTTAGATCGGAAAAGCTCTTCCATGTATTTTAACGTCCCGTAATGCCACGTAGTGCTTTGAACAAAGGGCGGGAAGAGGATGATGGAATTAAATGACAAAACAGTGTGTTGGAACAAAGGAAAGTTGTTTTAACAAACGTTGATAAGAAAGAATAAATGCAGCGGCAAAGTCAGGCTGTTGGCAGGTAGCATGCAGGGAAAAGAGTTGTTTTAATTAGCTGTCAAATGTAATGCCTGCACATGCAAATTTGTAATGTTACAGCTTATAAGGTATTGCAATCCAATACCTTATAAGCTTTACTTTAGTCTTGGCGATTGCCAGAATGTGCTGCTGTTTCTCTGTGGGTCTGAATAACACTTTTGTACCCACTAAGCGTGTTCTCTGAATTCAAAGCTAGCCAGCACATTTCAGTAGGCAATTTAGCCAATAAATATATAGATTTCATAATGATGTAGATAATGAGCCAATCATCAGATCTCTTCAGGTTATTCAAGGATTGTATTCTGCCATATGAATCTGTCTGTATCTTGAGATCTTCATGGGAGACCCATCTCTCCCTGTCCCACTACTTTCACATGAACATCTGGTGGGACTGTAGAAGACACGGCCTTCTATGTGGCTGCTCCTAGGCTCCGGAACTCCCTTCCTAGATTGCCCCTCACTTGCTATCTTCCCACGGACAGGCAAGGACTTTTGCTTCAGCAGCTCTGGAAGACTGATTGCTCATGTACAGTTATCCTGTACACTGTACACCTTCTGTAGTAAGTGATATCAGAGCCCAAAAGGTCTGCACAGCAGGACTACAACAAGGAAGATAGGCATTCTTAGTTGTGAGTTTCAGTGCCTGGGAGCCACCACCAAGAAGGCCCTCTCGCTCTCTCACCTCCGCTTTAGGCGCACTTCAGAAGGTGGTGGGGAAGTAATGGTCCTCCCTGAAGATCTCAAAGTAATTCACTGTGCGGGGAAAACACAGCCCTTCAGACGAAGGTCTTTTATGAAGTGAGAACCTCCAATTCAATGGAGTATTTGTTCAATCTGCTGGATTTTATGCCAAACCAATTTTTGGGGAGGAGGGGTGTCAGCACCTTAGAAGTTCTGACTATAAACCAGAGGAGACCCCCCCCTTGACATGGAATCCATCCTTCTTTTACGTATATTCACCTAGCTCCCATGTCATTTAGGGGTAAACTGCAGTTGTAAAATCAGGACAGTGATGAAAAAAGATCAGAGATTGAGAAGGAGAGCCTGGCTGAAGAAGATTTCAGAGATATTAAACTATTAGGAATCTCAACTGGTGTTTTCTATTAACAACAGACCAATACAAAAAGGAAATAGTTTTCACTGGGTTCTTGCTTAGTAATTTTCCATTATGACCTAATGACTGCTGTTTAAGGGTTGGCTAAAATATATCTGTGATTTGCTATATGTTGTTGCATGCTGTTGCCAGGCAGATTTTCCAAAACTGTTATAAACGGTGAGGCATCTCTTCGCTTTGGTGTCACACTGGTCAGTATGAATTCTGACATCTGGACCAACATGTTGTCTTCTGCTGTTTTCATTCACTGATACCTCCATTCCTGAACCCAAGAGGGAGAAAAAAAGGACAAGGACCTCCAAGAAGACCAAAGCCAAGGGCAGCACAACTCACCTTGGTCTGTTTCTTCTCCGTAGCGTACACAATGGATGTGCAGCAGACCTCTGCAATCTTGCGCCCCTGTCCGTAGAACGACCAGCAACAGATCTCATCCCCGATGACATCCTTAATGAAGAGGACTCGCCCATTGAACCGCAGTGAGAGCTTGTCAAAGAGCTCGATGTTTTTCAGCATGTTGTCATCTGAATTGCTGAACAGGGGAGAGAAAGAAGATGTCATTTTTTGCAACTGCATGCAAAGAATCCTAATTTTGCAGAAATGGATTAAATAATTTTGTCAGTAATGGGTAAATTAACTATTTTAATCAAGGAAGGATATTTGGTTAACTTTAAGAATGACTGAGATAAATTCATCGTATATCTAAGAGACTGCTGGGGGCAAAAAGTCAATTATTGCTGTTGAAGGTTAAGTTTATAGCTGTTCAAAACCAGGCATTAGTGTGATAATGACACACACACACAATAGAAAAAGTGCATTTTGTAGATTATCTTAGAACCAAAAGCTGGTGAGTTAGAAGTCATTTATATGTATTTTTGGCCCCTTTATAGTTTAACTGAAGTTTAGTTTGGATAGTTTAGGATAGGTAAGACAATATTACGTTAGATATTAGAGTTGGTCTGTCTGTTTGTTCATGATATACCTTTGCAATCCCCTGTATGCTGTTTTGTTTACTCAAAACATTTTAATAAGAACATTTTTTAAAAAGTAATAAGTAATTAATATGCTGCTTTTCTCTTAAGAGTAGGAATTGAAATGGCTCATAAAATCCGCCTAAAATCTAACCGTAAAATTTAAACCCAATTAAAAGTCATCACATTAACACGGTAGCTTGAAATAAAAATCATTGAAAGCACAGAAGAGTTAAAAATCAAGAATGCACCCCTTCCCATAAAAAATCAGAGCTGGAAGGAACCCCCAAGTCCAACCCCACACAATGTAGGTATACACAACGAAAAGACTCCAAGCATCCTGGAAACAGTAATTAAAAACCTGCTTAAATAAAAAGGAGAGTAGGGAAAGATCCAGTCTAACCTCATGAAGGAAAGAGCAGCCACAGAGAAGGCCCTGAGACTGGCTAAGACAGCTGAGTATATTTAGCTTGGAGGAGAGAAGACTTGAGGGGTGATACTAAAAGTCAACATGGATTTCTCAGAAAGAAGTCATGCCAGACTAATCTTATCTCTGTTTACGATAGGGTTACAAGCTTGATAGATGAAGGGAATGCTGTGGATGCAGCATATCTCGATTTCAGTAAGGCCTTTGACATAGTTCCCCATGACATTCTTGCAAAGAAGCTGGTAAAATGTGGGCTGGACAGGGCTACTGTTAGGTGGATTTGTAATTAGTTGACCAAATGAACCCAAAGGGTGCTCCTCACCAATGGCTGCTTTTCATCCTGGAGAGAAGAGACTTTGGGGGGGGTGCCACCAGGTTCTCTCCTGGGTCCAGGGCTATTCAACATCTTCATCAATGACTTGGATAAAGGAGTAGAGGGCATGCTGATCAAATTTGCACATGACACCAAATTAGGAGAGGTTGCTGATACTCCAGAGGACAGGGTCAAAGTTCAAAATGATCTTGACAGATTGGAGAGACAGCTGGGCCAAAGCTAACAAAATGAATTTCAACAGAGAGAAATGTAAGGTCCCGCACTTAGGCAGAAAAAATGGAATATACAAATATAGGATAGGGGACATGTGGCTGGATAGCAGTATGTGTGAAAAGGATCTCGGAGTCTTGGCGGACCACAAGCTGAACGTGAGTCCACAATGTGATGCAATAGCCAAGAAAGCCAACGCAGTTCTTGGTTGCATCAACAGGAGTATGGTGTCCAGATCACGGGAGGTAATGGTACCACTCTATTCTGCATTGGCTTCATTTGGAATATTGTGTCCAGTTCTGGGCACCTCAGTTCAAGAAGGATATCGACAAGCTGGATTGTGTCCAGAGGAGGGTGACTAAAATGGTGGAGGGTCTGGAAGCCATGAAGCCCTATGAGGAGTGGCTGAGGGAGCTGGGGATGTTTAGTCTGCAGAAGAGAAGGTTAAGAGGGGACATGATAGCCATGTTCAAATATTAGAAGGGATGTCCTGTGAAGGAGGGAGTGGGGTTGTTTTCCACTGCTCCAGAGACCAGGACATGGGGCAAGGGATTCAAGCTGCAGGAAAGGAGATTCCACTTAAATCTCAGGAAGAATTTCCTGATGGCCAGAGCTGTCCAGCAGTGGAATCGGCTGCCTCCGTGGAGTGTGGTGGAGCCTCCTTCTTTCTTTGGAGGTTTTTAAGCAGAGGCTGGACGGCCATCTGTTGGGAGTGCTTTGATGGGTGTTCCTGCATGGCCGGGAGTTGGACTGCATGGCCCCTGGAGTCTCTTCCAGCTCTATGATTCTATACAATTCAGCTGTCTTTAAATATCTGAAGGGATATTTGGAGAAACTGTAGCCAGTTTATTTTCTGACAGAGGCCCTTAAACTGGATTGGATGGCCTTTCTCAGTCACAGATGAGTTCTGCATCTCTGCATTGTAGGAGGTCTAGATTAGATAGCCCTCAGAGAATCTTCCAACTCTTCTGATCTCATCATTCTTGAGAGCAAACGTAAGTGTTGTTGTTTTGTGCTAAATGCAATTTCTTTGCACAGAAAACACTGCATTTGGTCCTTACAAAATAGAATCATAGAATCCTAGAGTTGGAAGAGACCCCAGAGACCACTGAGTCCAACCCCTTGCTATGCAGGAACACACATCAAAGCATTCCCAACAGAGGGCCATCCAGCCTCTGCTTAAAACCTCCAAAGAAGGAAGAGACTCCACTACACTCCCAAGCAGCATATTCCACTGCTGGACAGCTCTGACTATCAGGAAGTTCTTGCTGAGGTTCAGGTGGAATCTCCTTTCCTGCAGCTTGAATCCATTGCTCCTTGTCCTAGTCTCTGGAGCAGTAGAAAACAAGTCTGCTCTCTCCTCGACATGAGAGCCCTTCAGATATTTAAACACGGCTATCATGTCCTCTCTTAACGTTCTCTTCTGCAGACTAAACATCCCCAGCTCCCTAAGCCGCTCCTCACAGGGCTTCATGGCTTCCAGACCCTCCACCATTTCGGTCGCCCTCCTCTGGACATGCTCCGGCTTGTTCATATCCTTCTTGAATTGAGGTGCCCAGAACTGGACACAGGATTCCAAATGAGGCCTGACCAATGCAGAATAGAGTGGTACTGTTGCCTCCCTTGATCTAGGCATCATGCGCCTACTGATACAACCAAGAATCGCATTGGCTTTCTTGGCCGCCTCACCACAGTGCTGACTCATGTTCAGCTTGAACCAAATCCATTGGTTCCCATGATGAAAAAAGTCAGATTTTGTGCAAATCCTGTCCACTTATTTTGATTAATAAATAATGATAATGATGATGATGTCACCAAAAAGGCATGAAGTATGAAAGGTTATCCTCCCTGCCAAAAAGCCTTTAAAAAACTAAAATAAATAAATAAATAACCCCTCGTGGAAACTGGCTCTGAGTGAGCAAACTTTTGGAACGATCTAGTTTTGAATGCTAGACTGAAATAAAGAAAAATCAAAAAGATTTTGTTACACATCTAGGTAACAAAAAGAAATATCTCTCTTTCTCTTCTTTACCTGGTGTAGGAATATTTGTTGTTGCTTCTGTTGTACAACAATTTAACTGCCGGCTGCAAGGAAAAGAAACAAAAGAGATGAATGTTGTTACTGTTGTTGTTGTGAGGATGACAATGATGTTTATTTCTAATTCGACTTCTCCTCAATGCAGCTTGCAACAAACCAAACACACATTGTTGAAAAACCACAAGACAGAAATGTTAAAATGAGATTAAATCAGCAGAAAAATTAAAACCAGATTAAAACGTACATCATTACACAACAATTGGCAAGACCCAGCATGTTGTTGAATCCGGCCTTATACAAGCACTCATGAAATGCCTGTCTGAACAATGAAGTCTTTAGAGCTGGGCCTCCACATTTACTAGGTTTAGGGGCACAGGGCCACCCCAGAAGTGGAAAAACCACAAATATCAAAATGTGTGTGCGTGTGTGTGTGTCTGTGGGAAAGGGTTGAGGCATGGTGGGGAGAATGGGTATCCAGGGTCCCCACTAGGTCAGGGAAAGGAGAGGAAAGGGGCTGGATTTGGATGTGCTGCTGAGAAATCGGGCTGTGATCTGTCCTCAGTGGGCCAGGCACTGGCTGGTGGAGGAGAACCAGAGGCGGGTTTTTAAAGGCCTGCATGGCCTGATTGGAGCCACTGAGAGGGAAGGTTCCTCCAGAAAAGAAGCATTTGAGGTTGGGGGAAGGGACTAGAGAAACTCACAAACCATCAAATCCATGAAAATTAAGCCTGCAAACATGGAGGGCCAATGGTACCTGTCTGCAAAAAGAAATGCTAAGTTCAATTTTGGTTTAACAATCTATGTTGGTAGAGAAACCAGGCTGAGAACAGAAGGGGGGGCAAGACTTGATGGGGGATCAAGACTAAAATACATTCCATTGAATGTAGTTTTGCTGCCTATCTACAGGTTAAATCTGACACTACCCTTGAAAAATTCTCTTCTGGATAGCTTCCTAGCTTTCCAGAACTGATTTCAAGGATATTCAAAAACACAGCCATGTTAGTATCAGGATACGCAGGGATTCTCTAGTACCTTTGAGACTGGCTAACTGAGAGAAAGAGGTTTGTAGTGTGAGCCTCTGCAAACTCAGTCTCTAGTGACAGATGCGTGGAGGGAAACGGTTATGGATAAATATTTATATCAATGGAGGTGGGAGGTGGGGTGGGAATAGCAATAGCAGTGCCAAATGTGCAAGTATGGTGATGGCATGGTCACAATGCCCTTCAGGCACAAAACTGTTTAAAAAACATTGTATAAAATTACCTTCAGGCTATGTGTATAAGGTGTATATGAAAGATAAATTAATTTTGTGTTTAGACTTGGGTCCCACCTCCAAGATATCTCATTATGTCTCTGCAAATATTCCAAAATCTGAGTGAAATCTGAAATCTGAAACACTTCAGGTCTCAAGCATTTTGGATAAAATGTATGAAGTTTTTTGCTTATTCTTGTTTTAACCTGAGAGGAAGGCAAGGTATCAACCAACCCACTCTGGAAAGAGTGATACATAACCCAAGCAAAGAAATAAATTGGATATTTGCTTACCTTATTCGAGGTGGCAATGAGTTTCTGCTCCTCCTTGGAGGAGGTGATAATGGGTACCTTGCAGAAGGGCTCGTAGACATCTTTGTTCTGCTGAAACAAAAAGGGAGATGGTCAAAACGAGAGTGTGGAAATGGCATGAAGCAGTTCCATGTTCCCTCGCCGAAGAAAACTGATTCCCTTTCCGTTCTCTCCTCATCTCTCTACCTGCCTATCATGTACTGGATAACCCACACTCTACAAACTTCATTCAGAGGCAGACAGTAGCTTTGTTTGTAGAAATACAAGCAAAACACCACACATCTAAAGTTGCTGAGACAAAAGCATACATGGAGTTTACACCTTTTTATATGCAACAATTCCAAAATTTAGGCATGCTAAGCTGCGATTGATAAGGGCCATAAATCCCAGCATCACACCACTTCCCAGCCCTATGCCTGTTTCCCATTTCTCTTCATCCTTGATTGGTTTGACCCAAGCACATATTACCCCTCCCTTATCTTTCCAGTACCAGGTTCCCAAAATACAAGCCTCTTCTGGATACACTTTCATTTTTGCCCTGTTCTGTTCTTTCCCCCTCCTCACACCGGATACATTGTAGCAATAAAACAACTAGCCACTGATTCTTCGTAACAATCCAGGCAGGCTCCCATACAAATACACTGTTGCAATCATCAATGAATACTGGAAACTTTGTAGCAGTTACAGATAAACTTATGGGAGCTCTACAGCATCTACTTTTACAATGATTAAAATACATTATTTCACATCCAGCAGACTCATGATAGGAGCTACACATCCTGACAATGCTGCTGGAGAAAGAAAAAGGAACAGAGATTTTCCTCCTTTACGTAAAGTGTCTAAGGACTGTTCGATAGAATGGAGGAAAGATTTCGTATCTCTTGGCTCCGTCATTAATCAGAACGAGGGCTGCAGTCAAGAAATTATAAGAAGGAAGCTAGGACTTGGAAGGACAGCTATGAAGGATTCTGAATTACGTGTGTAAATCTCATTGCTTTAGTTGAAATGAACATCTGAGTTTAGGGGGCTCAGTTTTTGTTCCAAAACCCTGTACAAAGAGAGTAAGAAGGTGACACCCTCACCCTCTCACCTGCAGAGCCACCTGGCATTCATCCACCAGCCCCTGGACCAGGTAGTACTTGGCTTCTGCCAAGAGCTCTTCGATCTCTCTCCGGCTCTCCGGAAGGGGCACGGCGCCGTCTCGGAGGTAGTTCAGTATGGTCCCGAAATGCTTGCCGCAGCGGTCGATCAAGATCCAACCTGAGAACGGAGTGACAAAAGAGAAAGAAAGAGAAAGGACCACAACAGCAAAAGGAGAATGTGAACACTGACGGGAAGAGCTGAGGAGGACAGAGGGCATAGATTAACTGCATTCTTCACACGGAAGCATCTCTGGCACCTACTGTTCCTTGCCATAGCCCAAAGACCTCAAGTGCCTCTTTTCTGGGGGGACTTCCCTTCTCAGAGACTCTGATCAGACCTTACAGCCCTTTAAAAACGCGCCTCTGGTCCTCCTCCTCTACCAGCTGCTGCCTGGCCAGTTAAAGACGGATCACAGCCCAGTTTCTCAGGACCTTCAAAAACCCTCTCTAATGCCCCCCTACAAACACACAAGGAAGGAGATGGGCAAGAGGGAGAAGGTATGGGGCCACTGTGCCCACCGACCCCCTTTCCCTCTCCTTTTCCTGCCCTGGTTTCTCCGCACCATGCCTGTGTCTCCTTCCCATAGACAGATACACACACACATTTTGATATTTGCAATTTTTCCACTTCTGTGGGGCTCCTGTGCTCCTAACCCTAGCAAATGTGGAGGGATCCAATTGTAGTTTATTATTCCTTCCTTCTCTCTTATTTTATTTATTATACATTCATTATATTTAATTTACTCATTTTCTCTTTAAAAATAAACAAAACAGACACATATTTAGAGTGTACACCCTTGGCAAGATCCACAGTTAGGTGTTTTACTTGTAAAGCACTATTTACATAGAGGTTCTTTATAAATAAATGTCGATGATTCTCAATCACCATCACCGTCACCACTATCATCTTATTCTTCCCACATTTCTTCTGCTGTTGGTACCTTTTTTTTCTGTTGAAAGACAACGTCTCCTGTTGAAGAGACAATATACACTAACTGTATATTAACATCATACACAGTAGATGTATTTAAAAGGTTGGATTGTTGTGCCCAGCAGCTTCCAGAAAAAGTAATTCATCACCCTTTTATTTATTTATTTGCCCAGAAAAAAATTAGGAGTCCAGAGAAGCCAAGGGCCATGAAAACATCTTCGGGGGGCACGTGCAGCAAGGGTTAGATTTCTTCCTGATTTTGATGAGAATATTCCATTTTGTGGCAAAGCAATCCATAAAATCAGAGGTTAAAAAAAAAGACAGGAGAAAAGATGGACGCTTCTACAACTTTCTAAGAACAACATATCCTCTGACAACTCCAATTTGCCAGGGAGAGTACTGATTAATCCCATCTTTCCATCTTCTTGGCTGCTTTTAAAGTGTCCCCGATTCCATCGCTCTTCCTCCCACTTTCTCCCTTTTTTCCCTAGAATTTTCCAAGCGCTGCAAAGTAATTTTTCACTCCATTAACAGCTGCCCCATGTGCGAGAGAAATTTGCCCCAGAGACTTTGACTGATAATTTCTGAATTGACTTTGCAGTGAAAATTAATCAATCCCACTGGTACCTTTGCTGTCTGTCAGCACCTTCAGCCAGCTGCTGAACATACCCTTGATGATGGAGCATAGAGGGATTAATTAATTAGGGGTGGTGAGCAGAGGAGGGGCAGAATCTTGCCTTTCCAGGAGGCTGAAGCAAAAGCAAAATGCTGCAGCCACTCCTAGCTTGTTCTGTTTTTCCTCATTAATGATGTCTGCCATCTTGACCACAGTCTGATGTTACTCAGCCACACATTTCTCAGTTTTCATCTGCGAAATGTTGGAGGGTATGTGACTGTCTCACTGGCTCTTGATCCAACACAGCTCTCTAAAGGTCATCTCATTGCAAAACAGAGAGAGAGAAAGAGAGGCCCAATTTTCCATAAACTAAAGCAAAGGCCAGCAAACCAATGGGCAGGAGTACAAGAATGCAGCGGAGAGATTTTTTTAAGGGAAGGACAAATAAAGGCAAAGCCAGAGAAAGAATGTAACACGGTGTCTTAAATTAATGACCTTACAGCTCCAAAAGCCGATTAGACTCTTAGAGTGCCAGGCTGAGAAACCTCTCTCTTTTTCTGCTCCTTCTTAACAGAACAAGGCTTTAAAAAGGATTGCTTTTCCTGCAGGGTTTTTTTAATTTTTTAAATTTGTTATTATATTGAACTACATCATCACCATTATTATTATTTCTGCTACTAGTAGCAGAAATACAATTATTGCTATTATTTATATCTTGCCTTTTCTCCAGAATTGTGACTCAAGAAGGCTTCCGCAGTGGTTCTCAACCTGTGGGTCCCCAGATGTTTTTGGACTTCAGCTCCCAGAAGCCCTGAGCATTGACCATAGTGGCTGGGGCTTCTGGGAGGTGAAGTCCACAAACATCTGGGGACCCACAGGTTGAGAACCACTGGAATATTAAGATGAGAACAGATTAAAAACATATAAAGCCATGAGTAGAAATATACAAAATACACAAATATACATTATATATAAAAACAGAAATACATGCATAAAGGTGGAAATGTATATATTATATACTACATATTAAATATAATATATACATTATATAAAAATAAATATATAAAATATATTTTATACATTTTATATATACGTTGATATTTATATATATAATATATTTATATATGTTTATACTACACTTGATCTCAGCCAAAAGGCCAAGAAGTGATATATTTATACATATACATAAAATACATATTTCTTCACAGACACAAATATATACAAATGTATTTATTTTGTTTTTAAAATGCATATTTTACCTATAACACATATAAAAGAAAATAATCTATGCAATTAGTTTATTTTTTAAAAAACATGACTAGTAATATACATGGGTGCACATGCCCTCAAGTCTCCTGTTGGCTTATGGCAACCCTATGAATTTTTCACAGTCTTTTTAGTTTAGCTGCTTTGCTTTCAAGCTCATACAGGATCTGGTACCTTTAGGGGATTTAGTTCCTTCCTCTGAAATACAGCCTGCAACACCTGGGATTTGCTGGCGGTCTCCCATCCAAGTACTAACCAAATCTGACCCTGCTTAGCTTTCAAGATCACAAGAGATTTGGAGCCCTTAGGGTTTTTAGGACCCATGCTAGATTGTCTGTACATCTGTGCCTTCCCAAGTTGCCTGCTGACTTATGGGCACGAATTTCATACGGTTTTCTTAGGCAAGCAATACCTGGAGGTGATTTTGCCAGTTCTTCCCTCTGAAACACAACCTACAGCACCTGGGATTCATTGGTGGTCTCTCATCCAAGTGCCAACCAGGGCTGACCCTGCTTAGCTTCCAAGATCTTCTTTCCTTCTCCTTTTCCTGACCTAGGTTGGGCCTTAGGTGCCAATTCCCCCACCTTGCCTTTGCCCCCTCCCCCCATTTGATAATTGCCATTTTGTAAGGATCCTGCACCCCTAACACTAGCAAATGTGGAGGGCTGACTGCATACATAAAACATACGTATTTAGATAATCTAGATAAACAGATAATAAACAGATAAATAGACAAATAGATAATCTATTGAATTCCTTTTAAAAAACCTTTACTTTCAGAATGCTTTTACTCCTATTATAGATACTTACTTAAAAGCAAGTAGATAATCTATAAAATGCCTTTTTAAAAAACGATTGCTTTACTTCTATTGCCGATACACATACTTCTATTATATTTATAAAATGTATCTAATATACATTCTGTATTTTTAAAATATAAGTATGTTACATAACTAAAAATCAATGAAACAATTTATGGAACATTTAAAAAAAAATTTAACACCCATCTTGCCCAGCTATTTATATATTTTTCTAGAAATTTTTACATAAAACATAAACTAACATTTTTAACACAGATATAGACTAAAATCAAGAGACTAGACTAAAATAAACTTTAATTAAACAGTAACATCCTAAAATACCAGTTTTGCTAACTCTGAACGGCAGCAGCTTCCCTGGGTGGGAGACTGGGAGTCTCTCCTGACCCCAAGCCTTCCTCGAGAGCCTCCCGGGCCCTTGGGCCCCCTTCCCACCCAGCTGACCCCACCAGTACCTTCGCTGTCCGTCAGCACCTCCATCCGCCCGCTGAACATGGCCTTGAGCATGGTGTCCTGCTTGGTGAGTGTCTGCATGGTGGTGTAGTAGAGGGCCCCGCCAATGTTCAGCTTGACATACTTGGAGCTGGGGTTGGTGCCTTTGAAAGAGGTGGTGCGGGTTGCAGCTGCCGGCACGGCTGTGCTCACCACCGTTTCTCCAGACATCTCTTCCTGCAGGAATGGGGAGGCAGAGATGGAAGTCAGAGACATTAGCGTCACCTTTGCTGACACATGTGCCATAAAAGAGAGACCCAACAGGGATAGTCTTAACATTTGCTTTGGCTGTGCGCACATCATAAAAGAGAGAGCCAGTGGTGACAGCCTCCACATCTACTTTGGTTATGCATGCGTCATAAAAGAGAGAGCTGACAGTGAGAGCTTCCACATCTCCTTTGGTTAAGCATGCACCATGACAAAGAGAACCTGTCATGGGCAGCCTCAAAGGAGGACAGCCAAACGCAAGTGCACTGGGAGCTAAGCAGGCTGGGAGGAGAGCCAGCTGGCGCCAGCCTTTTAAGGAAGGCAGAGGGTGGTGGTCCAATGCCAGAAACAACTTGTGTGTTTGCCAGCCCTTGCCTTTGTGTGCTTGCCCCCAGGCAAGGGCTAGTGAACACACAAGTTGCTCCTGGCGTTAGACCATCACCCTCT
Source organism: Iguana delicatissima (assembly GCA_948472985.1). Taxonomy (NCBI): domain Eukaryota; kingdom Metazoa; phylum Chordata; class Lepidosauria; order Squamata; family Iguanidae; genus Iguana; species Iguana delicatissima. The sequence continues at coordinate 72,691 of CAOKZL010002538.1, forward strand.
GCCTTCCTTAAAAAGGCTGGAGCCAGCTGGCTCTCATCCCGGCCTACCTAGCTCCCAGTGCACTTGCGCTTGCCCGTCCTCCTCTGAGGCTTCCCTTGACAGGCTGTGCCTGGATTCCCAGACCCCTGGATGGTTTGAGGGTCTTGCTGCTTGTTGGATTCTTGCACTCCTGGACCAACTTTTTGATTGTGCTTCTGCTCAACCCTAAACAGGCAAGCTCCGCTGAACTGCTAAGCTGTCTCAGTTTGCCTGCTGAACAGCCTTCTACTAGCTCTGCACTCCTTTGCCTGGCAACAGACAGTTGGCAGCTATGACAGTTCCAACAAGGACAGCCTTAACATTTCCTTTGGCTATGTATGCATCGCAAGAGAGAGGACCTACAGTGACAGCCTTCCCTTTTGGTTATACTGTATATGAATCATAAAAGAGAGACCATATAAGGACCACATCATCTTTGGTTAAGCATGCACCATAAAAGAGAGAACTTACAGTAAGAGTCTTCACCTTCCCTTTGGTTTTGTATATATCATAAAAGAGTGAGCAAACAGGGAGAACCGTCATGCTCTCTTTGGATATATGTTTGTGATAAAATACAGTGAAGGTCTCCACACCCACTTTGGTTATAAGTATCAAAAAACAGACGGTTACAATGAGAGCTTTTCATATCCCCTTTGTTTAGAAATGTGCCAGAAATCAACCAGAGAAATGCTGCAGCTGGAGCAGACCAAAGTCCCAACTATCTACTTCCAGGAAAAGTTCTCTTCCTGAGCAATAATACCCAGAGTCCACAAGCCAACGTGGCTAGCTTTCCACAGTGGCTAAGCATCTCTGGAATCCCCACAAGCAGGAGGTAGACCACACTGGGCTGTGGAAGCTTTCCTTGAGCTTCTGACTATCCAAACCTTTTCTACAAGGTCATTTTTGCAAGCTCAGGTGTTACATAGATGCACACCTGCACCAAGAACTGCATCCATGTGAGGCCTTGCAGAGACACATTAAAAAACAAAATGGAACTTCCAAAGCCAGGGGTTTTGAGGAGGAACATGGTTATTTATCCCCTTTAGCAGACATAACAGACTTCAAGAGCCCTGAAGAAACAATTGATATCAAGTTCCATACCTCTTGATTGCGTCTCAAAAATACTGGAGCCCAAATTGTTATTCGTTTGTTCTAAAAGAGATTCAAGGGGAAAGTCTGTGGTCACACCATTTGTGAACCTTGCCACACAACTGGTCTTTGACTTCCCGAAGAGGTCGAAAACCACAACAAAGGCTTGCAAACTTCTTTTGCCGCTGTGTCATCATAAAGAAAGAACGTTGGATCATGCTGCCAGAGTATGGAAAACTGAAATTTTCAGTGGCAATACAACACCAAGAATCCCCAGCCAGCCAGCATAGGAGGATTCTGGGAGCTGTAGTACAAATAAGTTTATTTCCCTAAGCTAGGGTTTTTGCATAGTTTTGGTCATCACTCCTTCGAGTGTTTTAAAAACATGAAGAAAACCTTGCCCCATGAAGGGGAAACCTTAACACTTGTAACTTCCAGTTCAAAGATACAAACAGACTAATTTTCAACTACATAGAAGAAAAATGGAAAAGAAAACAAAATATAAAAAATATACATGTATAACTAAAACTTAAACTAAAACAAAGACACAATAACAAAACCTGCTATGAAATGACAAATCTATTACACTGAACACTTCCTACCAACATTAACTAACTTAAACTCAAAATAACTCATACTCACTTTAATGAAAAGGGGAAAAAATGATTAACATCACATACCTTATTTTATCTCTACAGATCTACGGTGGACCCTCGGTATTTGCTAGGGTTTTTGGTTCCAGGACTCCTGGGATACCAAAATTCATGGATGCTCAAGTCCCATTAGGTATAATGATATACTACTATAAAATGGCAAAAACAAACATTTGCTTTTTGGATTTTTTAAAAAATATTTTCAAGCCATGGTTGGTTGAATCCGTGGATACAGAATCCGATGATACGGAGGGCTGACTGTATAGTCACTGAGTTTAATAGAATTACTTATAACCATAACTGCAGATTAATACATCATTAAAATTCTTATTGCTCAAAAGAAAAATCCATTAATGGTTTCCAATCTGAAAAAAAAATCTTAAATTGTCTGTTTTTTAAAAATCCACATGGATTTTGTCCATGAAAGAGAAATCCAACAGATTGGCAAGAAGCTAACAAGACTTTTTTTCAGTTCTAGCTACCCCTCAATTCCTGAAGCATTGTGCCTTGGGGGCAGTGTGGCCAGCGGTCACACACATTTTGGTGCCTTTCCCTTGCAGGGCGGACACATCAGAGTGACTGACTCTGCAAATGACTTATTTAACCTTTCCTTCCTTCCGTCTTTTCTCTGTAGCTTGGGCTAGGTTTATTTGCATCTTAACCTGGTTTATTTTCCTTTGTCTTTTCCAGTACCCATTAGTACAAAGCAAAACCCCACCCTTTTTCAGTGAATTAGAATTTTTTTTTTTAACAGCAGCAAAGAGAAACCAATAAATCTCTTTTTGGGTTCCCCCTCCTGTCCATCTCAGTGGGTGAATTCTTCTCCTTTTTAACTGGCTAATTTTATTTACTTATTTATTGAATTTACAGTATAGCCCAACTTTCTCCTGAAACAGAATTAAAGACAGCTTATAATAACTTAAAAATCAAGCTAAAATACCAATTTACAAAGTTTAAAAAAGAATTAAATCAGAACGCTATTTTAAAAAAGAGCAAAAAAGAGTTAAAAACCAATTATCAATAAAAACTTTTTAAAAATATAGCACAGCATTTCACACATATGCTGGGTGTTTGTATGTGCCTTCAAGTCATCCGTCAACTTACGGTGGCCCCATGAATTTCACAGTGTTTTCTTAGGCAAGGAATCCTCAGAGGTGGTTTTGCCACTTCCTTCCTCCAGAATATAGCCTACAGCATCTGGGAATTCATTGATGGTCTCCCATCCAAATTTTAACCAATGCTGAGCCTGCTTAGCTTTGAAGATCAGATGGGATCCAGTGCCCTTCTGATCCATAATTACATTTCAAAGGCTTGTTTTGAAGACAGTGACCACCTGGACACTGTCCAGAGAAGGATATCCAAAGGTCTTGAAATCCTATGAAGAATGGCTTAGGGAGCTGGAGCTTGGAGACTGAGGGGTGAAATTATAGAGCCATTAAGTATGTGTAAGGATTCCATGTAGAAGATGGAGCAAAATTATTTTATGCTGCTGTAGACAAGAGTCACCATGATGTAGCCGTGAGCACTGGACTACGACCCAGGAGACCAGGGTAGGATTCCCTGTTCTGCCAAAACCCACTGGGTGACCCTGAGAGCATCACACACTCTCAGCCCCTGAAAACCCCATGATAGGTTAGCCTTATTATTTTTGTGTGCCTTCAAGCTGTTTCCAACATATGGCGACCATAAGGCAAAACAATCATGGGGTTTTCCAGAGAGGATGTGACATGTCCAATGTCACCCAGTGAGTTTCCATGGTGGAGCTGGGACTTGAACCCCAGTCTCCCGGGTTGTAGTCCAATGCTCAAACCCCTAACTATGCCATGGCCAGCTTTGCCTTAGGATTGCCATAACTCATAGAATCCTAGAGCTGGAAGAGACCTCAAGGGCCATCCAGTCCAACCCCCTTCTGCCATGCAGGAAGGCACCATCCAAGCCCTCCCTTGGACAGATGGCCACCCAGCCTCTCTTTAAAAACCTCCAAAGAAGGAGGCGACTCCACCATACCCCATGGAGGCAGCAGCGGATTCCCCTGTCAAACCAGTCTTATCATCAGGAAGTGCCTTCCTCCTCATGTTTAGTTGGAATCTCCTTTCCTGTAGTTTGAGGCCACTGCTCCATGTCCTAGACTCTGAAGCAGCAGAAAATGAGCTTGCTCCATCCTCCATACGACATCCCTTCAAATATTTAAACTTGGCTATCACGTCCCTCTTAACCTTCTCTTTTCCAGGCTAAACATACCCAGCTCCCCAAGCCTCTCCTTACAGGGTTTCATTGTTTTCAGGCCTTCTACTATTTTGGTTGCTCTCCTCTGGACACCTCCCACCTTGTCCATCTCTTTCCTGAACTGTGTTACCCAGAACTGGACACAGGATTATTCCAAGTGGGGTCTGACCAAAGCAGAATAGAGGGGTACCATCACTTCCCTTGACCCAGACACTATCTGCCTGCCTATTCCTGCCTAGCAAGGGTTGGAATAGATCTCCTTTGGAGATCCCTTTCAACTCTAAGATTCTGTGATTTTACTATCAGCCTCTTAGTGAGTGATTTAATGGCAATTTTTTTTTCTTTTAATCAGGCCAAACCAGGCTCCAGTGCTAACAAAAACTGTCAGATTAGCAGCCTGTCCCAAACAATGGAATTAGGGCAGCTGTGATCAATGCAGAGGAGAGGGAAATTAAATACTATTTTTCCAGATAAAAAAGGAGATGTGGATGACCTTTAAGGGAGCAATGAAATGATGAGGCTGTATCTAGAGGCAATCAGGCTGCATCCAGAGATGCGGGGGAAAGTAAATTAATCATGAATTCGTGCTACGCAGTCTCTGAACGTTTCATGGAGAATTCTGCTGAAAGAAAGGGAGAGTTTGAGGTGGGTTTTATTGTTTTATCTTGAGGGCAGTCCAAAAAGGGACAAGAATCAGAAATGGCACCAAAGAGAGGAGGGAAAGAAAACCATGACAAAACACAGAAAAAAATATTTAGAACAATGCTGTGGTGTTTAAAGGAGCGTTCTCAAGAAATTCCTGGCAATACCCAAGATTGTGCTTCTTTGCAGTCTAGGGCAGAAATTGGAAAAGCAACTTTTGTGTGGGGCCTACAATTTGCAGAATTTTTCCCTCCGAAATATATATCTTCCAACATTTCACAGATGGAAACTGGGACATGCGAAGCCAAGCATTGTCAGAGTGCGGCCAAAATGGCAAAACTTATTAATGACGAAAAGAGGCTGCGTAGGTTTGCTTTTGCTTGAGCCCACAGGGAACAACAGATCTCCTCTCTCTCACCCACTGCTGAGTCCATGAAGTAGAAATTCCTTTTCTCTTTGAGCTGAGTTTCCAGTAACTGAAGGTAGCTGACGGCAAAGGGTTCGACATTTTTATCAGTGTTTTGGATGAGGGAATAGAGGGCAAGCTCATCAAATTTGCAGACGGCACCAAATTAGGAGGGGTCACTAAAAACCCAGAGGGCAGGATCAGAATTCAAAATTATCTTAATAGGTTAGAGAGCTGAGCCAAAACTATTAAAACGAATTTCAGCAGGGAGAAGTGTAAGATACTACATGTGGGCAGAAAAAAATGAAATGCACAGATACAGGATGAGTGACATCTGGCTTGACCAAAGCATCTGTGAAAGGGATGTAGGAGTCTTAGTGGACCACAAGCCTAACATGAGTCAGGAGTGTGACACGGCAGCTATATAAGCCAATGTGATTCTAGGCTGCATCGATAGCATCAAGGGAAGCGATAGTCCAACTCTATTCTGCTTGGTGAGACCCCATCGGGAATATTCCTGTGCCCAGCACTCCAGTTCAGGAAAGATGTGGACAAGTGGGAAGGGAGACCAAAATGGTCAAAAGCCTGGAGACCATGAAGCCCTCTGAGGAGTGGCTTAGGGAGCTGGGTATATGTTTAGCTTGGAGAAAAGAAAGTTAAGAGGCAACATGATAGCTCTGTTTAAATAATTGAAGGGATGTCATATGGAAGATGGAGCAAGCCTGTCTCCTGCTGCTCCAGAGACCAGGACATGGATCAATGGCTTCAAACTTCAGGAAAAGAGATTCCACCTAAACATTAGAAAGAACTTCCTGAGGGTCAGAGGAGTTTAAGAGTGGAATCTGCTGCTGCCTCCATGGAGTGCAATGGAGTCTCCTCCTCCTTTGGAGGTTTTTAAAGAGAGGCTGGATGGCCATCTGCCAAAGGGAATGCTTTGACGGTGTCTTCCTGCCTGGTAGAAGGGGGTTGGACTGGATGGCCCCTTGAGGTCTCTTCCAACTCTACAAGTCAACGATTCTAAGGTGGGTGGAGGAGAGAGAAACTAGGATATTTTAAAAGTGGCTGAAAAAGTGGGATGACGTAGGAATAACACGGACTCTTCCAGCTAAATTGGGACATTTGGGTGGGTACGCAAAAGCAACTGCCCAGCCCCAAATGCAAAATTTGCAAGTCTTGGTATGAGACTGTTCAAACCAGTGGTTCTCAAAACTTTGCTCCCCCAGACATTTTGTGACAACAGCAACACAGTTTAAAAATCCATTGTGCCCCATCTGTCATTCTAGGGATGCTGTAGGACGTTTAAAATGGACACTTGAAGTGGCTCAGTTCCAGAATCATAGGATCTTAGGTGTGGGAGGGACCACCAATGGCCATCTAGTCTGACCGCCCCCCGCCATACAGGAATCACTAAATCACTCCTAAAATATGCCAACCTTTGTTTAAAAACCTACAAATATGGGAGAGTCCACCACTCTTGCAAGGCAGCCCATTCCAATCTCAAGCAGCTTTTACTACAAAAAAATCCTTTCTAATGTTGAAATGGAATCTATTTTCTTGCCACCTGAATCCATCGCTCCGTGTCCTAGTCTCTGGAGCAGCAGAAAACAAGCTGGCTCCATCTTCAACATGGCATCCCTTTAGATATTTAAAGATGGGAGGAAGACAGGGAGATATCTGAGACTCCGCTTGGAATGAATGTCTTCACATCACATAATTCCTCGCTTAATTACACTGAATGGTAAAGGGAATGGCTCAAATATTTGGAATTAAATGTATTCCTTAAAGAAAATGCAGAGAACACATACAGATATGGTTGAAATCTCCAGCACCTTCTCAAAAACTTCTCTGCACAACTCTGTAAGATGGTGGTGGCAATAATAATAATATAACAATAATTTTATAGTCTGCCTTTTCCTTAGTTAGAGAGTTAAGACAGCTTACAACAGCTAAATCAAACACAGTTAAAAATTCACAACAGAAAAAAAATGAAAATGCAATTAAACCATCATAAAATTAAAACTAGTTGAAAACATAAACCATTAAACAATGACAACAAAAAGTCAAGAACAATAAAAGTCATTTCTGACTTGTGGTGAGCCCATCACAGGGTTTTCTGGGGCTGAGAGAGTGTGATGTTTTAAGTCTTGGTTTCCATGGCTGAGAGGGGAATCGAACCCAGGTCTCCACAGTCATTGGAATCCAATGCTCGAATCACTACAATGTGCTGTCTCTCTACTAGTAACAATAACCACATTATAAGTAATTCTATGCACAATCAGGCCCTCTGTACCTGCAGATTCAATATCCACGGGTTCAACCAACCACAGCTTGAAAATGTTAAAAAAAAAAAATCCAAAGAGCAAAATTTAATTTTGCCATTTTATATAAGCGACGCCATTCTACTACACCGTTATACATAACGGGACTTGAGGATCCACAAATTTTGGTATCCCCTAGCAAATACTGATGGTCCATTGTAAACCTGTATACCATTAATTCAAGCAAGTATATAAATTTAAATACAAAACCATAAAATTCTTCAAAAAACCCCCACTGAAGTCCTTTCCTAAAGTCCTCCAAAATTCCCTTTTATTTGAGTGCTCAAGATTTTTAAATTATTATTATCATTATCATCTTTAATTTTATCCTGCTTTTCTCCCCGAGGGACTCAAAGCGGCTTACAGCCATTAAAAGAAACATAATTAAAAACTGTCATATACAAAAGTTAAAACAAAGATTAAACTACAATAATAATTAAAACATGTTAAAACACATATAAAAACAGTATTAAAATATCAATTAAATAACAATTAAAATGGCCATTAAATTAAAACTAAATTAAATTAAAATTAAAATTGGATGCTTTAAGTCTTTCTTTCTCTTTGACTTCAGAGTTGTACAAAGGACCAGGGCGTAGACTTAACAAACATTTATTTACCAGTAATATTAATGCCATGAGCTAGGAGAAGTTACTTTTTGGACTGCAGCTTGTCAGATCCCTCCAGGCCACTTACATCTGTTTTGGTTTTGGCAAATCAACGATACAATATTGATTGTTATGTATCATGACATAAGATAATCTGTTCTTTTAAAGATATATATATATATATTTAAATAAAAGTATATTTTTAAAAAATCCCCCAGGCCAGGATGGAGAGAGATGTCGTTCAAAAAAAATATAACTCTCCCAAAACCTGCTTTTTAGAGGTTTTTTTTTAAATTCCGACCTCTCTCTCCAAAATAAAGGAACTGAAAAGGAAAAGAAAAGAAAAGAAAAAGAAAACAAAACTTTAAAGTCTCTGGCTGTGAAACAAAACAGATTTGAAAGGACAGCATGAAACAAAATGATATTTTTGGACTACAGCTCCCAGAATTTCCCAATCAGCCTTCTGGGAACTGTAGCCCCAAACTTTGCTTTTAAAACTAAATTAAACTAAACTAAAATGACAGAAGGTGAAAGAGAAAAACAACACAAAAACAAAACAAAATAAGGAAATACAATGTACAATAAAGACCCTCAAAAATGGGGCCAATGGGATGATGATGGAAGAGAATTTGGGACTTATCTCAAGGGATCCTACCTGTGAGAAAGAAAGAAAAACTCTCATCCAAAAAAATGTATCCAGTACCCAAAACTATACATAAAAATGCACCCAGAACCTGCAATCCAAAGAAATGTATCTCTTTTTAAGGCACCCCAATTTAAAGTCTTTACTACAAAGACTCTTTGGAAGAAAAGTTTAGCAGAAAGTTGTTCCTGGAGGTACTATAAATCCCATCCTCCCCCGCACAGCTCCCTCCTCCAAAATACACCCGACAAAAACTTCAGCAAAATTTTGGAGTTTTCTTCTAAGTGAAGGAGGACTTTGGGGAAGTTGGTTATGTTGGGGGACTGCAGCTCCCAGTATCCTCTCCTCAAAAGGTCTCCCTTCCCCTTCAGGGACCCCACCACAAAATTACCCCCCCCCGCAACAAAAGAAGAAAACAAGCAAAACATTAACTTCAGAGTCTCTGAGAGTGAAAGAAAAGAGAGTTTGAAAGGAGACTTTGACCAAGTTCATTTGGGGGTACTACAACTCCCAGCATCCCCCTCAAATCCTCTTTAGTGATCCTTCTCCCCCAAATAAATAAATCATTCCATTCTTTTGAGTTTCCCCCCTCTCCCCAGAAGTTGGGGTGACTACCTCCCCCCTAAAACTTTGGACCCCTTCACCTCCACTCCTTGCCCATCCCCCCACTTCCGGGTGCTCACCATGAAAAGCCCCCCGCGCGAGGCTCTCCCCTCCCTCAGCCAAGAAGCTTCCTTCTGCGAAGAGGAGGAAGAAGGAACGGGGGGGAAGAAATGGATGACGCACGCAAGGAGGGGGCGGCGCCTGCCCCCAAAACTTTCCTTACTCCCCCCTCCCCGCCCGTTGGTGTTTATTTCTTCCCAGAAGCCTTTGCGCCCGCACAGCTGATTCAGCCGCCCGCTGAGCGTCCGTGACCCGGAACCATTGGCGGGAGGAACTGTTGTGTCTGCACTCCATGTTTCCCGACGGAGCATTTTGAAGAGCTGACCGTTTCCCGGAAAAAGGCCAAAAAAAGCTCTAAAATCACCGGAAGTGCCTCCATTAGCTGAAAGAAAGCTATGGCTTCTGGACCGGTCGCATAAGGAGAAGGATACTTCCGGTCCAAAGGGCCCCAAACCGGAGGTTGTGCGGTTTTGGCTCAACTCTATGATCCTGGGGGTCCCGGTTGGGTCTCCGCGGGGTAAGGTGGTTCAGAAGGCGGCCCGTCTCGGGGTGAGGAGTAAACTGTAATAATCGCTCTTATAGTAACAGACTTTTAGTAGGTATATGGCTGTGAAGAGGCTCCAGGGCGCCTGGCTGAGTTTACAACAAGCAACCCCGTAAGGTAGGACATCCCACACTACTAGAAGCCTCTTAGAGTCTTGGGTTGGGATTTGGGGGTAATCCAGGGCCCCATCCCCCTCTCTCTCCACCCCTCTCCACGCGCTAGGCAAAGGTAACTTGGGGGCTTTGGGCTGGGCACCCACTCCTCTCAGCCTGGTCTACCCTGCAGGGTTGTTGTGAAGATACCCCGAAAGATCCTAGAGGAGATCATTAAAGAGTCCGTTTGTAGTGACTTAGAAAGCAATGCCGCGATCACTAAAAGTCAACATGGATTTCTCAGAAATAAGTCGTGCCAGACTAATCTTATCTCTTTTTACGATAGGGTTACAAGCTTGATAGATGTAGGGAATGCTTTGGACGTAGCATATCTTGGTTTCAGCAAGGCCTTTGACAAAGTTCCTCATGACATTTTTGCAAAGATGCTGGTAAAATGCGGGCTGGGCAGGGCCACTGTTAGGTGGATTGGTAATTGGTTGACCGACCGAACCCAAGGGCTGTTTTTCATCCTGGAGAGAAGTGACTAGCGGGGGGCCACAGGGTTCTGTCCTGGGCCCAGGGCTATTCAACCTCTTCATCAATCACTTGGATAAAGGAGGAGAGTGCATGCTGATCAAATTTGCAGATGACACCAAATTGGGAAGGGTTGCTAATACGCCAGAGGACAGGATCAAAATTCAAAATGACCTTTACAGATTGGAGAGCTGGGCCAAAGCTCACAAAATGAATTTCAACAGAGAGAAATGTAAGGTCCTGCACTTAGGCAGAAAAAATGGAATGTACAAATATAGGATGGGAGACGCATGGCTGGATAGCAGTACATGTGAAAGGGATCTGGGAGTCTTGATAGGTCACAAGCTGAACATGAGCCAGCAGTGTGATGTGGCAGCCAAGAAAGCCAACATGATTCTTGGTTACATCAATAGGAGTATGGTGTCTAGATCGAGGGAGGCAACGGTACCACTCTATTCTGCATTGGTCAGATCTAATCTGGAATAATCCTGTGTCCAGTCATGGCAACTCAATTCAAGAAGGACATTTGACAAGCTGGAGCGTGTCCGGATGAGGACGACCAAAATGTTGAAGGGTCTGGAAGCCATAAAGCCCTCTGAGGAGTGACTTAGGGAGCTTGGGAAGTTTAGTCTGCAGAAGAGAAGGTTAAGAGGGGACACGATAGCCATGGTTAAATATCTGAAGGGATGTCATGTCAAGGAGGGAGCGGGCTTGTTTTCTGCTGCTCCAGAGACCAGGACAAGGAGCAATGAGTTCAAGCTGTGGGAAAGGAGATCCCACCTGAACCTCAGGAAGAAGTTCCTGAGCCATCTGGTAGTGGAATCTGTTGTCTCCATGGAGTGTGGTGGAGTCTCTTCCTTCTTTGGAGGTTTTTAAGCAAAGGCTGGATGGCCATCTGTTGGGAGTGCTTTGATGTGAGTTTCTGCATAATGGGGTCTCTCCCAGTTCTAGGATTCTATCTAGTATAGGAAGGGAGAAGGGAAGAGAAAAACCACGCCCACTACCTCAAGTTGATTTGTAGGAATCTGGGAAAGAGATATAGCAATGTAACTTGTGGTAAATTAAATAATTATTATCCCCATCTTTGGGATGAGAGCTGAAGTGGGGGAAAGAGGTGAATTGTAGAATTGTACAGTGTGCATGGGGTACCTGGGGAGTCATCTATCCTGCCACGAGCCTTGGGGAGAGGTGGGTAACAAATAAAAATTTATTATTATTACTACTATGTTGTTGTTATTACTACTACTACTACTACTGCTAATACTTAGTCCAATGCGTTATCAGTGATGCATCCATCCCTGCGAGGTAAGCATCCAACCTCTCTTTATAGACCTCCAAAGAAGGAGAATCCACCTGGAATAAATTTGGTCGTTGTTGTTGTGTGTCTCTAAGTCAGTTCTGATTTACGGTGACATCTGGCTTGGCAGAGTACATGTGAAAAGGATCCAGGAGTCTTAGTAGACCACCAGGTGAACATTAGTCAGGAGTGTGACACGGCAGCTAAATAAGCCAATGTGATACTAGGCATCAGTGGGAGGATAGTGTCTAGGTCAAGGGAAGTGATGGTACCGCTCTATTCGGCTTTGTTCAGACCCCACCTGGAATAATCCTGCGACCAGTTCAAGAAAGATATTGACAAGCTGGAAGGTGTCCAGAGGAAGGTGACCGAAATGGTCAAAGGCCAACCATGATGCCCTATGAGGAGTGGCTTAGGGAGATGGGAAGGTTTAGCATGAAGAAGAGAAGGTTAAGAGGAGACACGATAAGAATGTTCGAATATTTGAGGGGATGTCCTATGGACGATAGAACAAGCCTGCTTTTTGCTGCTCCAGAGACTAGGACATGGAGCAATGACTTCAGACTTCAGGAAAAGAGATTCTCCCTAAACATTAGGAAGAACTTCCCAGCATAGCAGTAAGAGCAGTTGGGCAGTGGAATCTGCTGCTGCCTAAGAGGAGTGTGGTGGAGTCTTCTCTTTCTTTGGAGATTTTTAAAAACAGGCTGGATGGCCATTTGTCAAAGGGAGGGCTTTGGTGGTGTCTTCCTGCCTGGCAGAAGTGAGTTGGACTGGATGGCCCTTGGGGTCTCTTCCAACCCTATGATTCTATTACTTCTGGCTCTCTAGCCTTGTTTTCTGTGCCTTAAATAATGAGATTGTCGGAAGAGTGGCTTCTCTAACCCAGCTTCCAGTTTTCGACCAAAATTTCCTAGGACCCACTCATAACCTTATCTCCTGCCTCCATATTTTTTAAAAATTGTTTCTTTTGAGTGCTTCTCAAACTTTGGTCCTCTGAATGATTTGGGCTTCACCTTGTAGAAGCTTCACAGTCAGACTGGTGGATGGTCTGGGATTCTGGGATTTGTAGTTTGGAGGTGATGCAGTATAGGTCTCTGGTGGATAGTTCTGAATTTTGTGCCGAATTACAGATCAGAGGATTCTTTGACACAGAGTTGTGGCCCAATCAAATTGCTATAACTGTATAGTGTGAAAGAGACTTCTGTGTTTCTGTTCTGTAGCTTTGCTCCCTTGCCCATTTGCTCATTTAGGAAAAAAAGTTTTCTCAATAACATGAGCAGTTTTCTTACATCTTCCTCCTTCATTTCACCATTGTTGTTGTTGTGTGCCTTCAAGCTGATTCCAATTTACAGCAATTATACAGTAAATTTGTCTACAGAATCATAGAAGTTTTCTCAACTGGATCTGTTATTCAGAGGAGATTTCAGAGGCTGAGAGAGTATGACTTTCCTAATGGCACACAGTGGGTTTCCATGGCTGAGTGGTGATTTGAACATGTGAAAAGGATCTAGGAGTCTTAATAGACCACAAGCTGAACATGAGTCAGCAGTGTAATACGGCAGCTAAAAAAGCCAATGCAATTCTAGGCTGCATCAATAGGAGTATAGTGTCAAGATCAAGGGAAGTAATAATACCACTGTATTCTGCTTTCAGCTCTATGATTCTATGATTTGATGTTGTGTTCCTCATATCTTTTTACTCCCTTTTCTGTTTTAATGTTTGCTATGTTTTTTGGATTGATGCAGAAAGTAATGTAACCTCGGCCCCACTGGAATGACATGGTACACTCTTCAAGGAGAAAAAGAGGCCTTTGAATCATGTTGGTATATGAGTGATCGTTGAGTATTCCTGCCACAAAAGGAACATTGTTGGCGTGAGTTTGGAACATTTCTTCTTCCTATTTTATTTTTTTAAAATACAGGTATGCCACAGAATTTGGTACCAGAGGGAGAGGATAACATGGAAAACATAGGTATAGGTACCTACACCACAAAAGAGAAAAGTGGTTCAACATGTTTTGGCAAAAGATTTTATTAAAAGCTAACAAAGATGCACTTGTGAAGTGGAACCCTCAGGTTAAGTGAGCCTTGCAGAACTAAGCAAAATCACCTTGAATGTTCTAGAGACGCCTTGGAGGTCTTCTTCGAAAATACACCCAGGGATCAGGGTTTTTTTTATTAATGTCATGTCCTGGATAATTTATTCTCAAAAACTTTGCTCAGAGTTTCAAACAGAAGCATTTATTTTTTGAAAGGCAAACAGTGCAGCAACTTTTCCAAAAGTTTCCGAGACTGTGGCAACTCGGTCACACAAAATTTTGGCACGCATGTCAATGTTTAAAATCATAAATGTTGAGTCACCCTACCAGCAGAGGCATTTTCCCAAGCTTACAGTTGCTTATGTATTTTTCATCCTCAGACCAAGAACAAGTTCCTGTTCCCTTATCTTATGCACAGTCAATTCTCATAACACTTTCTGGCTATTCTGCTGTTTCCCCCCTTCCCCTTTTGATCTTTTCCTCTCTTGCCAGGTTCAAAGTGACACCGACTATTACTGCAATTAGCCATTTAATATCCCTGGATATCTTGAGAGTTCCAAACAGATACATAATTGCAAATAATAATTAGCAACGGATACATGGGCCATTTCCCCACTAGAATGTTATAGTGCTGTTATTCCACTTTCAACATCCTATAGAATCCTGGGGTTTGCAGTTTAGAGAGGGGCCTTTGGTGATGTTGAAAGTGGAATAATAGGATTCCATAAGATATTGAAAGTGGAAAAATAGCACGATAACAGTCTACTGCAGAAATAGCCCTAGTAGCATTACAGCAGGCTATACCTCTTTTTTATCTATTTTTATCTATCCTATTGCAAATGCCAAAACATTCAGCATGCACATGACAGGAGCCATGCATCCTGACACTCCCCGTGCTGCTGCTGCTGCTAAAAGCTTTTCCAACTAGACCAAGGACAAGGAACCAAAGTTGGGTGAGGCAAGCGGAGAAAGAGTTTCTAAAAAGGAGCATCTTTGTTGGAGGTTTTGTCAGATGAAGATGAGGGAGCTGGATTGACAAATAATGTCTAAGAGATGCTTTCAAAAATACGTTTGTACCTCTGTTTTGGATGATTTGGGGGATTTTTTTTTTCAGACACCCCGTTTTACATTTTTGGGAGAGGGCTTTGAGGTATCCCAGAGGGCTTAGTGGGTGGAAAGAAGGGAAGATCAGGGACTGTATGCTGTCCATGTAATGTTACTTCTTGTCCCCATTTTGAGTGGGACTGCAGAAGAAAACAGAAAGACAGGTTGCACATTCCTTATCTGGAAATCAGAAATGCTCCAGAGCCTGAAATTGTCAACCTTGGTGGCTGAGATAGTGACACCTTTGCTTTCTCATGTTTCAGTGCACACAAACTTGGCTTCATGCACAAACTTATAAAAAATATTGTATAAAATTATCTTCAGCCTATGTGTATGAGGTGTACATGGAACATACATGAATTTCATGTTTAGACTTGCTTGAATTTCTTGCTTATGATGCCCAGTTCTGGACCCCACAGTTCAGGAAGGATTTGGACAAGCTGGAAGGTGTCCAGAGGCAGGCAATGGGAGAAGGCCTAGGAACCATAAACCCTTCTGAGGAGTGGGGATTTTTAGCTTGAAGAAGAGAAGGTTAAGAGATGACATGATAACCATGTTTAAATATTTGAAGGGATGTCATAGGGAGGGTGGAGCAAGCCTGTTTTCTGCTGCTTCCAAGACTAGGATGTGGATCAGTGGCTTCAAACTACAGAAAAAGAGATTCTACCTAAACCTTAGGAAGAACTTCCTGATGGTAAAAGCAGTTGGACAGTGGAATCCACTTCTGCCTCAGTGGAGTATGGTGGAATCTCCTCCTTCTTTGGAGGTTTTTAACCAGAGGCTGGCTGGCCATCTGCCAACTTGTGTCTTCCTGCCTGGCAGAAAGGGGTTGAACTGGATGGCCCCGTGGTGTCTCTTCCAGCTCTGTAGTTCTATGATTCTATGACTTGAGTCTCATTTCCAAGATATCTCACCATGTACATATACAAATATAGAAATTCCAAAACCCAGAATCTAAAAAGCTTCCAGTTCCAAGCATTTTGGATAAGGGATTCTCATCCTGGATCTGGGCTTCCTATAGGAGAGGCCATGACGAAAAGCATGTAGCGCAGGAGCCAGATAGTCTTGCTTTCCCGTTGGCAGGGAGGGGCTGCCAAAATGTTCAGCGCGGCTCAGTCATCCAAGGCCCAGTTCCTTGACAAAGCCCGCCAGGCTCGAGAAGAACGCCGGGAGTTGAAGGAACGGGAGCGAGCCGCCATACGGATTCAGGCCCTCATCCGAAGGTTTCTCTGCCGCTGTCGGCTGCAACAGGAGATCAGGTATGTGCTTCCTAAGAGGTGACATGATAGCCACATTTAAGTATTTGGTGGGATATCATATGGAGGATGGAGCAAGCCTATTTGCTGCTGCTCCACAGACTAGAACTTGGAGTGACGGCTTCAGACTTCAGGAAAAGAGATTCCATCTAAAGAGCAGGAAGAACTTCCTGATGCTAAAAGCAGTTCAGCAGTAGAGTATGCTGCTGCCTCAATGGAGTATGTTGGTTTCTCCTTGTTTGGAAACAGAAGTACTGTATGTGAAAAACCTACTTGCTACAAAACTTCTTTTAAAAAATTAAACAGTTCTGTCATTCTGAATTTCTTCCAATGCAACATGCGCTAGCCGTCCTCTAATGATAACTTTTTTTTCTTTTCTTTGCATGTTTTTTAAAAAAAAGATATTTCTATGATCTTCAAGAAAATTATCATAAAATGATGTCTAGATCATATTTAATGCCAGAAACAGTGTCTAAAATATATAACGGTTCCTCTAATATTTGTTGGAAATGTAAGAAAAGAAGAAAGGACTTTTTTCGTATGTGGCAGACATGCTGAAAAGTAAAGGATTTTTGTATTTTGAGACACAGATTAATAGAAGGTATTTTAAAAAGATTAAACTTGAACCAGAGATGTGTCTGACTGATGGAAAATCAGATAAGCAAGACTCATAGAAGATGGCTATGGTGGCCAGGAAACAGATGGAGACCCCAACACTGGATGTTAATAATAAAAATAATAATAATTTTTAATTTGTTACTTGCCTCTTCCCAAGGGTTTAGGCAAGTATAAGATGGATAAACTAACTATGATGTTGAAAGATGGATTGATAAGTAACTTTAAAAAGGGTTGGGATAGAGTCATGATATTCTTCTCTAAGCACTAGGGAAGTTTTGGAAATTTAGGGTGTGATTATAGATAGTGATTATTTTTAGCAGAAGTCTTTTTATGTTAGCTTAATTAACACAATGACAATTATACAAAATTAACTATATTAGTTTTATGAGAGTTTTGCTTACCATATCATTACATTGCTATATTTGTTAGTAACTTAGAGGAAGTTTACAATATGGTAAGTTACAATATGGTACATTTTGCTTACCATATTACTACAATACTGTATTTGTTAGGAATTTAGAGGAAATGTATGATATATTAAGTTACAAATATGGTAAATTTTGCTTGCTGTCTTATTACAGTATTATATTTGTTAGCAATTGAGAGGAAGTTTATCAATATTTTAGCTTATAATAATGAACCAAGAGGTTGGCAGTCAAACCAGTCTTAATGCTTGTAATGTTGTATAGTTTTAGTTGTTTAGTTTCATGCAGTTAGTTTAGTCTTATGTGTAGTTTTGGATGTGGATTTTTCCCCTTTTTCTCTTATTTTGTATACTCCCATTGGTTCTTTTATAGATTTAAATTTCTTTGTGCTTAATAATATATTTTTAAAAATATTTTCACACCTCTTGCTTCTTGTTCCTCCTAGGAAAGAAGTAGATGACTTTTTTGATCCCGATGGGTCTGGTAACCCCAGTAAGCAAACAGCGCTTTCAATCTTCAGGACTTCCCAGAAGTTACTTTTTGTCTTCAGATTTCAAGAGGACAAGGAGGTACCCCAATTTCCCTACAGGGTGGGGCTGGGGGTTCCAGACACAGTCAACAGCCTGGCTGCAGCATTTTTTAAAAATCACATATATCCAAATATATATCAACATGTATCAGTTTCATTTTGTTTTTTTTAACAGACATTCCCAAATTAAAATACGTAAATAGTTTGCTTCTTCCTCCCCACTACATATCTTCTGTTTTATTGCTTTTATCTGGGATTTATATCTTATGTCAAAAATCATTTATTTTTGCATACTTGTTCTACTTATGTTATCCTTTTCAGTTACTTAGTAAATGTATTACTGAAGTTTTATAATACTTTAAGTGTCTTTTGAATAAATTCATCTTTTGATAGCTTCGTTTTTCACCTCCTTTTTAATATAGTCCAAACTCAACTTCCATTCAATCATAGACTGTTGTATTGATTTCTCTTTTATCACATTATCAGCTTTTCCACCTCCATCATCTCCATCACTTTTATTGGTTTTTTAGTATTTTTTTTTGAAATGAAAGCACGTTATAAACAGACACCAACCACATAAGCATAAACATAAAACAAACAAACCTAACTATATAATTACCAATGCATTACAAAGCTAACAAACTAAACACCCCGTAGCAACCAGCTCTAAGCATTCTAATAGTAACCTTATCCTCAGCATTGTATTTATAATGTTTATAAAATCTATTGTTTAATCCAAAATCTGACTTTAGTCTTAAATCAGCTACTATACTGAGAGTATTGCTAACACTATTAATGATAGTAATAACCATTACCTATCTATCAATTCTGTCCTCAATTCTTTAAAATCATATAGAAGATTAGAATTGTAGATTAACATTTTAAGCTACTATCTTAATATTCCTACTAAGATTATGTATCTAAAATTAAGATTTTATCTTATTAGAATGAAGGATAATAACCATTTTTCTTAATATCTTTTACCTTCTCAGCATTCATAACCTTAAACAATTGTAAGAGAATCTAATATTCATAATAAATTCTTTTGATAGACGTATCCAATATCCATTACTTTTAAAAGCCAACCATCTATGAAAGGTTTCTATTCAGTTTTCCATGTTTCTGCAAAATTTAATCTAGCCGAAGTTACTAAATATAACATCAGTCTGGAATTCTTTTTTTATCACTGGGTGATTATTAGTCATATTTATGAAATATAGCTCTGCCTTCAATTTGAATTTAGTAGCAAGGATTTTAGGTGTTATCATGTGTATCTCTGGCCGCAGCAATTTGGACTTGCTGTTCACAGTGTAAATTTCAAATTAACTAGTAAACTTCTTAAATTATGTAGTCATCTCAGAGGGATGTGTGGGAGATTCGATACTTTCCCTTGCAAATTCTGCAGAAAGAAACTGAGTGGTCTTTATCTGCCCCCCCCGAAAAGGCTTAGATCCATAGGAATCTGCCCCTAGTCCAACATGCATGAATGTTGGTATTAAGTTAACAAGACTTCTCATCTTGAATTCTGCCCCCCCCCCCTTTCACAGAGATTTGAAAAATTGTGCCGCTGTATCCTCCATAGTATGGACGCAGAGAGTGAACCCAAGGTGAGTTGCGCTTGCTTTTTGAAAGGATAGGAATGAAATGCTGAATGTAGACCTATGGGCTTTACTTCTGTGCACCACTGATGCATGTATTCATGCATGTACACAGAGTTGTCGTTCCAGCGATGGTTTGGCCATGTGTTTCACGTTGTGTTTTCTTGGTACAGTGATTCAGTGCTTAGTCAGTATGGAGTCCAGGGCCATTTCTGCACTAGACTGTTACAGCACCATTATTTCACTTGCAACATCCTATGGAATCCTGGGGTTTGCAGTTTTGGGAGGAGCCAGGTGGCCCCTCCCTAAACTGCAAACCCCAGGATACTATAGGATGTTGAAAGTGGAATAACAGCACTATAACAGTCTAGTGCGGAAATGGCTCGGGTTTGGAGTGGAAGAGGGGCAGTGATGGAAATGATTATTACTATCTAGGTACCGCAGTTCAGGAAGGATACTGCCAAGCTGAAAGGTGTGAATTATAGTAGAAGTATATCTCAGTTAACAAAGTAGATGGCTTCATGGGCATTGCTTCCTTAATAGAAGATTAGGTAGGAGAAGATGGAATAACATGGAAATCATAGCGTTTCTATACCACAAAAGAAGAGCAATTCAACATGCTTCTAGAAATTTTTATATTCAAAACTAACAATATATGTACGTTAAGAAAACAACAAAATCAGGGAAAACGACCAAGTCATCAATAGGAGTGTAGTGTCCAAGTCAAGGGAAGTGATGGTACCACCCTATTCTGCTTTGGTCAGACCCCACCTGGAATAATCCTGTGTCCAGTTCTGGGCACTTCATTTCAAGAAAGATATGGATAAACTGGAATGTGTCCAGAGGAGGGTGATCAAAATGGCAGAGAAGGCCTGGAAACCATGAAACCCTCTGAGGATAGACTTAGAGAGCTGGGTATGTTTAGTCTGCAGAAGAGAAGGTTAAGAGGGGACATGATAGCTGTGTTTAAATATTTGAAGGGATGTCCTGCTGAGGAGGGAACAGACTTGTTTTCTGCTGCTCCAGAGAGTAGGACATGGATTCAAGCTGCAGGAAAGGAGATTCCACCTGAGCCTCAGGAAGAATTTCCTGACGGTCAGAGTTGTCCAGCATCGGAATCTGCCGCCTCCATGGAGTGTGGTAGAGTCTCCTTCTTTGGAGGTTTTTAAGCAGAGGCTGGATGGCCATCTGTCAGGAGTGCTTTGATGTGTGTTTCTGCATGGCAGGGGATTGGACTGGATGGCCCCTGGGGTCTCTTCCAACTCTAGGATTCTATGATTCTATTAAATGTAATCTTTGTTTTCTTTGTGGCTTTTAATAAAGATGATGGTAACTCCTCTCTCCAGCTAATTCTCCGTCTCTTGTCCCACAGGTGTGGTATGTCTCACTGGCGCTCTCGAAGGAGCTCACACTGCTTTGGATCAAGCAGGTCAAGGACATTTTATGGCTTTGCTGTGAGTTTCTTAAGCTGCTGAAGGTACAGACCGGATTCTGTTTTCTGCGTTAAGTTGCTCTCTTGCAGGTTCACAGCTTCTGTTTCATGATTTTCCTCTTCCTCTTGTTTTTCTTCCCTCCGCCCCAAGCCGGACATCTTGCAAGACTCTAAGCTGGTGAATCTGCACCTCACAATGCTGGTGACGTTCACAGATACGTCGACCTGGAAAATCCTGCGAGGAAAAGGTGGGTGGGAAGCTCCATTTGTCTTTCTCCAACTATAATCTCAGGGTCAAGCTAGAAGGTGTCCAAAGGAGGGTGACCAAAGAGACTGGGACTGAAGTTTGAAGCCATTGCTCCATCGTGTCCTAGTCTCTGGAGCAGCAGAAAACAGGCTTGCTCCCTCCTACATATGACATCCTTTCAAATATTTAAACATGGCTACCATTTCCCTTCTTAACCTTCTCTTCCACAGGCTAAACATTCCAGGCTCCCTCAGCCTCTCCCCGTAGGGCTTCATGGTTTCCGGTCTTGTATTTTATGGTCAGCACAGTTATTTAGAGAGCCAGGGTGATGTAGTGGTTTGAGTCTTGGGTTATCAATCTAAAGACCAGGGTTTGATTCCATGCTTTGCCATGGAAACCTGATGGCTGATCTTGGGTGTGACACACACTCTCAGCCCCCAGAAGACCCCGTGAGAGGTCTGCCTTAGGGTTGCTGTAAGTCAGAAATGACTTTAAGGCACATGGCAACAGCAACAGTTACCCCTGCAATTTTTGGATGTTCTGCTATAAAACAAGTTGCTGTCAGCCAGCTTTATAGACTAGGAGATAACCATCCCACCATCTCCATGTGATGGTTTGTTCTGGGCCTTCATGTTGACTCTCAGTGAGGGTTATCATCTCCAAGAGTTTTCTTGGCAGGATTTATTCAGGATTAGTTTTGTTGTGGCATTCCTCTGAGGCTGACTGACTGGAATGAACTCAAAGACGTCCACATGGCTGAGGAGGAGTTTGAACCCTGGTCTCTGAGAGCCCTAGTCCCACAATCAGACCACTAAACCGTGCTGCCTCTCTTGTTTATTTGCCTTCAAGTCCACTTGGTCTTATGGCAACCTTGTCCTAGGGTTCTCTCGATCACATTTATTCAGAGGAGGTTCGTGATTGCCTGCCTCTGAGGCTGAGAGAGTGGGACTTGCCCAAGGTCACCCAGCGGGTTTCCTGAACTGAGCTGAGGGGATTTGAACCCTGGTCTGCAGAAGTCCTAGCTCAAGACTCAAACCACTACACCTTGCTGGCTCTCCTAGAGTTTTCTTGGCAAGATTTGTTCAAGGAGGATTGCCATTACTTTCCTTATTAATTTTAGTTCAGAGATACAAGCAAACTAATTCACAATTACAAAGGGAAAAAAGGAGCAGAGAAGAAGGGAACAAACAATATGCACATATAACTAAAACTAAACTAAACCAAACTTAGACATAATAATAAAATCTGTTACTAAAAAACTAATCTATTCCACTAAACACATCCAACTGACACTGACTAACCAAAACACAATGAAGATGTGAATTGTTTTAAATTATGCTGATAGTTTAATAATGCTTTAGCAGTCATATTTTGAGTATTTTTAATCTGCATGCCTCTCTCTCTTTCTCTTTCTTTCTCTGTGTTCATTTTCATTCTCCTATGTGAGTTTGAGCCTCTGTCCTTGGGAAAAGGTGGAAAAGAGTCAAAAATATTAAATAAGAAAGCTTAAATTAGTTCATCTTTTTCTCCCTTTTTTTTTAAAAAAAGAGGATCCTAAAATGTCCATCAGTAAGTATTGTAGGCGTTAAAAAGAATCACTTGTGCCAATTTCTACGAGGCACTGAAATATAAAATCTTTCCCATTCTCATCCATAATGACTTCTGTCTATTCCTTACTTAACTGGGAGTTGTACACGGAGCTACTGTTACAAAACAAGGCTTTCCCCTTGAAATGTAAGCGTTGGGTGCTGTCAAATCCTAGATAACTTGCACTTCACAAACTTCATTCAGAGTTGAATAGAGCTGTTTATTTTTAGCAAAGCAAGCAACGGACCAACTTTCTCTAGACATTGCTGAGACTGCAGCATATCAGGTGGTTACAGATTTTATATCTTGTTATACAAATTTAGCCATGCATAGCAGTGATGAAAATCATGACATCATCGCACCAGTTTAGACATTTTCGCAGACCCTTAATTGTTTATATATCCTTCGTCCTTGAAGCAGGATCAAATTCCTGTCTCCTTATCTTTGAGCATTGCCAGTTCTCATAAACGCCTTACCCATACTTTTGTTTTTCTCTCTCTGATCTTCTCTCTCTTTGCCCAGATACATTGTAGTGGCAAACAATAAAGCAGTTAACCATATTTTGTGCCCTGGAATACCTTAACAAACTTCAACCAGATACATAGTTGGAATTGACAATTGGCAATTGATACTTGGTAGTGCTCTAGCAGACTCTACCAGTGCTTAAACTAGCAGCTCTATTCTAATACCCACCCAGCAAATCCTTACGACGGGACTCACAAATCCTGACAGGTGCTCTTACCTGTGTCCTCTCGTGGTGCCTTTTGCAGGTGAAACTTTGAGGCCAGCCATGAACCACATCTGTGCAAATATCATGGGACATCTCAACCAAAAGGGATTCTATTCTGTGTTCCAGGTTGGTCTGTGCTGAAATGTTGTTCTCGTCGTGGTTTTGTGCTTGCAAGTGGGGTTTCTCTTTTCTTAACCCCCCCCCAATCTTTGCCTGTTCTGTTTAGCTTGCATCTTCTTGTTTCGCTTTCAGATTTTGCTCACAAATGGCTTGGCCCGCTCCAGACCCTCTTTCTCCAAAGGCACTTTAACTGCCGTCTTCTCTCTTGCACTGCGGTAAGAGCAATACAGCAAAAGTATGAATCTTGATGTGGATCTTGATTCATTTGTGGAGGGAAACAATGTGAGCCCAGAAAAAGCTAACATTCTTAAGCTTTGTCCTTGTTTCTGTCACTCCTGAGAATTCTGTTTCTCCACAGGCCTGTGGTTGCGGCTCATTTTTCTGACAATCTCTTGCGGTCCTTCTTGATCCACATCATGTCAGTGCCTGCTATTGTGACTCACCTCGCTACGCTTACCCCTGAGGTGAGTGACCTTCTGCCTTCTCCCCCTCCAAGCAAAGCAAAAACGGGCTGGATATTGTCCTGTCATGTGTGGGCTAACTTGGTATTCCAAAGAAACAGACTTCTAGCAACAGCGTTTATTGAAGAACTGGCACTTTCAAAAGTTGCTGAGACTGGCATGTGTTGTGTGGCAACCGACAGAGTAAGCAAAGCAAACTTTATTCTTTGGTCCATAGACTCAACATGATGAACCATCAAAATTGTGCAATATTAAATATAAGAAAAGTGCACCAATTGGAAATAGACTATAAGTGCATAAAATAAATCACAACTGTAGACACAGTGAATCATTAAATAAGGTGTCCATGAAATTCCATCTTGTTAACACAATACAGTTGAGTTGGTCTTATAACACGTTACCAGTATCCTGACACTGTTTTGTTACTTCTTTCTCTCTGATCTTAATAGCGATGACAGGAGTTTAGCAGCTGACAAGAGTTACATTCAGACGTATGTCCTCCAACAAGATTTTTACATAAAACTTTTCTGAGCGGCCCGACATACCACTCAATAAGAAGAGATCAGATGATTCTGACTATAAAAAACACAGGATAACAAAATATGTGACATTGTTTCAATATCTTGCAACCCACAGGACAAAGTCTTGTGAAAGTGGGCAACCTAGTATATCTATCAAAAAGTAATTCTGAGGGGAAAAATACTGTTCCTGGCCTTAGTAAATAATATGCATAGCAAAGTTATTTAAATAGGTTGGTCAGTTGGCAGGCTGGGTGAGGAACTGGAAGGGGGCCAGGAAAGCTCAGGAAAGGAGTTGTTTTCGTTTGGTAACAGAGGGGCTCATAGCCCATGCTGATATGAAAGGTAGTGGTTTATATAGTACTTGTCATGTTCTAGGTAACATGCACTCGCAAACATTATAGTACTTGTCATGTTCTAGATAACATGCACTCACAAACATCACTCAGATTTAGAATAGAAATATTTATTTGGAGCAAAGCAAGCTACACAGCAACCTTCCTGAAAAGTTGCTGAGACTACCACACATTGGATGGTTACTGATTTTATACCTTGTTGTACAAATGTAGGCGTACATAGCAATGATTGGTGAAAGTCATGAATGTCACATCACCCCATCAGTAGAGGCACTTTCCAGAACACTTTATTATTTACATATCTTTCATTCTGGGAACTAGAACAAGTTCCTGTCCCCTTATCTTTGCACTGTGTGTTCCCATAACACCTTTCTGCTACTTTCACACGCCCCCTCCTGATCTTCTTGCTCCTTGCCTGAATACAAAGCGATATTGAATAATACTTAGAAGTTCCAACTGGATACATAGTTGCAAGTAGCAGTTTGCAACTGATAAATGGTAGCTCTTTAGCAAACTATAGCCCTACTTCATCTAGCAAAGCTATTCTATTACATACACTAATACACATCCAGCATACTACAACAAGAGCCACACCTCTTGACAGTACTACAGACTCAGTTCTTCTTTAGTCTTGGTGTTGAGCAAGATGGGCTGTTGTTACTTTGCTGTTCCTGCTGTTCCTGAAACCAAAAGGTTTCCTTTTGCAAACTTCTAAACCCAATTACTGCAGCTTAAGAGTTAGCCTGTCTGTGACACTTACACAGTAACCAGAACTGTTTCCTTTGTCTCCTCCACTCTGTACATTCTACTCCATGGTTTTTGAAATCCATACTATTTTCCAAGCCTATTTGCTGTTTGATAGATATTCTGTACAAAGTTCTTACAGGATTGTTTTACACAAAAAACATAAGATGGATGCTGTTTTCTGTGCAAAGCAATCTTATTGGGAATGCTTTGATTATGTATTCCTGCATGGAAGAACAGGGTTGGACTCACTGGTCCTTGAATTCTCTTTCAACTGTAGGATTCTGTGATTCAATTGTGTGTGAATTTGGTGTATAATAAGATTCTTTTGAATATTGCCAAATAGTCTTTCAACCCCCCACAACTGACAGTGACAGCACATTGCTTCCTGTCTCCATTTCAGAGTGGAAATGTAGGTGAAAATAAAGGGTTTCTGGGTTTAGGGAGGATTTTTTACATGTTCACAGGATTTAGGGTGTGATTCTGGGGTGATGTGTCACAATTTTTTTTTTTAAAAAATGGGGATTCTGGGCCCTTTCAGGAAAGGGTGGGGAGGCTTTGTGTGCTCTGGGGGCTGTGCTCCCCCCAGGTTAAAATAGATCTGGGGGAGCCATTAAAATCCCATCTTCACCTCCCCCTCAGCGCCTGGCGGTGATTGAATCGCATGACCTGCTGCGGAAATTTATCTTGTTCTTGAGCCGTGAAGACCAGTGCAGAGATGTCTGCGTGTGTTTGGAGGGAAGCCACACACTCTGCCTTCTGGGTAAGCCTGATCCTCTGTCGCAGGGGGCCAAGAGTTAAGTGGCACTCAGTATGCTGGTAAATTGCTTCTCCCGGCATTTCTCACCACTGGTTAGATTGCTCCTGGGACTTGCAGTATCTGAAGGATTGCAGAGTCCTACCACTGAGTCAACTGCTTCTTTAACCTTGACTGCCAAGAATTGCATGTGGGTAGTAAATATTTTTTTTTATTTTTTTTTATTAGTGATTGCACACAATACATAACACAAGTGCATAACATAACACAACACAACACAAATACATAAACTAATCTACTAAGTCACAACTAAACCAAAAAAACAAAATTAAACACAATGGCAAATACAAAGATTACAACAAAATACATTAAACATATATTCTCACTTAACTAATTGTGGTGGTATTAACCGTTTTAAGTCATTTCCATGAATTGTAATGTTATATAGTTTTATATAATTATACAATTATATATAACATACTGTTACATGTAAATTGCATACTTCTGCTAAGATTTGTTATTTTTCTATATTCTCTATTGTATATTCTTGTAGTTTTTAAATTTTCTCTACATTGCATAAATATTAAGAACTATATTAATAATAATAATACCACCGCCTCCTCCCACTTAGTTATCCCCCCCCACCACTGGGTAGTAAATAATCTGTCTGTGTGATTGCTCTAGAACATGTGTGCTTTACTTCTGAATTCTTGGTGGCTGCATTCTAGGGGTGACCGGATCCAAACGGGAAAAAAAGTAGAAAAATGCTGATATGTTTACTATGGCAGTTCTCCCTAGCATGTAGAGTTTCAGAGTTGGCAAGACTGAATTTGTGCCTTCATCTACGTAGAAATGGCATTGTAGTTATACGGGATCACTTGTGAAATGTCCTTTGTGATTTTCATACCTGGATAGAGAAACCCAGAGGGTTGCAATTGTAGGTTGGTTAGATGTTGCCAGCACTTTTGTTGTGCGAGTTTTACCCTTAGGCACATTACTTTAGATCACTGAAAGTTAGTCTTGAGACCTGAATAGGTACCAAAAATTTCTAGTGTCTTCCTTCAACATTGAGAAAGATGTTTCAGAACTTCCTATATAAAAAAAAAATCTGTCATGTACTAGCTTGCTCTGAAGAACTTCAAAACAGAAGCATTTATTTCAGCAAAGCAAGCAACACAGCAACATTACCAAAATGCGGCTGAGACTACAGCGTCAGAGTTAGTCACACGTTGTGTAACTTCAGTACGTATTTTGGTGCACGTATCAAAGTTTGGTCAAAAGGCTTACGTGTCAAATCACCCCACCAGAGTTGCCACTTTCCCAGGCTCACTTTATTTACATACTTGTCATCATGGGAGCAAGGTCGAGTTCTGTCTCCTATCTAAGCATTCCCATAACACCTTCTTCTGATTCTTTTGTTCCCCCTTCCTTTGATTTCCCATTTCCTGTACCTGCAGCAAGGTGACATTGAACACAAAGCATTTGCCCATTTGAAGCCTCTTGATATTTTAAGATTATTATTGGATAAATTGCTACATGTAACAATTACCGATGGATGTATACTATCATTTAGTGGACTCTGTCTTATGGATTCTAGTGCATCTAAACTATTATATATACAGGTGTTTACAAAGCGTCCCAACAGTATCATCTACTTATAAGGCTATGTTATGCTGATAAGCATTAATTTGTGAACCTAGGATTTTAATGTTAGAGTGTTTTAGTTTAAAACTCTTTAACTAAAGCCTTAGTAAATGGCCTTTTGGTATTTCAGAGTTGGGTGGGTGTGTCACACAGTCTCAGCTCCAGAAAACCCTGCAATGGGTTTGCTTTAGGGTTGCCATAAGTTGGAAATAACAATAACAAACTTCAAGATCAAGAAAACCATAAATTAAAATGGGGGGTAGCCATCTGAGCAATGCTGGGAGGGCCCCAATCTGCCTCCCTTGGCCTGATTTTCCCTATCCCAGCATACAATTTCCCTGCCCTCCTTTGTTATCCATTTCCTTCTTCAAACGGTGCTGATCCTGCTGTTGTTGAATTGTGTTTCCAGGCAACCTCATCTACCTGGCTTCACTGAATGACAAAGTGCTGGAGGAGGAGACCACCCACTTTGTGAGAGTTCTGATCCAAATGCTCTCTTACTGCCAGAAGTACGTCTCGCAGAAGAAGTCCAACCTCACCCATTGGCACCCGGTCCTGGGCTGGTTCTCCCAGACAGTGGATTATGGGTAAGGCACCCCTCTTGACAGCTCCTAAATACCCTAAAGGTAGCAGATCTCATCTGATCATGGAAGCTGAGCAGGGTCAGCCCTAGTTAGGACTTGGATGGAAGGCCACCAATGAATATCAGGGACTGTTGGCTCTATTTCAGAGAAAGAAACTGGCGAAACCACCTCTGAGTACCTTTTTGCCTAAGAAAACTGTAGGAAGTTCATGCGGCCACCGTGAGTCAGCAGGCAGCTTGAAAGCAAATGCACACACACACAGACACTGTCAGGAACAGACTCGTACACAATATCAATAAACAATATTACAATATCAATGACACACACAGTAGGGTTCCAGATCCTGTCTGATCTTGAAAGCTAAGCAGGGTCAGCCCTCATTAGACCTTGGATGGGAGACTGCCAATGAATCCCACATGCTATAGGCTATATTTCAAAGAAAGGAACTGGCAAAACCATCTCTGAGTATTCATTCCCTAAGAAAACCCTATGAGATTCATGGGACTGCCATTAGTCAACAGGTGATTTAAAGGCGCACGCGCGCGCACACACACACACACACACACACACACACCTTGACATGTGGAGAGACCATAATGTATGGGCAGATGCTCTCTGATCTGTTTCTTGACATTTCCAGTTTAATAAGATCAGGGAAAAGTTGACCAGAAGCTATTAATTTATTTCTTCCAACATTCTGAACTCATTCCTTGACATCTTAGTATGGATGGAACAAAAAATTGTCAAGTTCTTGACTGGGGCCATATTTGGAATTCCTGACCCCTCAAGAAACCTGTATGGGAACTTCTTTTTTAATCCCAGTAAAATGTAAATTGTGCATATAGAGGAACTCTGCCCACATCTCTCTGTATATATGTCTTTAAACTTTTGTTTTTCAAACTCTTTTTCAACCCCCCCTCCTGACTGGATGTCTTCTCATCTCAGAAGAAATTTGGCCCATTGTGATTTACAAGGTAGCTCTTTTCTTGAGTAATTAGGCTTAGAGGTTTCAAAAGTGTTATTCAGTAACATCAAAGAAAACAACTGCATACTTTGGCAACTGCCAGAACAAAAGAAACATCAGATTTGCAGCCCCTTATAAGCTATAATATTTCAAATTAGTGTCTGCGAGTTTTCCATTTGATAGATAATTATAAGAACTCCTTTCCTGGGCTATTTTATCCCCCTGCCATTTTCTTGTTCCTCCTTGCAACAGTTCAACATTGCAGCCAAGTGTTTGTCCGCACCTGTACCCTTATCACAGTATGTTACAATAACATTCCCTTGTTCCCAGCACACTGTTTCCCCAGCTGAACCCATCATCCCCTCACAGCACAGTAAAGCCCAATAATGCATCAAAGCAAGGTGGCTATCTAA
The DNA here is from genome assembly GCA_948472985.1 of Iguana delicatissima. NCBI lineage: Eukaryota > Metazoa > Chordata > Lepidosauria > Squamata > Iguanidae > Iguana > Iguana delicatissima. Next base: position 102,549 of record CAOKZL010002538.1, read on the forward strand.
AAGCATGGCAGGGAGAGCAAACCTGACGTCCATCTCCCTGTTTCTGCCTCGCATTGCTTGTCCTTTGTAAGCCTTTAAAAGAAGACCAAGTCTTTAACACTTTGTATCTTGTCTGCAACTCCTCCCTCTCTGCTCTTTCCTACCCTAGCTTGAATGAGTCAATGCCCCTCCTCACCAAGCAGCTGCAGCACCTGTGGGGGTTCCACCTGATCCGCATCCTCTTCAGTGATGTTCTCAGCAAGAAACTCCTGGAGAACCAAGAACCCATCCGCCCATCTCTCCCGGCAACCTCTCCGCAGAACAGCCTTCCTGTGAAGAGTCTGTATCAGATGGTGGGGGAAAAAATGGGGAGGGAATTCTCCCAGAATCCCCAGCCTGAATGGCCAATCTGCTGGGGGATTGTGGTAGACATAGCTGGTGCCTATTTTGACTTGGGAGGATCTGAGAAATGTAGCTCATGGCCATGGGAGATGTAGCTGGCGGCCATGTAGACTGAGGGATTATGGGCGATGTAGCCGGTGGCCATGTTGACTGAGGGTTTAAGAGAGATGTAGTTGGCAGCCATGTTGACTGAGGGATTATGGGAGATGCAGCTGGACAGAGTAGAAATAAAGGGCCTGGTTGATGAGTTTTGAGGCTTGGGTGTCAATGCTGACGTACAAACTATTGCCTGCGTGCTCTCTCTTTCCCCCTCAGACCTTTTCAAGCGGGCCTTCCAAAAATCGGCATCTGTCCGCAACATCCTGAAGCCCGTCGGTGGGAAGAGGGTGGATTCAGCCGAAGTGCAGAAGGTTTGCAGCATCTGTGTCCTCTACCAGATGGCCCTCACCACCCTCACCCAGATCCGGTTGCAAATCCTGACCGGTTGGTTTTGGTTTTGGTTCCTTTTTCTTTCCGTCTGCCTTGCCTGTGGTTTTATATATGTTCAGGGTTCTCCACTGACTAAACACCTTCGTACCTCATAGCTTTAGCTCCATGTTCCTGGCAGAAGAGAAGTGATTTTATGGTTCCTGGGTTTCTTGGAAATGAATTGATGACTGAGTGGCCAAAGAGACACCCATGCTCAATTGCCCACCAGCATCCTTGCTCACAATTAATATCCTGGAAGGGGGCGTAAATACCGCAAAGGCACTAGATCCCATCTGATCTTGAAAGCTATGCAGGGCTGGGCCTGAGTAGTCCTTGAATGGGAAGTAACGTTAAGTTACGTTAACGTACATTGAGTTACATGAAGTTACTTCCTAGCACAGGAAAAACTACAGGTACCACACTTTGGGCTGGGAGAGGTAAAATTTCTAGATATTTTGAATGTTCTTGGAAACTAAGCAGGGTCAGCCCTGTTCAGTACTTGGATGGGAGACCACCCAGAAAATCCAGTTGCTGTAGGCTATATTTCAGAGAAGGGAACTGGCAAAACCACCTCTCAGTATTCCTGGCCTAAGAAAACCCAATGAAATTCATGGGATTGCTACAGGCAGCTTGAGGTCACACACATACAGGCACCAGATCCTGTTTGATCTTGAGCAGGGTCAGCCCTGGTTTGTATTTGGATGAGAGACAGACAACAAATGCCAGGTGCTGTAGGCCATATTTCAGAGGAAAGAGCTGGCAAAACCACCTCCTAGTATTCCTGGCTTAAGAAAACCCTGTGAAATTGATGAGGTCATCATAAGTCAACAGGCAACTAGAAGACACACACATCGCTTCATAGAGAAAATGGGAAATGCTGTAGATTAGGAATATACATTGAGAATACTCAGAGCTGCTTTGCCATTGTCTTCCTCTGAACATAGCCTACAACCCCTGGTCCTTTGGTTTCCCTTCCAAGGACTAACCCTGTTGAGTTTCTGAGATCAAGCGAGACCTGGCACCTTCTAGGTGCTTATGCTTTTTCAGGGTATTAACAAAATGAGACACAACCAAGAGAGGGAATTTTAAGCAACATGGGTGTATGTTTTGACCATAGGCCTCTTGATTTACTTCTGAGATGTCCAAGAATATTATTAATTTTTCATGTCCTAGGGATGTGAATGCAGAGTTATGGAAGGTACAAACCAAGTCTGGGAAATGGATGTGTGTGTGGTGGGAGGGTTGAGGAAACCACTGTTTGGCCTAGTTACTTTCAGACATCACTTTCTAAGGGGGGTGTTAAAGAAGAGGTAGAGAATCATGTCTCAAGAGGTTGTTGAACTAGCAAGCATAGAGAGTGTTAAGGAGTGCTGGGAGCTGCAGTCCAGCAAAATCTGGAAAGCTGCATGCTCCCACTTTTTACCCCGGCACAAATAACCCCTTTCAGCCCAAGGGACCAAATTCTGGAAATTCTCAGGGGTCACATTCTAATGGTTGGTGCTGCCAAAACCAGGGGACAAAAATACAAACACTTCTTTAGTTTCATCTTTTTTTCCAGTAATAAAACCTTAGGAAGAGGCCTTCCAGCCTTTTTTACTGGTAGTGGTGGGGAATGTACAAAAGTTGGAAAACCATTTAATGATACAGGGATATGGCCTTCTGGAGTGGGGGCAATTGTCCTACCTAACTTGCTCTCAAAAACTTTTCTCAGAATTTCAAACAGAAGCATTTAGTTAGAAAAGCAAGTAACACAGCAACCTTTCCTAAAAGTTCCTGAGATTAAAGAATCAGAATTGGTTACAGGTTTTATACCTTACCATACAAATTTTGGTGTGCATATCGTGGATTGGTTTAAGTCTTACATGTCAGATCAACCCACCTGCACTGGCACTGTCCCAGGCTTACAGTTATTTTATATACTTTTCATCATGGGAGCTTGGCCAAGTCACTATGTTCTTATCTATGCATTCTCATAACACCTTCTTATTTCGTTGTTTCCCTCATTTAATCTCCTTTTCCTTATGCCCACTACAAGGTAACACTGAACATACAGCAATTGCCCATTTGGAGCCTAGAGATACTTTAAAAGTTACAACCTAATACATAGTTGTGGGTAGCAATTAGCAATGGATACATAATAGTGCTAGGCAGCCCTGTCCTGTTTGATCTAATGCAGCTATACTTTTACATATACCTGTCATGCCCCAGTCCCAGGGCTTGGATGCAAACACAAACAAGATCCTCCCCAACAGCCAAGACACACAGACATGAACAGAATGATACTTACTGCAGCCCAGCATAGATGAGAAAGGGAGAGCCCGTGAGGCTCAGAGAATTTATATAGGGAAGATACATTAATTAGGCAAACAGCTGGAGAAGGCCAATGAATACCAAAGATAGGGCGAAGTCCATTGCAGACAACTGGTATTTCTGGTGGAAGCAACACGTTCTTCCTGGAAAACTTTGACCCTTGCTGTGTATGCTGACTATGCTGCTGGATAGTCCTTTGAACTGACACTCTGAGTTGGACTACTGAAACCAAACTGATAACTGACTGATAAGCTTTTGTAAACCTTGTTCATGGATGCTATGGTAGACTATTGGAGGTCTGTGAACCGTAGCTGGCTAGCTAGACAGGACAATACTGGCGAATACATACGACAGGAACAATACATCATGACACCCAGTTCTGGCCCTCCAGAGGACCAGATTCAGATACAAGGAGCCAGCATTAGGACAGGAGTGGAGATACCCACCCCTTATAGACTGGCTCTGGCCCACGGGGGCTGGGTATCTCCACTCCTGGCATCAAGCATAAGAATACTGGATGTGTCTGGATCCCTTATTTGTTGCCATCTAACCCCATCTGGCTGGGCTCTTTCCCCCTTTTTAGGTCTCACCTATCTGGATGACCTTCTACCAAAGCTCTGGGCCTTCATCTGTGAACTGGGGCCCCAGGGCGGTCTCAAGCTTTTCCTGGAGTGCTTGAACAACGACACAGAGGAGTCCAAGAGGCTCCTGGCCATGCTCACTCTCTTCTGCGACTGCTCCCGGCATCTCATCACGTAGGTTGCTGCGGTCTGCCAGAGGGGCCTGGGCTGGGGATGGGTTTTCTGTGTCTTGATCTGGAAATGGGTGTAGCTCCAAGCCTCCCAAAGGGGTCTTAGAATCATAGAATTGCAGGGTTGGAATGGACCCCAGGGGCCATCCAGTCCAACCCCATTCTGCTATGCAGGAAGACACCATCCAAGCATTCCATTTGACAGTTGGCCATCTGGCCTCTCTTTAAAAACCCCCAAAGAAGGAGGAGACTCCACCACATACCACACTCCATGGAGACAGCAGCAGATTCCACTCTCCACCTGCTCTTACCATCAGGAAGTTCTTTTTAAGGTTTAGTTGGAATCTTTTCCTGAAGTGTGAAGCCATTACTCCACTGTGTCCTAGTCTTTGAAGCAGCAGGAGCAAACAGGCTTGCCCCATCCTCCATATGACATCCCTTCAGACGGCTGTCATGTCGCCTCTTAACCTTCTCTTCCCTTGGCTTCATCATCCCCACCTCCCTAAGCCACTCCTCAGAGGGCTTCATGACTTCCACGCCTTCAATTATTTTGATCACCCTCCTCTGATCACCTTCCACCTCATCAATACTTCTTGAACTGTGGTGCCCGTGGAGAGTCCGTGGCTCAGAGAAAATACCTCTTGGCCTGCATGTGGCAGAGGAGACATACTTTCCCCACATCTACCTTAGAAGAAATAAAGGGGAGGAGTACTGAGCAGAGGGGGCAGGCTTAATGCCCATGAAACACCTTCCCATTCAGTGATTCTAGGGCAGTGTTTCACAATTGTTTTTCACTTGTGTACCCCTTGGCAGCCCATGTTCATAAATTGTAATCAGATTCATAGGATCATAGAGCTGGAAGAGACTGCAGGGGCCATCCAGTCCAACCCCATTCTTCCATGCAGGAAGACACCATCAAAGCACTCCCTTTGACAAATGACCATCCAGCCTCTCTTTAAAACCCCCAGAGAAGGAGACTCCACCACACTTTGAGGCAGCGTAATCTCTCCACCACCACCTCCTTTCTTTGAGGGGAAAAAAGTCCCATCAGAAAGTTCATGTGAAGTCCGAGTTCCCACACCCCCAGAGGGAAAGGAAGGGTGGTGGGCCGTCCACTTTGCTTGGATCTCTCCAGTCCATCTTGCCCCATTACCCATTTAGATGTTCTCTGGGGCCTCAGGATCCAGTTTGCTCTTGGGCGAAGGCACAGGGAGGAGAGCCTAGCATTGTGCATTCCTCTTTCAGACAGATTCTGAGCAGAACTGGATGTCTCCACTTGGCACTCGCTCTCCTTGTGGAGAGGGACACAAGAGACAGAGAAAAGCGCATGTGCGCAAAGCACAAGAAGCCACCCAGTATGGGTGGGTCTGGGGTTGTGGCAACTGGAATTGAAAGTTGTTTGTGCATATGCATGTGAGAAAGACTTTTTTTTAAAAGTTGTGGGCCAGTGGCAACTGAAAGTTTGGCTTGTGTGAGAGTCTTCTCTCTGTAATTTCCCTTACCCTGTCCCTTAAGGTTGTGGGACAGGAATGACAACGCCACGGGCAATCAAGAACCACACTGAGTTGTGATATCCTCCAGAAAGGCTTATACTTTATGCTTTTGCTGCCATTATTCAATTTTTTTCATACACCCCGAATGTCCTTGTTCCTATCCCTGGACTCTCTAGTTGGGAACCGCTGTTCTAGTTCACTTCAAATCAAGGAAATGAATGCTTTATTTTAAATCAAGGTGGACAAGTGCACAGTGGGGAGGAGGCTGTGTTTTTTGGTTAACATTTTTGGTTGATTTTTTTCCCTTTTTGTTTCTGTGTGGGTGTTGTTTTAGGGGAGGTTTTGGGGGAGCAGGGGGAGCAAAGTGTCATGTTTTCCAGCAGTTTTGATGGCTTTTGCCCAGTTTTAGCACCCCTGAAGTGATGCCGATATCTTTTCCAGCTGCCGTTTTGGCTGATTTTCAGTCAACTTTTCTGTTTGGGGGGTTTGGTGGGTTGAGGAAAACAAATCATGGTTATTTTCAAGGGGATTTGAAAACTTTTGGCTGAAAAGTGCCTGAAAAATGATTCTGGGGGCATTGTAGGGAATTCACTTAAGAGCCCCAACAATCCTTTTGTAAATGGATGGAAATTAAAATATGTAAAGAAATAAATTCCTCATGGAGGGAAAGAAAAAAAATCCTTTTCTCTTCATCCTCTCCTTGTAGAATCCTTGATGACATCGAAGTTTACGAAGAGCAGGTCTCTTTCAAACTTGAGGAACTGGTCACCATCTCCTCCTTCCTGAACTCCTTTGTGTTCAAGATGATCTGGGACGGGATTGTGGGTAAACAATTTTCAGTGTCAGATTTGGGGGCTTGGAGGGAAGGCCAAAGGGGTGCCTGGTTTTTTACCAGTTTGCCTGCAAAAAAGAATATGGAGGATGCATTTTTTTTCCCTTTTCCTCTCTGCAGAGAATGCTAAAGGAGAAACTCTGGAGCTGTTCCACTCGGTCCACGGTTGGCTGATGGTTCTGTACGAACGAGATTGTCGCCGCCGTTTTGCGCCAGAAGACCACTGGTTGCGCAAGTAAGCATTTCTGTCCACCACACACAGGGTCTGTAATGTAAAGAGACCTTCTCCCCACTCCAGATGGGTCAGGGATGTGAAATCTCCAAGCTGGAAATTACAGACCAAAGATCGGAAGAAATGCAATACAAGTGGTATAGCTACCTCTAGCAAGTTACCTTTTTAGGCCATTTCCGCACTAGACTGTTCTAGTGCTATTATTCCACTTTCAACATCCTGTGCAGTTCTGGGGTTTGCAGTTTCCTGAGGCCCAAGAGCTCTCTGGCTGAGAATTCTCAAGGCCCCTCCCTCAAGTGCAAACCCCAGAATGCCGTAGAATGTTGAAAATGGAATAATAGCACTAGAACAGTCTAGTGTGGAAATGGCCTAAGTTCTGACAACAGGGTAATGAAGATGCATTTCCAGAATAACGTTAACAAAGATGAACTTTATTCATCACAGGCAAAGCTGAGAAGTGTTTGGACTTGATTATTTCCCCAAGTTTTATGTTACATCTTTATCCTAAGCCCTTTTTTTCCTCAAAAACTAACAAGTTACTTTGTTGGCACAAGTTATTTTTTTCAGCATTGCAATGAGTAAAGGACAAGGAGCTCCTTTCAAAATATTGGGCTGAAGAGATTGGTCTGTTGCAGACCCGTGTAGCTGCCAGTGTAGCCAAACCTGTTGCGGGGGGCGGGAGGGGGCTTGGACTCCTGAGATAGCCCTTGCCTCCTAAAAGGTGTGCACATGTGTGTGAATTTTCCTTCTCAGAGAAGCTCCACAAGCGATGAGCCTTTTAAGTAGTTTTCAAGGCTCACTTGTGCTGCTTAACGTAGAATAGTAGTACAGTCGCTCCTCTGCATTCATCAGGCTTTAGAGGTGCACGATCCCTGCAAAAATGGAAAACCTGCAAATATGAAAATATGTGTGTGTGCCTGTGAGAAGGGGGCCAAAGCCTCGTGGGAAGAGCAGGCACCCAGGGTCCAAACAAGGTCAGGGAAAGGAAAGAGAAAGGGGGTGGGTGGGCAGGATGGCCCTACACTTCCTCTTTCTCACCCATCTCCTTCCTTGGTGTGCACGGAGGGGACTGGGAAAGGGTTTGTGGTGCTGAGAAATTGGGCTGTGATCCATCCTTAGCTGGCTGGACAGTGGCTGGTGGAGAAGGAGAACCAGGCTTAAAGGGCTGCGCAACCTTATCAGAGCCAGAAAGGGAAAGTTCCCTGGAAAAGAAGTGATTGAGGTGGATGAACAGGAGTTGGGGAAACTCACAAATAATCAAATCCGTGCAAGTTAACTCTGCAAATGTGGAGGGCCAACTTTACTAATAATATAAAATATTATCAACATTATTATTATTGGCTGGAGTCTAGAATGTCTACAAGAATTAGAATTGGGCATTACTAGTAAAGGGCTGGTCTTAGCATTCCTATATAGGAGACATGGCAAAGTGACAAGCGCACGTCAGTCCCATTGGAAATGTGCATCACCACACTTTTGCTGGTGTCCTGGTTCATATCTTTGCAATTAATTCACAAGGTTCCTTAGCATTCCTAAGGATACACAAAGTGTGATAGAGGATTCTGACCATCATCACTGTTATTTTTTTAGGGACCTGAAGCCAAGCCTACTGTTTCAGGAACTTGATAAAGACCGGAAGCGAGCCCAGCTGGTCCTGCAGTACATTCCTCACGTTATTCCCCACAAAAATGTGAGTGGAAGAGCTGAGTTGTTGTTTTCTAGGGGGCAAAGTGAGGAGGCTGTGTATCACAGGGGTTCTGTGCTAAGTGGTGGTATGTAGATCCATTCTGGCAAACTTCCTGGGGAAGAGTGATTCTTCTATACAAGTAAGTTCTCTAATCCGCTGTGATGTTTAAAAACCTAGAGATCTGAATGTCGTAGACTGAAATAATTATGGCAGTTCGCAGTCCAAAGAATTTCATGATAAACCAGAATAAATGACAAATTAAAAGAAATAACAATTTCAGTTTCAAATCTGAAAAGAACAATAAACTAGCCGAGATGAATGACTGCAGTTTGTAATTGAAAACCTAGAACTATGAACCAGAAGAAAGAAAAACGACAGTTTCAGATTATTAAATAATAAACCCAAATAAATAATGTCTGCAGTATTGAAAATGCAGAATAATGAAATAGAAGAAATTAATGATTGCAGTTTGTATTTGAAAAACAAGAACAATAAACCAGAAGAAAGAACAATTGCAATTTTGAATTAAATAGTGCAAACAATGAGCAGAAGAAACACTAATTGCAATTTTGAATCAAAATCAGATGTCAGGTTGGCTTTGCTTTCCCTGCCACAATTATAGTTAGCTGCTTTGCTTTGCTTTGCTGCTTTACTGTGCCGTTAGGGGATGATGGGATTGGCTGGGAAACAGTGTGCTGGGAATGGGGAGATGTTATTGTAATGAACTATGGTAAGAGTACCAGTGCAGGCAGACAGACTTGGCTCCAAGGTCAGACTGTTGGCAAGAGAAATGAGAAAACAGGAGAGGAACGAAGTAGCCTGGGAAAGGAGTTGCTGTGATTAACCATCACATAGCATGCTAGTATATGCTGATTTGTAGTGCTACAGCTTACAAGGTACTGCAAATCCAATGCTTCTTTAGTCTTGCCAGTACCAAGGTGTGCAAATTTCTTCGATGTTCCTGAATAAAGCTTTTGAAACTCTATATCTAATTACTTGGACTTGGAACTATCCTGTACATCACATTGGAGAACAATGAATGAGAAGAAATTGATTATTATTGCAATTTCTAAAGCTAGAACAATAAACCAGAAGATTTAGCGATAGCAATTTCTAGTCCAAAGAGCAGAGCAGTAAACAAGAAGAAGTAACAATTGCAATTTCTAATGGAAAGCAGAGGAAAACAATGGGGAAGAAATATTCATTCCAACTGTAATGCAAGCAAAGACACAGTAATTTAAATATTTGCCCACAAGAAACGATAACACACAGTTTTCCAGCCAAACTCTCAGGGTAGGGAGATCTGTCTGTACCAAGGAAATGAGGCAAACAGTTTTCTAATGTATTCCCAATGTTTAAAGAACCTAGATTGAAAATTTTTCTCCTTCTTTGCCAAAATCGCAGAGGGTTCTTCTTTTCCGCAACATGGTGACAAAAGAAAAGGAGAAGCTCGGCTTAGTGGAAACCAGTTCTGCCTCCCCTCACGTCACACACATCACCATCCGCCGGTCACGCATGCTGGAGGTGAGCTGAATCAGGAGGTGTCCCTCTTGCCATTAAACAAGAATAATCTCCCCTGTACTGCTGCATTTTTGGTAGACTTTCTTTTTCTTGCGGTTTGCTAAAAAAACAAGGGACCCTGTTAAACAGTGGCTCCACACCCCATGTCAGGATAGGCTTTTATTCTGCCATGCTTCGAACCTGTTGGTAATGTTTGCCAGTCCATAAGTTAGTAGTATCTATAGCTTCTAGGCCAAAACTTCAAGAATTAACATGTATCCACTTCTAATTAACCCTATAGCAATGTATCTTCTTGTAAAACTTGTAATGGCAATAGGCTGAATGGGCAGTTCGCTCTAGGGTCAGTGTCACCATTTGACAGGAAAGATCAAATGAAGAGGTAACTATGGGAGGACAAGAGAATGTTGTGGTAAAATCTTGACAGCAGTCAGTACACAGTTATCCTGCCTTCCAGGATGAAAGGGGTGTAAATAATTGAATGCCTGGGAAACTGCTGCAGCCAATGGGGTGAGTTGACACGTGAGGTGTTGACCAATCTTTGATGTGCATGCCAAATTTCAAATGGAAAGGTTTAAAGTTGTGCTCCTTTCTGATGCTCCAGTCTCAGGAACATTTTGGTAATTTTGCTGTGTTGCTTGCTTTCCTGTTTTGAAACTTTAGAGCAGAATTATATAGCGCAAATTAGCCAGGGCTTTAGACTGTGGAACTGAAGCTTCTTTACCAGTTGTCAGCTCATATGTATCTGTCTTGGGTTAATTATCTCTTAATTTGCTACTCTTGCACTAGCTTATTGTTGTTTATAACTATGTTGGCTTTGTGCCTGGAACTAGACTCTTCATAAACACAGAGGTGCACCCACATTCCACAATACACAGAGCTTTCTGCTTTGTATTATGCCTTTATAAAGCCATTATTTACATTTCTGGGTTTTAAATTTTGCAAACCAAAATCAACACATATCACCTGGGATTCTTGAAATAAGAAATTATTCTTGAGATTCTGTTGGGAGGGCTTTGAGGGTGTATGGCAGAATGGAGTTGGGCTTGAGTGCCCTTGTGATCTCTTCCAGCTCTACAATTCTAGGATTCTAGGATTCTTCTTGAAAATTAAACTTTGTGTAGAAATTCCCTAATTAGTGTATTTCCTGCACAGGTTTCTCAACATTTGAATTTCTGTTTATAGGCCATTTTAAAAAAAATGTTTCAAATAGCCCATTCCTGCTCAACAGCATTTTCTGCAAAGGCCTGTTGTGAAGTGAGCCATAACACAGCAAGTTTATGAATGCTACATTTTGGCTGAAGTCCTGTTGGTGCTCTATGATGGTGTTGCCAAGCCAGCACAGGCGACAGGAGAAGAAACAAAAACTGTGGGGTGTAGTGTTCAGAGGAAGCAGATGTTTGCCTGCGTTCCTTCACTAGTGCTACTGTGTGACCCCCTTGCCATAGATTCATAGAGTTGGAAGAGACCCCAGGGCATCCAATCCAACCTCATTCTGCCAAGCAGGAAGGCTCCATCAAAGCATTCCTGAGAGATGACCATCCAGCCTCTCTTTAAAAACAACCTCCAAAGATGGAGATTCCACCAAGCTCCCAGGCAGCAGTGGATTCTACTGTTGAACTGCTCTTACTGTCAGAAGTTCTTCCTAAGGATTAGATGGAATCTCTTATCATGAAGTTCGAAGCCATTGCTCTTTGTCCCGGTCTCTGGAACAGTGGAAAAACATTGCTCCATCCTTCATATAGCATCTCTTCAAATATTTAGACACAGCTATCTTGTCCCCTCTTAACCTTGTCTTCTCCAGGCTAAACCTACCTAGCTCCCTAAATTGCTCCTCAGAGGGTTTCATGGTTTCCAGGCCTTCCCTCTGCCATTTTGGTCACCCTCCTCTGGACACATTCCAGTTTGTCCATATCTTTCTTGAAATGAAGTGCACAGAACTGGACACAGGATTATTCCAGGTGGGGTCTGACCAAAGCAGAATAGAGTGGTACCATCACTTCTCTTGACCTACACACTGTACTCCTTACTGATTCAGCCCAGAATCACATTGGCTTTTTTAGCTGACCCACACTGCTCACAGCTCACACTGCTGGCTCATGTTCAGCTTGTGGTCTACAAAGACTCCTAGATCCCTCTCACATGTACTTTGATCAAATCAAGTGTCACCTGTCATATATCTGTCATTTCATTTTTTCTGTGCAAGGTACACTTCTACATGTTGAAATTCATTTTGTTAGTTTTGGCCCAGTTCTCTAACCTGTTAAGATCATGCTGAATTCTGATCCTGTCCTCTGGGGGGTTAGCCACCCCTCCTAATTTGATGTCATCTGCAAATTTGATCAGCATGCCCTTTATTCCCTCATCCAAGTCATTGATGAAGATGTTGAATAGCGCTGGGCCCAGGACAGAACCCGTGGCACCCCACTAGTCACTTCTCCAGGATGAAGCAGGGCCATTGGGGAAAACCATTTGGGTTTATCAGTCAACCAGTTACAAATCCACCTGCTGTCCTCATTGCATTTCCAACCTTTTCCACAGGATGGGGGACGAACAGCTGCGCCAGCTGTCCCAGAATGCCATGAAGGGCGTCATCCGGGTGAAGTTTGTGAATGACCTTGGGGTGGATGAAGCTGGCATCGACCAGGACGGCGTCTTCAAGGAGTTCCTGGAGGAGATCATCAAGAAGGTCTTCGACCCTGCACTCAACCTCTTTAAGGTAGTGCTCTAAATCTCTGTGATCAGCAGTGTGTTCTTCTATTTAATGGAACCAAGAAGGTGAGACCTGTACGCGTGTGGTTTGGTTCTTATTGTTTTCTTATCTCTGTCATTCCATTTTTGTGTAGACCACCAGTGGTGATGAGAGGTTATATCCATCCCCGACATCATACATCCACGAGAATTACCTCCAGCTCTTTGAGTTTGTCGGAAAGATGCTTGGGAAAGCTGTTTACAGGTAGGATGGAAGGACTTTGACAGGTTCAGGTGGGGTCTTTTCTAGATGGTTTCTTGTGGGATAGTGCCATCGTGTTTCCCAAAGGCAATCCCACGAGGAGAATATGAGTGCAACTGCATTTTATGCTTTACAGTCCCTGGTGAGTGATGAGAACTGTTCTGTTTGTGGGTGCTGGAGGTGACCTACAGGGGTCTCCCCCCTTGTGGTTTTGCTTTTCATGGTTTAAGTTACCTGCAGTAACCACAGTCTGAAAATATTGCAGTAAATGGAAAACTGAAAAATGGAAAATAAGCAATCCATAAGTTTTAAATTGCACACCATTCTGAGTAGTGTCCTGAAAACTTGTGTGTCTCACTCCATCCCACCTGGGACGTGAATCATCCCTTTTTTAGCATATCCCTTCTAGCCGCTCACCCATTTGTCGCTTAGTAGCTGTCTCAGTTGTTGTTGTACCACAGGGTTTGTGTTCAAGTAACCTTTATTTTATTTAATAATGGCCCCAAAGTGAAAGAAAAATTATCATAGGTATGTATAAGGAAAAAAAACATAGAATATATCTGTCAGGATGTGTTGGTCTTGTCCTATGTGGCATCGGTATTGGTACTAGTAGTTGCAATAGATTCATAGGGCAAAATTTGCTAGTGCTAATATATATCTGCCTTCAGTTGACACTTATAACAACATGTCTGGTTATAACATTTAAAATATCAAAATATTGCTGCGTGTTCAATGTCACCTTGCAGTGGGGATCTGGAAAGGGAAATCAAAAGGGGGGAAACAATGGAAGAACAAGAAAATGTTATGGGAACACTTAAGATAGGAGGCAGGAACTTGTCTTTGCTCCCATGATGAAAAATATCTAAATAATTGAAGCCTGGGAAAGTGCTGGAGCCAGTGGGGTGACTTAACATGAGATTTTAAGCAGTCTTTGATATACACATCAAAATTTGTATACAAAGGTAACCAAATGTGTAACCAAACTTGTAACCAAACTTGTAACCAAATGTGATGCCGTAGTCTCAGCAACATTTTGGTAATGTTGCTGTGTTGCTCCTTCTGATTTGAAACTCTGAGCAAAGTTTTTGAAAACAAGTCAGGACATGACACTATCTACAGGCATCCATTGGGGGTATTGGAATATATCCCCCATGGCTAAGAGTATATACTTTGTATACAGTATATACTTTGCTACATATACTACAGTATATACTTTGCAAGTAGCCACTGATGACCACCTAATGCCTTGATTATATTTTGGCTGCCCTTTTCTGCATTGCTGACTTTGTTGCTTGTCATGTACTAGATAATCCACACTTCACAAAATTCACTAGGCAGTAGTTTTCTTTGTATAGATATGAGCAACAGAGCACACATCCACCCAAGTTGCTGAGGCTAAAGAATACATGTAGCTCACATCTTTTATAAGTAACCATCCTGAAATTTAGGTGGATCGGTAAGGGTCATAAATCCATGCATTTCATCACCTCCCAGACAGTTTGCAGACCTATGCCTGCTTCCCACTTTCTTCCATCCTTGATTGGTTTGACCCAAGAACATATTTCTTGCTCCTTATCTTGCAGACCTCGGGTTCTCAAAACCTGAGCCTCTCAGGTTACCTTTCATTTTTGCCCATATCTGTTCTTCCTCCCTTTCATTTTATATATTATAGGCAATAAAACAATTAGCAACAGATAGTTTGTAACAAACCCAGGCAAACTCTAGTACAGATACATTGTTGCAATAATCAATTAGCACTAGATATCAATTATACCTAAACCTTGCAAGGATATAGTGTGGCTGCTTCTACAATGATTAAATACATTGGTTCAGTTGCTCATTTCCCCTGGCAGGGGCTACATGTCCTGACATTGCTGGAGCTTTGGAGAGTTAAATACCTATAAATATGTGTTTTTTCTTTCTCCCAAATTTCAGGGGATCGTAGTGGATGTCCCTTTTGCCTCCTTCTTCCTGAGCCAACTTCTCGGACATCACCACAGCATCTTCTACAGCTCCATTGATGAACTCCCTTCACTGGATTCGGAGTTTTATAAAAACCTGACCTCCATCAAGGTTCAGTTATGATCTGTTTGTCTTGATTATTTCTTTTTTAAAATTATTTAATCTTTGTGTAAGCTCACAATTCTGGGTTGATCTTTTCGCAGAACAGAAGAGTTTTTGGCATTGCTTTATGACAAGAGAGACCCTGGTTGCTTGGAAATGAATGCCATCAAATCTGGCTATTACAATCATCCCTCTGTATCTATGGGTTCTGCATCCATGGATTCAACCAACTACAGCTTGAAAAAAAAATTCGAAAAGCAAACACTTCATATCCTGCTGTAGCCTCCCACCATTTCATAGATTCTTAGGCACTCTCCAGCACTCACTTGAGTTGTTTGCCATTTTATATGAGGGATGGCGTTTTACTGTGCCATCGTATATAATGGGACTTGTGCATCCACAGATTTTGGTATCCTTAGTGGGGTGTTCTGGAACAAACCCCAGCAGATACCGGGTGCCCAGTGTATTTAGGGTTAAAAAGCAAACGGGTGTGGTAGCATCCAGGGGAAATGATTTGAAAAAGATGTAAAGGCTCAGGATACTGAAAAGAGAGATTACAGCAAGCTCTCCAGTTTTGCAGGGTTAGAGGTACAAGACTGCTGCAAAACTCCTCAAAGAAAAACAAAAATCACAAACACTATTTTTTTTGAACCTCAGAACACTTCTCTCGGAATCTCTAGGTCCTCCAGAGTGATTCTGTGGTCAACATCCAGCAGAAGTGGGCCATAGAGACATGCTGCAGGATCTAGCAATGCCTAGAGAAACATTCTCTCTAGGAATCTCTAGATCCTCCAGCACAACTCTGTGGTCCACTTCCAGCTGTGGTCCACTTCCACTTCCAGGTTCCTAGAGAGAACATTTTTTTTCCTGTGGTACAGCAAATAAAGTTAGAATCTTTTAAATAAATTAATTAAATAATGACATAAAATAACCCACAAATGATCAAATCTGCAGATGCTGAACCTATGAAAGTTGAGAGCAAACTGTAAAAACTTGAAAATGTGTTTCAGCCTGGAAATATTTTTATAACCTTCTTCAGGGGATTGCAATAAGTTTTGGAGATACTCTTTTTAGAATTCTTGCAGGTTTGTTTTAAGAGTGTCTCCAGAGCTTATTCCTGACAAGTGAGCAGACTTTGTCTGTTTTCTGCATCACATCTGTTGGATGTTTCCAGTCTGTTTTGCTTTCTTTTTGTGCTATTGGCAAGGATGTACTGGTATTTCCAGGCCAAAATCTGAAAGCTAGCGAGGCCACTTGTTGTTATCATGAAGCGTGAAACATTAAGCGTCAACCCCAGTTTTCCAGGGTATGTAATTTAAATCATAACCACCAAGTTTTGCAAAAGAGAAAGTATTTCTCTTTTTTCCAAGCTCTGGTTTGAACAGAAGAAAAGCACACCTTTTCCAAGCTCTGTTTTGAACACCTGTGCAAACACCATTTTAATGAGAGTTCTTATTCAACATAGGAAACTTAAAAGCTCTGCTTTGAACAAAGGAAAGGTTGACTTTTTCCCAGCTCTGTGTTTAACATCCTTACCAGCACTACTTTTATGGGAGTTGTCATCCAACCCAAGAAATTCTTTCAAAGCTCTGCTTTTAACAAAGGAAAAGTATGCTTTTCCTAGCTCCAGTTTGAATGCCTTTGCAGGCGCTGCTTTTGTGAGAGTTGTCGTCTAGCACAGGAAATTTTTACAAAGCTCTGCTTTGAACCGGGGGAAAATATGCCTTTTCCTAGCTCTGGTTTGAACACTTTTGCAAGAAGTGCTTTTGTGAGAGTTGTAGTCCAGCCCTGGAAGGTAAGGAGCCAATAATCATAGCATTTGGGAAATATGTCCCCTTTTTTAGCTTTTCAAAATACGGTAACTTTGCAGTCATTGTACTTGTCTAGAGCACTTGATGTCCTCCCCTGAAGCGTGTTCTTTCTTTCCCCCTTTTAGCGTTATGACGGAGACATCAGTGATTTGGGCTTGACGCTGTCCTATGATGAAGATGTGATGGGACAGGTACACTTCTCCTTCCTTTTTTGTATTCTTGCTTTTTAAAACTCTCTTTCTTTCACAAAACCCCGCAAAGAGCAAGGCTCCTTCCCACCTCTGCTGGGTATTTTGTTCATGCCATTTGGGTGTTGGACTATGATTCCAGACGATCACAGTTCAAACCTCCTTGGGACAATAAAGCTTGCCAAGAGGACAATATAAGCAACAGAGGAACGCGATGGTTAACATCCTCTGAAGAAATTTGGCCAAGAAAATCCTAGGAGAGGCAGTGTGGTGTAGTGGTCTTGAGTGTTGGACAAGGACTCCCTTAGGAGACCAGGGTTCAAATCCTGATGCGCATACACATGACCTATCTCCTCCCTCCATAGCGATGAGAATTGTGTGCAAGCAGGTTAGCAATAGAGAAAAATCCATTCCACCAGTCTGTTCTCGGTCTGTGATGGATACAGCAGAACAAAGCATCCCAGCTCTTTTGCTCATGGATTCCAGCCTTGCCTCACAGGCAGTGGTAACATTGGACCGCAGAACTAATTCTCAGACTCATTCTCCTTCAGGCTGGCAATCCAATCATATCCCCATCGCTGGAAATTCAGGGCAGCTAGGTTGGGTGCAAAGAACTAGCATGGTATAGTGGTTTGAGTGTTGAACTACAAACCCTGGAGACTAGGGTTCGATTCCCCACTCAGCCATGGAAACCCCTGGGTGACCTTGGCCATGTCACACTCTCTCAGCCTCAGAGGAAGGCCACGGTCAGCAAACAGCCTCAGAAGAAAATCTGCCTGAGGAAACCCTAGGAGAGGAAAAAACGCAGGAACAACATATTTACAAACCTTGGTTCCACTCCTTCCATCTTTCACAGAGGGTGTAAAAGTTACTTTTGTCAACTATAGCTCTGGAGCATCATGACTATGGTGAGTGGGGGTAGGAACTGGAATGTTGTAATTCCCCCAAACAGTAACTTCACCAAGCACTTCTTAAGCCTTTAAACCTTATAGATCTTAAATTTTCTTGTTATAATCGTGTTGACTTGAATTCCATCCACTTGGAAAGCAGATGTTTGGGTGTAATACATCCAAATCTTTTCTCCTGGGAGGGGAGCACTTTTGGAGGGGGAAGGTTTCCAATTTTGTTTTTCAAACCTAACTCTTTTTGTGAAAAATTCATTTCAGCAAAAAAAAATTAATCTTGAGAGCAAAATGTTGCTGTGCAGTTTTAATAGTTAAACAATGTGAATTGGGTTTTTTTTCCTATGCAAAACCACATTTTTGTGCAGAAAAGGACATTAGTTCCTGCACGGAAAGTTTTCTGCTCAAAAAAAGCTGCTTTTTGCAAAATGGCAACAAACCTGTTGTGCAAAACCATTAAAACTTTATCTCTGTGTGTACATCAAGAAGTTTTTCTTGTCAAAGACATTTGCAAATACTCTCCATCTGCATACTCTGAGCATGTGCCAAGTGCACCTTTTGTTCTCCCCAATGTGCAATTGGGAGTTGGGGATTCTATGTTGTAGCACTCTCCCCTCCACCACCACCCTCAGATTTAGGAACCTAAACTGTTGCTTTTTAAAAAATCTGCTTGTGACTATTGCCATTTCTGCACTAGACTGTTTCTGCCCTAAGGCCCTTCCCTAAACCACAAACCCCAGGATTCCATAGGAAGTTGAAAGTAGAGTAATAGCACTATAACAATCTAGTGCTGAAGGCTTATATATTTATCAGCAAGCTAGAGTTCTCTTACTTTCTTTTCTCCTTCCTTTAATTAGCTTGTTTGCCATGAACTCATTCCAGGTGGGAAGACCATCCCCGTTACAAACGAAAACAAGTAAGTGTAATGCCAATAACAGCCACGTTTGTTGCTCCTGGTGTAGCTGGAAGTGGCATCATGCTAGTTTCTGATCTGAGACCAGCCAAAAGCAGACAATTTTTAATGTTTGTCTGGGGTTGTGGCAAGCTGAGGGGATCTAAGCCCCTACAGTAGCCCTTCCCCCACCCCACTTTCCGTGGTTTCAGTTACCCACGGTCAGTAGTTTCAGTTACTCATGGTCAACCTTTTCCGGCTCACCTTCCTTCCTCCCACCTTTTGCCCCAAATCATGTCCCGCTGTATGGGCAATGGCACCCATGCAGCCTGCTCCAGGTTTTGCCACCCATGCCTTCTGAGCCTGCCAGACCGCCTCCTACTTTAACTGCCCCTCTTACAGTACCGTGACAGGAAAGAGCTCTGATGTAACTGGAAGTCACTGTTCAGCTTTGCAGAGACAATAGAAGGGCTTCATACTACCCTATACGGGATGCCCTATTATTTGATGACTTACTCTTCTGACATCTCCAAATTAAGGACAGGTTCCATGATTCGATGGGGGTTCCGCTCTTTCATCAGTTTTTTTTGCCTATAGAAGCTTGCTTGGGAATGGTTGCACATGCACACTGCTTGCATAGTTAGCTGAGGGGGCGAAAGTGCTAAAGTGGCAGAGAAACTTGGCAAATAGCACAAACGTGGTCAGGCCCAAGTGAACCTCCGCAAGTCCTCAATGCTCCCTACAGTACAGTCAGCCCTCCACATTTGTGGGTTTCACTTTTGTGGATTTGATTAATCAAGGATTATTTGCTGTCACCTCTGCTGCCTCCCTAGGCCATTTTTAATAGGGACTGCAAGCCTTGTGAGAATGAGAAACTGAGAACAAGGCTTGTAAATCCCTCTTAAAAATGGCGTGGGGCAGCAGTGGAGGTGGACATAAGCCCCACCAGCCAGCCACTTCTGCCTTGTGAGGGCACCCGATGCCTCAAAGGAATCCATGGTGGGTTGAATATGGTGACCGTACTTTTTGTGTGTGTTAAATATTGTTTTGGAGGGCCTAGAGTTATTCACGTTTTTTTCACTTTTACAGGGGTCTTGTGCCCCTAACCCTAGTGAATGTGGAGGGATGACTGTACAATACATGGGCTTCCCTTTTCAACCTGTTCCATTCTCTGACAGTGCTCCAGTCGCTAACCCATCAGATAAGTGGAGGAAGCCCATAACATGAAGCCTTTCTGTGGTCCCTGTGAAGCTAGAGGGCTATTTCTGGTGACAGTATAGGGTTCAGTATTGTCTGCAGTTTCAGGAGTCCACTGTGGATATTGGAACATATCACCTATGGATAAGGAAGGACTACTGTACATATTCTATTCAAAATATTGACTGATTTAAAACAAAAAACTCTCCAAGGACCAGAAAATGGTGTCATCATGGGCCACACCCTTACCATTCCTGGACTAAATCTTCACGTTCCATTTACTGCAAACAGAGCTGGAGGTTGGACAAACCCTTCTTCCTACAACCTCAAGTTGTGAGGCTGAAAACCCATCCCAAGTGGCTAAGTAACCTCCATACCAGTGAGGATCTAGAAGTATGGTCCAAGCACAGCAACCTCCCAATGTTAAGGGTACCAGAAGAGTTTGCAAAGAGACACTTCTTTTTCACTAAACTGTATATAACAGTAGATCTTAACCTTTTCTTAACTGGGAACCCATTGTAAATATAATTTGTTGCTGGGGACCCTCAAGGCTTCACTCAATATTTAAGTATTTATTTATTTATTAAAGGCTTTTGGAAACTAGGATTCAAATCCCCACTTAGACACTGGGTGACCTGGAGCAAGCCACATTTTCTGAGCCGCATGGGAAGGTAAAGGCAAGTCCCCTCTGAACAAATCTTGCCAAAAAACCCCCCTGTGATAGGTTCACCTTAGGGTTGCCATAAGTCAGAAGTCACTTGAAGGCACACAACAACAAAGTGCCACTGATGGAGGAGGTTCTAGCCATCATGTCTCTCTCCTTTAAAAATTGACTTATGGTGTGACCCCTAAGGTCATGGGGTTTTTTGCAAACTTCTTGTCTTTGCCTTTCTCTGAGGCTGAGAGTGTGTGACTTGTCTGAGGTCACCCAGTGGGTTTCCATGGCCAAGTGGGAATTCAAACCCTGGTCTATAAAGTCATAGTTTGGGCACATGTGTATGCCTGCTGTTGTGTCCCTTTCGTCAGGGATGTGGGGGGGGGGATTACAGGTGCAGAAGTTGCTGCTTTGGCATGCGTACCCCAGCACTGCCACAACCCTGTTGCTGCTTTTGTTGTCCACCGGAAGGCTCCACAGACTCCCCCTCCGGGGTCCCCGGATCCCAGGTTAAGAACCACAGATACATCACACAGGTGGCAAAGTTTTCTTCCTGATACAGTAGGAATTGGACTGCTTGTGGCCTCATCCCCCGTCCGTTAATTGTTGGACTGCAACTCTCATTGGCCCTAGCCAGCATTGCAAATAGTGAGGGATGATGGGAAATGCAGTTGAACAAGGAAGGCCACCAGCCTGGCTGTCCCTGGTGATGGGAGATAGAATAGGTAAAACGGCATATAAAGTGAAACGTTTTGGAGGAGAGTTCTAGAGGTACTGTGGACTTCGGAAAAGAAAAATGAATAGGTCCTGGAGCAAATTGAGGCTGAAGCAAATCAAGCCTGAACCTAGATGCCAGAGTGGCTAAACTGAGGCTGGCATACGTTGGACATATCATGAGAAGACATAACTTCCTAGAAAAGACAATAATGCTTGGTAAGGTAGAAAGAAGGCAGTATGAACAGAGGATGACCACATTACAGATGGACAGATTCAATCAAGGGAACCACATCCCTGAATCTGCAAGAACTGAGCAGGGAGGTTGAGGATAAAGTCCGTGGTAACCATAATTTGAAGTTGACTTGACGACAGTTAAAAACAACAATTTTTTTCTCTGCCTAAAATGAGAATCCTACCAAACCTTACAGCAGGACTAAACCTTCCAGATATTTTTTTCATTCTGGAATGCCCATGATCCTTGTCTCTCTTTTTATGTAATTAAATAAATTAATTTTTTAATTAATTTAAATTAATTTTTTTATTTAATTAAATAAAAAGACAGTAAGACAATACAAGACACAAACAAATTGAGCTACACAACATACATTACCAACCTAAAACCAAGTAACAAATATTAAACAACAACTTCAAAACTAAAATAACTAAAAATTGGGTCCCGCTCATGTAGCAGACAGCTCCTAGTAAATATTTGTACCTAACTATTAAATCATCACTTGAAATCTGAGTTAACTTTGTCAATAATAAGACTTATAATCTTATCCCTATAGGTAAAAGATAGTTTACCTGGTTAATAAAAAAAAATTATCATTAATATACAATTACTGCCATTAATCTATTATTTTGAGTTAAATTGATTCTAAGTTCCCTTTCTCTTGACTAGATTAGCTCGAGCTGATTGCAGTTGCAAGACAAAACCCAATTTTAAATGGTCCTAAACTGTTTGTTTTTAAGTGACAAATTATTTAATGTATTTTTGTTTTCTAAAATTACTGTTATTGTTATTTATAATTGTAAATTGCTTTTATTGTACAGTACCCTGAGATCCTTGTATAACAGGAAATATAAATATTTTAATAAATAAAGAAGCCACCTGGTGGAGAGAACTACAAGTTACTGACATTCTGTGCCTTAAGGAGAACTGTGTCTTAAATTCTGTCTACTGCAAACATAGCTGAAAGCCAGACATTTTGCTTGCTTTGCTCCCTCAAAACGGAGGCTGTAAACATGCCTCAAATGTTTGTTTGTTTTAATAATTTAATGGAAAATAATAAAAAATAATTTTTTAAAAAATGGCTAAGAAAGTTCTACTCCAGGGAAGAGTTAGTCATGTAGGCTATTTCCACACTAGACTGCTATAGTGCTATTATTCCACTTTCAACATCTGAGACACTATAACAGTCTAGTCTAGTGCGGAAACGGCCATAGCCTGTGAATGTCAGGACTTCTGGAAAGGCTCAAAAATAGGACGTTCTCTCTCCTTTCCTCTCTCCTGCACAGAATCAGCTACATCCATCTCATGGCCCACTTTCGCATGCACACTCAGATCAAAAGCCAGGCGGCCGCCTTCATTAGCGGCTTCCGCTCCATCATCAAGCCCGAATGGATCCGTGTGTTCTCCGCCCCGGAGCTCCAGCGGCTGATTTCTGGCGACAATGCAGAAATCGACCTGGAGGACTTGAAGTAAGGAAGGGAAGGGGGAAATGGAAGCTTATAACGTGGTTTAAAAAGCCTTAAACGTGTGTGTCTGTATCTGCATGTATCTAAAGCAGATCTGGAGACCTGGTTTTCTGCACGGGGGGTATTCCTGGGGACTTACAGACTGCCAAAAATGCTTTTAAAAACACACAGAAAATACTTGAAAAACAGGTGCATGTTTCATGCAACAGAGATGGAAAGAATATTTGTTGCTGTTTATTTTATGGTGAAGGAAGGGGTTTTCTGTCTGTGAAGATACTCCAGCGGAAGGAATGACACAACAGGGAGACTTTGGTGAAGATTTCTCCTGGTATTCATACATCCTGAAGTGTGCCAGGAAATTATTCTGTGCAGAAACACATACGCAGAAACACGCCTTTCCCTATGGATTGAGGCAGAAACAAACAAAAAATTAAACACAACACAGTTAAAAGAACACATCAGACCAATACATGTTTAAAAGTATTAGGTCATACTTTAAAACTCTTAATCATATCGGGGAAGGTCTGCCAGAAGAGACTGGTCTTTCATGCTGTTCTGATCTCAGCTAGTATGATGTACTGGATAAATTCATGTTTGAGTGATTGGGCTTGGAAGTTTCAAAAGTTTTATTCAGGAACTTTGAGGAAAACAACTGCACATCTTGGCAAACAGTGATGTATCGGCTAGCTCCAGGTTCAGAGAATCAGCTTAGAAGTTTCAAAAGCGTCATCACAGAAACATCAGCACACCTTTGCAATTGCCAAGACTAAAAAACCATTGGATTGCAGGACTATATATGCTATGACATTTCAAAAATTAGCATGTGCTACGAGCCTATTCATTAACAGATTGAAACAACCAGTCTCTCGGGCTTTGTCATCCCTCTCCCAATTTTTCACCCAGCCTGCCAACAGAGTGACTTTTTTAGCCATGTCCGTTCATTCTTATCACCAACTGTTGCCATAACATTCTGGGGTTCCCAGCTTATCCATCATCCCATCCCATCTTCTCTACTCTTACCTACCAAGCTAAACACCTACAGTAAAAAAGCTATTGCTAAAACGTTGCAGGGAGGTGCAGCCGACCTGACAGATAGCATATCCAGCTTCTGGGAGGTCATTTCACAATCTCAGGGGGCTGAAGAAAACATCCTATGGATTGAAGTTGTCAGCCTAGTTTTGGCTGAGTGAAGTAAATGTACCCTAGAGGACCTGAGGGGGAAGTGTATGTGGGAAACATTTTTTTCACAAATAGGGTTGGGAATTCTGCATGGTTTTGGTGCCAAACCACTTTGCAAGAATTAATGGGGGGATAGCAAATGAGGATAAAAAATAGAGTTCGGGGTACTACCCTTTGTGCGCCATTGGTCTAAAGGCTTCAAGACTTTCAGGTGTTCTTTCCATCTTCTCTCCAGGAAACACACTGTCTACTATGGGGGTTTCCACGGCAGCCACCGAGTCATCATTTGGCTTTGGGACATCCTGGCGAATGATTTCAGCCCTGACGAAAGAGCCATGTTCCTCAAGGTAAACGAGGCAATGGAGGGGGTCTCTGTGTTTATGTGTGTATATATAAGCAGTGGGGTATCCTGGGGTTTGCCTTGAACCCACCTGTTAACTTTTCAATTCTTTGTCTGCACTTTGTCTGTTTCCAGTTTGTGACCAGCTGCTCCCGCCCACCACTCCTTGGGTTCGCCTACCTCAAGCCTCCCTTCTCTATCCGTTGTGTGGAAGTTTCAGACGATCAGGTGCATGTCCCAGGAGAGTGGGGGAACCGAGGCAAGCTGCCTTTATCCAGAGTCAGATTTTCGAGGGAGGGGTCCATGTAGGCCAGTGTTACCAGCTCTGGCTGGCAGCTGCAGCTCTCCAGGATTTCTTAAACCAAGATCCTTTCCTCACTCCACCTGGAGATTGAATCTTCTGCATGGGAACATGGGAAACAGGCCCTTTAATGAGTCAGATCCTTGGTGGTGTGCCTGCCCTAATACTGTCAACACTTGCTGCCAGTTTCTGGCCAGGTCCTTTCCTATCTCTGCCTGGAGGTGGCCACCCAGTCTCTGTTTAAAAACCTCCAAAGAAGAAGACTCCACAACACTCCATGGGATCAGCAGCAGATTCCACTGTCCAACTGCTCTTACCCTCAGGAAGTTCTTCCTAAGGTTTTGGTGGAATCTCTTCACCTGTAGTTTGAAACCATTGCTTCACAGTGTCCTAGTCTCTGGAGCAGCAGAAAACAGGTTTGCTCTGTCCACCATATGGTATCCTTTCAAATATTTAAAAATGACTATTATGTCCCCTCTTAACCTTCTGTTCTCAGGGCTAAATATATCCAGCTTGCTAAGCCCCTCCTCATAGGGCTTCATGGTTTCCAGGCCTCCTACCACTTTGGTGCTCTCTAGTGATGCAGAAAGTTAGAAGACTACTTCTGGCAGCCAAGGTGCAGATGGTAGGATCCGGAGCAGGCTGCACGGCTCTCTTGGACCCCAGGGGAGGGATTGGGGTAAAGAGTGGGATGGAGGAAAGCGAGTGTGTGAGTTAAGAGGATGGAGGTGCCTGGCCGTGCCTGGAAGAGTTCTGGGTTTTGCAGGGCTGGCCACCACTGCCGCTCTGCGGTGCTTCCAAACACAGACACCCTGCTCCCAGTAGGTGCTATGAGATTCCCAGTTGATTACTGTTGTAGTGGTTTGAGTATTGGATTACGACCCTGAAGACCAAGATTTGATTCCCTTTTGCTTGGCCATGTAAACCCACTGGGTGACCTTAGGTGCATCACCCCCTCTCAGCCCCCAGAAAACCTGTGGTAGGTTGAGCAAATATGACTAGAAGGCACACAGTGACAATAAACTGAAACAATGGAAGGCAATACTGTGGATAAAGTGGATTAGTGTATTTTAAAAGAGTTATCTCAGGTGTTCAGTTTAATTTCGGGATAGGGATGGAGAACTCGTTTAAAATCTGGACTGCAGCATACACACCAAAATAGATGCCACTATTTGTTGCTGTTTCTGTGGCTTCTTTGGAATAGCTAGAGAGGACAAGAGGTTATCCGCACTGTGTCTTAATCTTGTACGCTGACGACCCCTTCATTTTGTTTCAGGACACGGGGGATACCCTGGGCAGCGTCTTGCGAGGCTTTTTCACCATCCGCAAGAAGGAGCCCGGCGGGCGCCTGCCCACTTCCTCCACGTGCTTCAATCTCCTGAAGTTGCCCAACTACAGCAAGAAGAGCGTCCTGCGGGAAAAGCTGCGCTACGCCATCAGCATGAACACCGGCTTCGAACTCTCATAGCCCCAGATGCTCACCTCTCCCTTTCCCACTTCGACAAGCCACCCTCTGCGGAGCCGGAGGGTACCGTTTCCGCTGGAAAGCATCAGTAGCAGGGAGGACAGGCTGCCTGCCCTGCACGGGCTGGCATTTGCCATAATCATCATGGTAGCACTCTGGTGGAAAGAGGAAGGACGGCTCTTGATACCCCTTCTGGCTTTTTTTCCGGAAGGATGTTCCTTGAAACGCAGCTGGCCTGCCATTAAATGTAGCATTGAGAGCAAGCCCTGTGGAGTTTCCCATGGATGGAGGGAGATGTGTGAGAAGTTACCAGGTCAGGGAGGGTTTTTCCTCTCCTTCATTTGTCTTCAATGCTGTGTGTGAGTTAAAGGTATCCTTCTGCATTGGGTATACTGTAAACATCTTCTCAGTCCTTTTCTGTTGCAGACAAAATCCACTGTCTCAGATTATGGCAAACAATCAGCTGTGTGCCTGGAACCAGGTCAAACTCTTCCAAAACGCTGTAGATCTCAAGGACAGGACAGGACAGGACAGAATGAGCAGGGCTGTTTTCTCCTGGCTGTTTTGGCTTTAAGAATCAAAAGCCGGCCACAGGAAATCCCAGCCTGTTCAGACAGACTGTTTGTTAAAACAGCCAGCAAAAGCCTGCTGCAGCTCAAAGCAGCAGGTGCAGGTTGGCAAAGGATAGCCCAGCTTCTGTGAGTGTCTTCTTTTTCTTTTCTCTTTGGAGAACTCAGGTGTCTCTTTTAACATTCCTGGGTTGAGGGCTTCCCCCTTTGGCTCTGTTTTGTGATCTTTAAAGTTGGCTGTGTTGAGACCCCTTTGGGAAACCTTTCTGCATCAGTTTTGGGCCTTTATTGCCCATTTGATTTGTGCTCTCTCATTTTTTCCAGCCTGCTACATTCAGTCAAAATGATAGGAGTCGTGTTAATTTCCATTCAGGTTTGCAATGTCCCAGGACAGGGCTGGTCAACTAAGGGGCCACAGTATTACCCCAATACTGCACTCCTCTGTCTCCTAAAATCATTTTCTTTTGCCCCCCAAATGCCCTCTGGAAGGCATGGGAGCATTCTTGTTCTGTTTTTTGGCCCAGGAAGGCCAAAAGGCAGAAGTCACTTCTTGTTTCAAAAAAATGTCCTCCCCCCCATCAGAGTATTGGAGGGGGAAATTTGGGGCTATTACATGGCCACAGAAAGGGATTGGGGGGCACACACTCCCCCCCATTGAGAAGATTTCTGTATCTATACTTTCTAGTTTTCTTCCTGTGGGATGGCAGTCCACTAGATGTTGGCCACAATAGAGGAGGCACTTGGTGGCCCACAGCTACTGTTCCCCCAAAAGTTTGTGCCCATAATTCCCCCTTGGGTTCCTGTAGCACAGGGATGGTAAACTCCAGGGCTTCCAGGGCCACCTTCACCCATTTTTCCCCCTTTGTCAAGTTCCAGGTAATTCTCTGCCTAATGACAAAGCACCATTTGCTGCTTTTGAGGGGACTTAGTACACCCCACTACCTCCAGCCTGGACAGAGCTAAATTTATTTCCAAACAGGAAGTGGCCAGAGGATCACTTCCTGTTCAGGGAAAAGCCTTTCCAAGCCTAAAGAAAAGATGCGGGGGGAATGCCATAAAATGATCAATGATGCCCCTCTTGGGGTCTGCAAAAACAGAATGAACTGTGGGAGGATGACAGAGAAGAGGGGAAATTCGCCTCATTGCAGCCCAAGACCTCCCACCGTTTGCACCTGAGCAGAACTAAAGATATTCCTGTGCAGTTCACATTGATCCTCTTCCTATGATCTTTCTTTTCTCAGGAACTTGTTAGCAGAATATATTTTTGGGGAAAAAAAATTAGGGGAGGGGGTGAAGGGGAAGATTAGGGCTGTAGAAATTTCAGCAAAGACAAAGTGAGGGTTTCTTTGTGCAGCTTTCGCCCTGCGTGGTTTCTTCCATCACCTCCTCTCGTCCCCAAAACCTGGGTGATTGGGGTAATGGGAAGAGTTGAGAATGGTATTCTGAGGTCTCGTCTTTCTTGTGGTGATCTCTGGTTCTACTGTGGGAAAGAAGGGGTTGGGCAAAGCTACCTTTTGTTTGTTTGGACTACAACTCCCAGAATCCCCAAAGACAGCCATTGTCTGACAGATTGCTCCTCCAAAGCCTCTCCAAAATCTGTGGGACAACAGCCATAGCAGCTAAACTGGCATCATAGCAGTACAGTCCTACAAATAGAATGAAATGCACAGATATAAGATGGGTGACACCTGGCTTGAGCACAGTACATGTAAAAGGGATCTAGGAGTCTTAATGGACCACAAGCTGGACATGAGTCAGCAGTGTGACCAGCAGCTAAAAAAGCCAGTGCGATTCTGGGCTGCATTAGTAGGAGTCTAGGTCAAGGGAAGTGATGGTATCACTCTATTCTGTTTTGTTCAGACCCTACCTGGAATAAGTCCTTCCTAATATTTAGGTAGAATCTCTTTTTCTGAAGTTTAAAACTGTTGTCCCATGGTGTCCTAGTCTCTGGAATAGCAGAAAACAGGCTTGCTCCATCCTCCATAGGACACCCCATCACATATTTAAACTTGGCTATCATATCCCCTCTTAACCTTCTTTTCTCCGGGCTAAACCTCCCCAGCTCTCTAAGCTGCTCCTTGCAGGGCTTCATGGTTTCCAGGCCTTCTACCATTTTGGTTGCCCTCCTCTGGACACCTTCCAGCTTCTCCATCTCCTTCCAGAACTGTGGTGCCCAGAACTGGAGACAGGATTATTCCAGGTGGGGTCTGACCATAGCAGAATAGAGTGGTACTATTACTTCCCTCAATTTCTTCTGTTATCTTATTTTTCCATGTTTCCAGCCCAAGAAACCCACTTTTGCTATAGCTCCGAGATATCAAATAATATATGGGGGGGGGGCTAGATGGGATATATTTAAGGGCCATGCCCTCAGAAGCACAAAGTTTGAATGCCCAGCTCTTTGGTCACCCTGCCTTTGGTTTTGGATATAAACTCTACACACCACAGTCTCTAAGATATTCCTAGTCAAGAGCTTCTTGGTTTGCTTTGAGGAATTGAGCAACACTGCATTACAGCAGGCACTACAAGATGCCTGGTTTGACGAGGCGGGCGCAGAATTGTGCAGCCCCTCCAAATACTGTTGGACTGCAAGTCCCAGCACTGTTAATTGCACAGCAATACTGGGTGTTGCATTCCAAAATCCTGAGGAAGTGTGTAATTAGGTAAAAGAGAACTGCAGTCGCAGAGGCACTTGGAAAAGCACCGGTCCTCCTTAAAACAGGTTGGACTACAATTCCCAGGAGCCTTCTGGGAGTTGTAATCCAACCCATTTCAGAAGAGCAATGACCCACACCTGCATTCTATTGAGAGTTGATACACAGACTCAGAGAAACAGGTAAAAACATCTTTGGTGGTGTTCAGCCACTAGAGTTGTGTTCTCTTCTGTGATTTGGGTGGGTCTCTGTTTCTCAGAATTCACTGCAACACCCATTCAGGGGTCTCCAACAGTCACCTTTTGCAATATCTTGTATTTGTATTTTCTCAAGGAGGGAAAAAGGAAGAATTTCCAGAGGAGAGTTAAAT
The DNA here is from genome assembly GCA_948472985.1 of Iguana delicatissima. Classification (NCBI taxonomy): domain Eukaryota; kingdom Metazoa; phylum Chordata; class Lepidosauria; order Squamata; family Iguanidae; genus Iguana; species Iguana delicatissima. The sequence goes on from CAOKZL010002538.1 coordinate 132,176, forward strand.
CGTGCTTCTCGCCTCACTCCTCACCTTGGCATTTTCCAGGTATAGCACACTTCTCTGTGTTGGAAAAATTAGGAAAATAAAATCATGAGTTGGAACATCAGCGTGCATTTCTGACTCCAAAAAACCTGGCTCATTTTGGAGAGGCCTACAATCATAGATGGGTGGGAAAACTCACCAAGAGGTGTTATTTGGCCAGAGTTAGAAAGAGTGACTTTGTTTGGTACTCCAAGTCCCAGAATCCTGGGCTAGCCCAGGGGCCCATGCTGGCTGGAGAGAATTATGGAAGCTGTGATTTAAGCTAGTTGAAAGATATTTTAATAGAAGAGAGAGAGAGAGGAAAAAAAACAACTACTTTGTAATGTTAGAAAATGAAATTTCTGGACATCCATTTGAAAAAGAAGAAAATCTCATGGCCGAAATATATATTTGAAAACCCTTGCTGATAGTACCTGCCCTCTGGTTGCAAAAGAGACAAAATTTGGAAAGACCGAAAAGTAGCTTTTTGGCAGAAGATGGAAGAGCGACAGAGAATCGGGGACACTTAGAAACGTAAGTAGAGTTGGGCATTTTACTAAGACTTTTGGTTATCCCTTATCCAAAATGCTTGGGATCAGAAGCATTTTGTATTTCGGATTTTGGAATACAGTACCTTTTTTGGAACAACCCTGCCTCTCATTCATTTGCTACTTGTGTTGTGCATGAGACATGAAGCTGGAGAGAGACGGAGGATCAGTGGAATGGCAGAAATCCAAGTCACCTCATTCACCTCTCAGGCTCTCAGTCTCTCTTTCTGTCACCAGCTGCCCACTTCTGCCTTTAAGTTGGCAGCTGTGGCATTCCTCATTCATCCCCATTCATGCCCACTTCTGCCTTTGAGATGGCAGCTGTGGTGCTCCTCAGATCTAAGAGAGATACGAGAAGGTGGAAGTGGGCAGTTGGCAGCAAGAAGTTTCAGTTTTGGGATTTTGGATTTCCAGATAAGGGAGGCTCAACCCATACTAAAAAAATCACAGTGGACTTCTCCTCTCTCTTGGGCCGATTTATTCACCACATCATCCCAAAGTGTGAAAATACAACAAACTCCAGTCCCTCTGTTGCTGTTGCTCTCAATGTCTTGTAAGCAGCACAGACTTGGGTTTGCAAGTTCTGAATGTTCTGGAAGTGGGTTCTGGGCACATATTACATTTCCTGAGATGGCTGGCATTATAGATTGGGGGGAGCTTCTTCAGCCCCCTTCTGGCTCCAAATTCATGCCTCTTCCCGGTTCTGTCCTTACATAGATTTGCTCTTTCTTTCCTTCCCGGTGGGCAGCATAGCGAGCCAGAACAAATAAGTAGTCGCTCAACCTGGAAAACCAGAGAAAAGAAGGAATCATAATTCAGGCCCCTTTGTCCATGTAGGTATGGAAGAACCATACACCCCATACAGTTGGAAAAGACCCCAAAAGCCATCTAGTCAAACCCTATTCTCACATGCAGGAAAACACCCTCAACGCATTCCCAACTAATGGCCAATGTTGTGTGCCTTCAAGTCACTTTTGACTTACAACAACCTTAAGGAGCCCTGGTGGCACAGTGGTTCAATGCTGATACTGCAGCCACAAGGTTGTGAGTTCGATCCTGCCGGGCTCCAGGTTGACTCAACCTTCCATCCTTCTGCAGGTTGGTAAAATGAGTACCCAGCTTGTTGGGGGCAATTAGCTAACACATTGTAAACTGCTTAGACAGCTCTTAGCTGATAAGCGGTATAGAAATACACATGCTATTGCTATTGCTAAGGTTATTCTATCACAGGGTGTTCTGGGGCTGAGAGTGTGATGCACCAACACTCACACAGTGGTTTTTCACAGCTGGGTGGGGAATGAACCCAGCTCTTTGGGGAGTTGTAGTCCAGAACTCAAACCACTGTATCACACTGGCTCTCAGCATTCTGGAACAGCTAAACAGTGAACAGCTAATAGCAGTAGCAGTAGTAGTAGTATCACAATCCTGCCTTCTTTCTCAAAATTGGGACCCAAAACATCTCACAATAAAAAAACCCCACATTTTAAAATCAAATCCGAATCAAAATAAAAAAAATACAAAAAGTAAATATTAAAATCAGATCAAAATCATAATGTGTGTTCCTGCATGGCAGGGGTTGGCCTCAATGGCCGTTGTGGTCTCTTCCAACTCTATGATTCTATAAAACTATTTATACTAGTATTAAAAGAACAACAGCTGAGTGAAGAATAAAAATGCCATCACAAAAAAAAAGAAAAACCCTCTAAAAGCAACAATTAAAACAATGCAGAACACCACCCTCAGCTCATTATTTTTGAAAACTTTCTGTTTCTCTTGTTCTTGTGTGCCTTCAAGCTATGTTTAAATATTTGCAGGGATGTCTTATGGAGCAAACTTATGGAGCAAACTTGCTTTCTGCCGCTTCAGAGACTAGGACATGGAGCAATGGCTTCCAACTTCAGGGAGAGATCCCACCTAAACATTAGGAAGAACTTCATGAGGGTCAGAGCAGTTGGACAGTGGAATCTGCTGCTGCCTCCATGGAAAGTGGCAGAGTCTTACCCTTCTTTGAAGATTTTTAAGCAGAGGCTGGAGGCCCATCTGCTGAGATAGCTTTGATGGAGTCTCCCTGCACGGCAGAAAGGGGTTGGACTCAATGGCTCTCAGAAAAAGACTCCACCACACCCCCAGATAGCGGTGTATTCCACTGACAAACATCAGGAAATTCATCCTGTAGTTTGAAGCCAATGCTCCACAGTGTCCTCGTCTCTGAGGCAGCAGGAAACAGGCTTGCTCCATCCTCTTTATGACCTCTCTTCAAATATTTAAATATGTCCCCTCTTAACCCTTCTCCAGGCTAAATTTACCCAGCTCCCTCAGCCATTCCTCATTGAGCTTCATGGGTTCCAGGCCTTCTACCACAGAATCATAGAATCCTAGAGTTGGAAGAAACCCTAGGGGCCACTGAGTCCAACTCCCTGCTATGCAGGAACACCCATCAAAGCCCTCCCTTTGACAGATGGCCACTGAGCCTCTGCTTAAAAACCTCCAAAGGAGGAGACCACCACACTCCATGGTGGGAGCATATTCCACTGCCGGACAGCTCTGACCATCAGGAAATTCTTCCTGAGGTTCATGTGGAATCTCCTTTCCTGCAGCTTGAATCTACTGCTCTTTATCCTAGTCTCTGGAGCAGTGGAAAACAAGCCCACTCCTTCCTTGACATGACAGTTCTTCAAATATTTAAACATGGCTCTCATGTCTGCTTAACTTTCTCTTCTGCAGACTAAACACCCCCAGCTCCCTAAGCTGCTCCTTATGGGGCTTCATCACTTCCAGAGCCTCCACCATTTTGGTCGCCCTCCTCTGGACACGCTCCGGCTTGTCCATCTCCTTCTTGAATTGAGGTGCCCAGAACTGGACACAGGATTCCAAATGAGGTCTAACCAAAGCAGAATAGAGGTGTACCATTACCTCCCTCAATCTGGACACCATACTCCTATTGATGCAACTAAGAATCACGTTGGCCTTCTTGGCTGCCGCATCACACTGCTGACTCATGTTCAGCTTGTGGTCCACCAAGACTCCTAGATCCCTTTCACACAGATTGTTGTCCAGCCACGTGTCCCCCATCCTATATTTGTGCATTCCATTTTTTCTGCCTAAGGGCAGGACCTTACATTTCTCTGTTGAAATTCATTTTGTGAGCTTTGGCCCAGCTCTCCTCCAATCTGTCCGGGTCATTTTGGTTGTTGTCTCCTGGACACCTTCCAGCTTGTCCATCTCCTTCTTGAATTGTGATGCCCAGAACTAGAGAAGGTGGATTGCCATAAATCAAAGCTGACTTGAAGGCAAAATCTCCACTGCAGTTCTGTGACCCATTCGGAAGACCTTCTCCCCAGGGCAGCTGCACAGTCCCACCTTACCTGTTGAGGTACTTGGCCACGTTTGCGTCCACTTCCCCTGCTTTCACCAAAGGAACAACACTGCAAAGAAGGAGCAAAAAGTCACACATGTAAACTGCCCCCAACCAAGGTAGTTCTAATACTTTAGCTAATTGGAGTCCATTAGAAGCCAAATGGGCTTGACAGACCCTTACAGTATGAGCGGGCTTTGTTTGGTCTCTGCTAAGCCTTGAAGCAAGGGTCGGAATTATGTTGCTTAAATAAACTCTCCAAACTGTCCTTCAGGCAGCATAGCCCACTGATGAGGAATGCTGGGAAATGCAATCAAGCAATATTTATAATCTGAACCAATGATTATCAATGCTTTGGATGCGGGAATAGAAGTCATTCTTATCAAATTTGAAGATGATTCCAAATTAGGAGGGGGAGACCCCAGAGGACAGGATCAGAATTCAAAATGACCTTGACAGATAGAGATGGGCCAAAGCTAAAAAAAAAAAATTGCAACAGGGAAAAGTGTAAGGTACTACACTTGGGCAGAAAAAAAATGAAATGCACAGATAAAGGATGGGTGACACCTGGCTTGAAAACAGTACATGTGAAAGGGACCTAGGAGTCTTAGTAGACCACAAGCTGAACATGAGCCAGCAGTGTGATGCGGCAGCTAAAAAAGCCAATGCGATTCTAGGCTGCATCAGTAGGAGTCTAGTGTCTAGGTCAAGGGAAGTGATGCTACCACTCTGTTCTGTTTTGGTCAGACCCCACCTGGAATAATTCTGTGTTTGACCTCTGGTCACCACAGTTCAGGAACAATATGGACAAGCTGGAGCATGTTCAGAGGAGGATGACCAAAACGGTAGATGCCTTGGAAACCATGAAGCCCTCCAAGGACTGGCTTAGGGAGCTGGATAGGTTTAGCCTGGAGAAGAGGAGGTTCAGAGGGGACATGATAGCCATGTTTAAGTATTTGAGGGGATGCCATATGGAGGATGGAGCAAGCCTCTTTTCTGCTGCTCCAGAGACTAGGACACTGTGGAGCAATGGCTTCAAACTTCAGGAAAAGAGATTCTACCTAAACATTAGGAAGAACTTCCTGGTGGGAAGATCAGTTGGACAGTGGAATCTGCTGCTGTCTCCATGGAGTGTGGTGGAATCTGCTCCTCCTTTGGAGGTTTTTAAAGGGAGGTTAGATGGGCATCTGTCCAAGGGAGGGCTTTAACTGTTTTCCTGCATGGCAGAAGGGGACTGGACTGGATGGCCCCTGGGTTCTCTTCCAGCTCTCGGATTCTATAAATCCACTGACTCTCACTGTAGTCTCCAGAGCACCAGAAACCTTGTTCCATGACATTCCTCTTCGGATGTCTAAAGATGGCTCCATCCTGTCACCCCTCAGTCTTCTCTTCTCCAAACTAAATGCATCCAGTCCCCTAAGAGACTCCTCACAAGGCTTCTTGGCTTTCAGACCTTTAAATATTTTGGTCTGCCTTCTCTGGACAGACTCCAGCTTTTCCATATCCTTCTTGAATTGTGGTTCCTGGAACTGGACACAGGGTTCCTCCAGGTGGGGTCTGACCAAAGCAGAACAGAGGGGCACTACAACTTCCCTCAGCCTGGACTCTGTGCTCCTGTTGATGCAGCCCAGAATTGCATTGGCCTTTTTGGCCACTGCATCACACTTTTGACTCACGTTTAGCTACCATGACCGCCTAGATCTTAATTCCCTAAAGTGTTCCTCATAGGGTTTGGAGGCTTCTAGACCTCTGACCATCTTGGTCAGCCTCCTCTGGATGCCTTCCAGCTGCTTAACTTCTAAGCTTGCCACCACAATTCCCATCCTTGTTCCAAATGGCCGGAGCCATCCCAAACAGGCTGGATGTTGAGCTCTTATCCCCTTCTGCCTTTAATTTTATTCAATTCACACTGTGAAGGTGACCCCCGCCCCAACAACCTCCTGCAGAATTCACAATCTGTACCATGGGTGGGTGGACAAAATACGGTCCATGGGTGGCATGTGGCTCTTGCCTCCCCTTTTGGGGCCCCAGGAGCACCCACATTCTTTTGAAAGGGTACCAAAACAGCACAGGAAGACCCAGCCATCCACAAAAACACATAAAAATACCCCTGCTCCACCCTTAACAAGCACTCTAGAACCCCAAACTGCCCCCAAATACCTTCATTTCTTTCTACATTCACTCTCAAATTGGTATCATTTTGAAAACAAAGGTACCAGTTGAGCCTCTCTTATTTGGAAAGTGAGAAACCTCCAAAAAAAATGAAATTTGATGCTGCCAGCTGCCTACTTCTGTCTTTGAGCCGCCAGCTGTGGAACTCCTGCTTCTTCATCTGTCTCAGTGAACAAATGGGATGGAAGGCCATTCTAAAAATGCAAGATCTGAACAAATACAAAATACAGAACCCCTACCATAGGAATGCCTCAGTCTACCCCTTGTAGTAGTATTAAGACACTCTTAGAATTGTTAAGACAATTTGGTGAAGTGGCAGGTTTTAAAGTAAATAAAGAGAAATCATTGATGATCACTAAAGATATTTCTCATACTCAAGAATCTGAACTAGCAGAAATCTCAGGCTTTAAGATAACTAAAAAAGCAAAATACCTAGGTATAATAATAACAAAAAATAATTCAGAGAACTTTGATAATAATTACAAAAAGTTTGGAATGAAATAATAAAAGAACTGAGAAATTGGAATAAACTAAATCTTTCCCTTCTAGGAAGAATATCCACAATAAAAATGAATGTATTATGCAGATGGATGTTTCTTGTTCAAAATTTACCAATATTAACAAATGAAAAGCCACTTAAAATCTGGGATCAAGAATTTTGTAAATTCATTTGGAACAGGAAAAAACCAAGAATCAAAATGAAATATCTAAAAGAGATAGAAGAAAAAGAGGGACTGAATCTACCAGATTTAAAACTTTATTATGAAGCTTCCTCCCTAATATGGTTTACTGAGTGGATTACTTTATCTAATTCAAGATTATTGAATTTGGAAGGATTTAATCTCTATTACGGATGGCATGCACACCTATGGTATGAAAAACATAAGATCAATAAAGAATTTATGGATCATTATGTTAGAAGAGCAATTCTTAAGATCTGGTTAAAAGTTAGAAATAAGTTATATTGACGGTTCCCCTACTGGGTTTCCCCCCATGAAGGGTTTTTTAGATTAGAAAAAATAAAAATGAAAGACTAGGTTACGTATAAAGATATACTTAAAAAAGAGGGAAACAATATAAAATTAAAAAATAGAGAAGAGTTGGTTACATATGGATACACAGCACATTGGCTCCTATATAGACAACTGGTAGAAAAATATAAAACGGATAATAAAAACATGGGAATATCATTAGAAGAAACTGAATTTGATAAAATAATGAAACCAGGGACAAAATGTCCGCTAAGTAAAATTTATAAAATTCTTTTAAATTTGGAATTGGAAAAAGGAACTGTAAAGAAAAATATGATAAAATGGGCTCAAGATGTAGGATACTCAATTACATTAGAACAATGGGAAAATGCCTGGAAAATAAATCAAGAATTTACGAGAAGCTACAATTTAAGGGAAAATTTTATCAAGATGTTCTACAGATGCTACTTAACCTCAGTACAAATTTCAAAAATGAGTAAAATCAACAAACTTGCTAAATGCTGGAAATGCCAAGAAATCGGGTCTTTTTTTCATATTTGGCAATGTAAAAAAGCGAGAAAATTTTGGGTACAAATTCATGAGCATATTACAAAGCTTTTAAAAATTAAGTTTCCAATGTCACCAGAGGTATACTTACTGAACATATTTGATAATTTAGATGCGACATTAAGAAAAAAATATTCAAGAATATTATGTTATATATATGATATATGCGGCCAGAATTATATTTGCTAAAAATTGGAAAGAGATGAATATACTACCAATGGAAGATTGGATGTTTAAACTATATGACTTGGCTGAAATGAACACTAATGTTAGAAAATAAACCAAAGAGTACTTTTAAACAAGGATGGGAAATTCTAACTCCCCTGTGGAAGGAAAAGTGGGGAGAGTACACCGTAGTAGGATTTTACAAATAAACCTCATAAGATCGGTCACATGAGACTCAGTAATATTAAGAATTATAATCTACGTTTATAAAACTGGTTAATAAATCAAATAAATTGATAGAGAATACAGAAACTGTATTTTTAAAGAAGCTGTTGTTTGGACCAAAGTTCACAAAGTGCAATAAAGAATATGGGAAACTATATTTATAAACCAGGATTAAAATATACATATGACTAAATCACCTAACAGAGAAGAGAAAGGAAATCATTATTTGTTTGTCTCAGTAACATGTAGTCAAGATGTTGTAATGTAGTAGATTTCAAGTTGGATACAGAAAGGGGAAGGGAAGTATGGTAAGGAACTCCCCTTCATTCTCTGATGTTTTGATGTACTTTTTTTTTTATTTTTCCTTTTTTTTTCTCTTTAGTATTGTTAGTTATGTCTTACCTTCTACTCCAGACATGGAATATGAAATCTTGATTATATTTCCATGTATGTATAATGTATGTATAATATATGCTATCTTTCATATTTCATTTCTCAAATTCACTGATTCACTCATTTAGATATCTACTGTATGTTTTACATTTTTGTAAATTATAATTCAATAAAAATATTAAAAAAAAGAAGGAATGCCTCGGTCTATGAATTATGGCTGGCTTCCTCCGCTAACTGCCCTCCCCAAAATTTAACAAACCAGCCGGGAGCACTTGTGAGTTTCCACGTTTCTTCATGCAAGTTTCACAAAAAATAGAAAAAAACCCACCATTATCCCAAAAGCTGGCATCCCAGTTCCTGCTTGGAAGGGTGGCTGCTTCAAGTCCACTGTGTGTGTGTGTGTGTGTGTGTGTGTGTATTTTCACAGGCCTTGACCACACACGTCACTTACCGCCTCTCAGCTCTGCGGCAGACGGCTCTGGAGAGGTGGAGGGCGGCGCTGGTTTTGCCGCCAGACTGAAAGAAAGGGCATCGGATGTAAAACGCGTCAAATTAGGAACACAGGAAGTGACACACAGAGTCAGAGAGCTTTGATGCATCTAACCTAGCGTTCCCAACTCTGGCTGGCAGCAACAGGAGTCTTTTCCGAGTCCTACCTAGAAATAGAAAGCTGCCCTTATATGTTTGACCTATGAAGACCTCTATTGATAACTCTGACTGGCAGAAGCTGTAGGTCAGTGCAGTATTCCCAATTCTGGCCCGTGGTTTTCATTAGTAAGATTCCTCTCTTAGCATTAAATGAAGATGCTGATAGAGTCTGAGTATGGAAAACCTGGCCTTCTATGGTACCCAGGAGTGTTACCATACCCTACCACCCCTTCTATGAAATAAACTATTTTAATTAATTTGACTTATTAATGACTGGAGAACATGACTGAAGTCACAATGACCGGAGAATGTGTTTTGGGATCAAGCTGACCTGAGACATGTTCTGGGTCATAAGTCCAGAGAGGATTAGGCAAGAAAACCCGACGCTGATGGGTTTGTGCTAATCCTTGTACCACTCCAGGCCCTTTGCACTTCCAAATACAATGAGACATTAACTGTGCAGATTGGTGAGCAATCAGAGACCATACCTTGATCTTACCCTACAGAGATCTTCCCTATACCCCCTACCTGACCAAACATTGAGAGACTGTCATGATTCCAATCAATGTTTTGTCACTCCCAAGTTAAAGCAATCAGCCCATTCCAGACCCCTTTGTCAGTCCCACGGGAAAGCCATTACACCTTCAGGGTGTGCAACAGATATAAAAACTCTAGCTTTGACCCCAGCCATTTGCAGTACTACCTTCTGATCCCCTCTGCTTCAATCTCCTTCAAGACTGGTAACTATCATAATCTCTATCCAACCTTTCTCGCCTCACTTCCCGATAGCCCTGTACAGTTTTTAAGAGTGTCTGATTTCTTGTATGTTTGCCAATTCGAATAAAATACTTTGTTTACTTTTAACTGGAGTCTTCTCTACATTTAGTACTGGTATACACAGGTGAAAAGATGCTACCATTCCTCTTCTCTCACAGGCCTCCTTTGAGTTATAATCCCCCAAATTCTAAGGAGATGCTGGCATTGGGGATAGACCCCCAACATCCCCCACCTCTTAGGGTAACAGAGTGCCAGCAGGCAAAGAGCCCTCGGTCCCCATGGCAGAAGCAACTTTCTAATGGGCCGTGATATTTTTACCTTCCTTTCGATTATTGTTGTAAGCCTCCATATGGAGGGGGACATCAAAGCTCCCTATTGCCTCGGTTTATTTACATGGAGCCACGGACCCCTCTTGGCCGCGACTTACGTGGTTTATTACTGGTAAATCACTTCTTCCACAGTAGGCTCATTTCAGTCTTAAGTGACATAGCTTTTGTCCCTTCTGTGTAGAGAAAAATCAAGAGATCTCAATCCCTTCAGTCTATAGGGAGTCTCCCACATTTGCTAGGGCTAGGGGTTCAGGACCCCTGCAAGTGTGGAAAACCTACAAAATATCAAAATGTGTGTGTGGCTGTGAGAAGGGAGTTAAGGCATGGTGGGGACAGGGGGGCCCCTGGGTCCAAACTGGCCCAGGGAAAAGAGAGGGAAAGGGGGCGTGTTGGCTTGGTGGCCCTAGACTTCCTCTCTCACGCCCATCTCCTTCCCTGGTTGTGTGTGGGGGGGGCCACTGGGATAAGGTTTGTGGTGCTGAGAAATTGGGCTGCAATCCATCCTTAGCTGACCAGGCAGTGGCTGGTGGAGGAGGAAGAAGTGGAACGCAGGTGGGTTTTTAAAGCGCTGCACAGCCTGATCAGAGAGGGTAGGTTCCCACCAGAAAAACAGTGTCTGAGGTTGGGGAGGCAGAGGTTGGAAAAATGTGCAAATAATCAAATCTGTAAAAGTCAAACCCACAAATATGGAGGGCAAGCCCAGTCTATCAGTCACAATTAAGCTGCTGTGACATAAAAAGACCACTAGATGGCGGTGGTGTCTAAGCAATTCCACCACTTCCTCTTTGCAGTCTTCAAAAGGTGGCTGTCTTTATTCAACTCTGGCTTCTTGCTTTGCCCTGCCAGCACTGAACTGCCCCTCCTACAGGAGGATAAATCCAGTGATTGCAATGCCCAACAAATGACTGTCTTTTTCTGTTAAAGAAACAATGCTCAGGAACACAATGACTTCATCAACTGAGGTATCCCTGCATCCAATAGCATTTAGCTGTTTAGCTCTTATTTTAAATTTCTTGTTGGGCGCCTTGGGAGAAAAGCAGTACAGAAATTAAAAAAATAAATAACTACCACGTGGCCTACCTACAGGCAAAATGAAAGATTGGAGGGGTGGGAGCTGGTCGGTGTATCTGTCAATCCAGGATTCCAGTTCTAAGATCGGCTTCTCGTCAAACCATGTTCGTTCTGCAGAGGAAGAGAGATAAATCCTAGTTAGTCAAGTTAACCAGGATTGAGTCTGACCAGTGCCCTGGGAATGGCTTGGGTTCAAGGACTCAAGACGTGGAATGCCCAGAGCACCTCTGAGTACGTGCAGAGTGCTCTATCTTCCCTCTGCTCACTCCCTGAACAACCACAACAAAGAGGCATGCATGATTCATGTACCAGATGTCTCATGTAGCAAAAGGGGCAAACCTAAGCAGGTCTGAGCGTGGACAGCACCTGACCCAGAAGGAAAGACAAGAGAAATGGAAGGAAGAAGAAAGAGGAGGAGGGCAGTTGTTGTTACATGCCTTCAAGTCATTTCTGAGTTGCAGTGACCCTAAGGTGAACTATCATGAGGTTTTCTTGGCAAGATCTGTTCGGAGAAGGTTCACCTCCACTGCTTTCCTTTGAGGCTGAGAGAGTGTGATTGCCACATACTGGATAACCCTCACTTCGCCAGTTTCACTCCAAGGTAGGCAGTAGCTTCATTTGTATAGATATGAGCAACGCAGCACACTTCCACCAAAGTTGCTGAGACTGAAGTGTACATGGCGCTTACGCTTTTTTATACATAACCTGACAGTGATGTATTTAAGTCTTTTACTCCAAGTCTCAAGTCCTTGCAAGATACTTCCAAGTCAAGTCTCAAGTCTGGGAGCCAACTTTATGGCCCAACCTGTATTCCAGAATTTCTGGACAGAGTCAAATAAAGTCAGTTTTAACAATTTAAGTAAAGTTGGTCCTCTGTTTTTGTGATTTTGCCATCTGCAGCTTCGGAAGTTGGGAGGAAGATCCTTCTTATTTCTCATTTCCAAAGCTGGAAGATTTTGCAGAAGTGGAGAAGAGGATCCCTTCTTACCCCCGTTTCTGAAGCTTCAAAGGCTTTAGAAGGAACGATCCTTCCTCCCCCAGCCCCCTGCTTAACACATTTGCTGTTCCCTGCTAAGAAATGCACCCTGTGCTCTGGGGGCGAGTCTTGTCTTCTGCTCTTAGGAAATGTTTTAGAAAGCTCCTCCGAGATGCAGCAGGGACAGACTTCTGAGCAGACCTCAAGCCCACCTCAAGCCCCTTGCCTAAACTGTTTGCTGTTCCCCTCCAAGAAATGGACCCACACTTTGGGCTTGCAACAAATCACCATGTGACCAGCAGGCCAAAAGGGATGGAAGCATTGTTCAAAGTTGTAAGGTTTCTGGATTGATTGCCTTCTGCTTCAGAACCAAGGGCAACTCGAGTCTATATCACTGCATAACCATTCCAAAATTTAGGTGGCAAAGCCTTGATTGTTGAGGGCCAAAAATCCAAGCATCACACTACTTCCTAGGCAACTCCCAGACCCATGCCTGTTTCCCACTTCTCTCCATCCTTGGTCAGTTTGACATGGAGACACATTTCCTTCTCCTTATCTTGCAGACACCAGGTTCTTGAAACACAGAGCCTCTTCAGGCCACGCCTGTATCTGTTCTTTCCCCCCTCACACCAGCTCCATTGTAGCAATAGGCAATAAAGCAATTAGTGATTGACACTTCATAGCAAATCCAGGCAAGCCCCATACACATCCAGAAGACCTTGCTCATTTCCCATGGCAGGGGCTACACATCCTGACAGTGACCTACCCAAGGTAACCCAGGGGTTTTTCATGAACGATTAGGGATTTGAATTCTGCTCTCCCACAGACAAATCGCTACACTATGCTGGCTCCCCTAGCATTTTCATGGCAAGATTTCTTCAGAGGTGGAGGCTGAGAAAATGTGACTCACCCAGCATCACCCCACTGGATTTCCATGTACTGGGCCAGAGCTTTCCAAACTTTCCATGTTGGTGACACATTTTTTCAGACATGCATCATTCTGTGACACTAATTCAGTTTTACTAGCAAACCAGAGGTTAAACTAACCCCTTATAAGAGATACATAAATTGTAATAGCAAAATGTATGGGGACACAACATATCTCATGAAAACCTTTCATATATGATTATAAATAATACATTTCCAAGATAGTAGGTGACACACCTACACACTTCAGGCGACACACTAATGTGTCGCTTCACAATGTTTGGAAAGCCCTGTGTTTGGATGTTTTGATCCTGTCATATGGGCAATACCTTTAACAGTAGTTGAAATAGATCCCTAACGCAAAGTTTGCTAATGCTAATATGCATTCGCTTCCAAGTGATAGTTTTAACAACGCATGTCTGTGACCAGTGAAATATCAGTAGCCTCTGAATGGGTGATTCGCTCTGGATTCAATGTCCTCTTGTAGCAGGCAATTGGAAGGGGAGATCAAATGGAGGGATGACAGCAGAACAAGGAAGTGTTATGAGAATGTTTAGATAGGGTAACAGGGCCTTGCCCTGGCTTCCATGATGAAGAGTATGTAAATCAAAAGCCTGGGAAAAGTGCTGGAGCTGGTGCGGTGATTTGACAGGTAAGATATTAACCAGTCTTTGATATGTGTGCCAAAATCCGTATGGAAAAGTATAAAACTTGTACCCAACTCTAATGCTGTAGTCTCATTAACATTTTGGTAATGTTGCTGTGTTGCTTGCTTCTCTGAAATAAATGTTTCTGTTTTGAAATTCTGAGCGAAGTTATTCAGTGCAGTGTTAGCCAGGACATGACACCACAGGTGAGTGGGAATTTGAACCTGGTCTCCAGTGCTCAAACCACCACGCCACACTGGCTCTCTTTTAAGAGAGAGAGAGAGAGAGAGAGAGAGAGGGAAGAAAAGGAAAGACTCAAAGACATTTGTAGGACTACACCACACTGGGTCTCAAAGAGATAAATACAGTATAATCAATTATTTAATCATTATTACTTAAGTGAGACTCTCTGGCCGAGGAGATGGGAGTGGCCACATTGGCACCAGCATCTTGAAGCATACACTGGACCTGCAGAGAGGAAGCAAAAGGAACAATGAGAGCATCACACATGTAGTTTTGTGCACTTTTGGGCTGCATCAACAGGAGTCTAGTGTTGCGCTCAAGGGAAGTGAAGGCACCATTCAATCCTGTTGTGCTCAGACTCCACCTGGAATAATCCTGTGTCCAACTTTGGGCACCAATATTCAAGATGATATGGACAAACTGGAACATGTCCAGAGGAGGGCCACCAAAATGGCGGAAGGCCTGGAAACCATGAAGCCCTCTGAGAAGAGGCTGAGGTTGCTGGGCACGTTTAGCCTGGAGAAGAGAAGTTGAAGAGCAACATGATGGTTATGTTTAAATTTTTCAAGGGAAGTCACATGGAGTTTTGCTGCTCCAGAGATCAGGGCACTGCAGAGCAATGGCTTCAAATTGCAGGAAAAGAGATTCCACCTAAACATTATAAAGAACTTCCTGAGGGTAAGAGCAGTTCGACAGAGGAATCCGCTGCTGCCTGAATGGAATGTGGTGGAGTCTCCTCCTTCTTCGGAGGGTCTTAGAGGCTGGATGGCCATCTATCAGGATCACTTTGTCTTGCTGCATGGCAGAAGGGGGTTGGACTCTATGGCCCCTGGAGTCGCCCCCAACTCTATAATTCAATGATTCCATGAGTTTTAGTCAGGCTGTTCCTGAATAAAGTTTTTGTAAATTTCTAAGCCTAAGTTCTGAGACGGGAGGTATCCTGCATGTGACCGTTCACGTTAGGGTTACCCTAAGTCAGGAATGACCTGAAGGTATGCAACAGTAAAGGGGGAGCAGCTGTTAAGTTAGAAACTGCTGATGACATTTCTGAAACCGTCATCCATCTATAGCCATTTTTTAAAAAAGGCTGGTATCAGGTCGCTAGGCTCCCTGTCATATGGAAATGAGTACGGTCTACTGGATGAGTATTGCAGCAAGTGCATGTAACTTTTGCATGTAAATTACTATGCATCTGTTAGGCACGGCTGGATGTTGTTATAATGTATCCATTCCTAATTGCTGTTGCAGGGCATCCATACGGGCTGCCTATTGCAACAATGTATCCTGGATGGTGGGAGGGGAAGGGCAGAGAGGATGAAAACGAAAGTACAGACTGGAGAGACATGTTGTTTTGAGAACCCTTTTGAGATAAGAGCCAGAAACATGCGATCAGGCCACCCTAGCCAAGGATGTGGGGGGAAAGGTGGCAGGCGCTGGCCTGGGAATGTGTTGGGGAGGTGGCATGGTGTATGGATTTATGGTTTTTATCCATCAGGGCTTTGTGCACCTGAATTCATAATGTTAGCCTATAAAAGCTGTAAGTTGTATGTATTCTTTAGTCTCAGCAACTTCTGTGGAAGTGTGCTGTGTTGTTCCTGCTGATCCATGAACTACTGTCTACTTCAGAGTGAATTTTGTGGAATGTGGGTTACCCAGTACATGACAGCTGGTGAATCTTGAGAAAGCTGTTTCAGGAAACATGGTGGTACAGATAAACAAAAATCACACATCAAAACAGTAAAGTTCTGCACAATGTCCAGCGATGTGTTACTGTTGTTGTTGTGTGCCTTAAAGCTGTTTCTGACTTATGGTGACCCTAAGGTCACGAGGTTTTCTGAGGGCTGAGAGTGTATGACGTGCCCAAGATCACCCTGTGGGTTTTCCATGGCTGAGCAGGGAACTGAACTTTAGTCTCCAGAGTCATAGTAGTCCAACAGTAGTAGTCCATAATAGTAGAACAACTACTCTATGCTGGCTCTCTCCAGTGATGTACAGATGTTTTTTAAAGGATAAGACCACTGGGGTGGGACTCATGAGGGTCATGGTTGCTTTGCAACCCATTGGTTCCCTTTGGTCCAACACACACACACACTCTCTCACCTTGTGAAGTTCGTCCATAAAAGTGTGCCCCGCTTCTGCTCCAAATTCAGCACTTAATCTAGAGTGAAAAACAAAGAATAGGTTTCACCAAGGGTTTCAGGGAACCCAATGTCATTCATACATGATATTTATCACACACTGTCTAAAATTTCACAGGTAAGAACTAGGATAGGAATGCCCAAGAAATATCAGGGTTTGGATGAGATGGCAAAAGTTAGGAACAAGGAAGAACAGACAAGCAGAAAGAGGCTGCAGGGATTTTGCTTTTGCCTGAGCTTCCTGGGAAGAGCAAGATTCTGGGAAGGGCAAGATAGGACCAGGTCTAATGGTCTGAAGTTACAGGAGGGTCAGTTCACCTACGCTATCCCTGCCATGTTTATAACCATATGTTAGTGCTTAAGTGCTTTGCGGCGCAGGGGAGAGGGATGGGATGAGCTGATGGATGGGAAGCTAGTAATCCGGGAATGTTTGGGTAAAGATATGTGATAAGAGTAAACCAACATGTCCAGAGGGTCACACCACTAGTAGGTTGAGAACACAGGAGGAGCAGATGGTGTTGTTTTAAGTTATCATCAAATGGGATAGCAGCATAAGCTAATTTTGAAATGTAATGGCTTATTTAGTACTGCAAATCCAACGGTTCTTTAGTCTTGGCAATTGTCAAGGTGTGCTGTTATTGCTTTGATGTTCTGAATAAAGCTTTTGAAACCTCTAAGCCTATTCTCTGAACTCAAGAGTTAACCCGTGCATTGCAAGGAGGGTAGATTTCAACGGGAGCCAGCGTGGTGTAAGTAGTTTGAATGTTGGACTATGATCCTGGAGACCAGGGTTCAATTCTCTGCTCTGTCATGGAAACCCACTGGGTGACCTTGGGCTGATCACACACTCTCAGCCCCAGAAAATCCAATAACAGGTTAGCTTTAGGGTCACTGTAAGTTGGAAAGAACTTGAAAGCACACTGCCGCCGCCGCCGCCACCACCACCACCACTAAGAAGATTTCAATAGAAGATTCAATGGAATTTCTCGACAGCAAGATCATTCAGTAATGGAACCAATTGCCTAGGGAAACTTTAGGTCTGCTATGTGTGCCTAAATTTGTATGACAAGGTATAAAATCTGTAACTGCTCAATATGCTTTAGTTTCAGCAGCTTCTAAGGAGAGCTGCCGTGTTGCTTGCTTTGTTCCAAATAAATGCTTTTGTGCTAAATCTGAGTGAAGTTTGCGGAGTACAAGTTCTCCAGGACATGCCAACAACTGTGTTTGAAAAGTGTCAGCACTTTTAAACAGGAAAGATCAGATAATCAGTCTTGTCTTTGGTGAAATTTGGCCAGACTCCGCCCAGGGGAGCTTCCAATGGGGTGGTGTCTAACTTATCATCAGCTATGAAAAAAGACTGATTTGATCAGGTAAGGAACATGTGCCAACTTAGCCTTCGATTTTATCTTCATGTAATCAGCAATTGTTTTGGGGCACAAGTCATTTTTATGTCCATAGGACAGGCCTTTGAGCCTGAGAGGGCCTGGGAACAGAGTGGATCAGGGCCCTGCACTTCACACAGTCACAAGTAAAGATAACTGAGACAAAATGTGATCAGTTGCCTCTGCCCATAGAGTCACACCCAGCATTTAGTGGAGCAGACTGTACTGTCAGTTACGCTAAATTTGATTTTTTCTCAACTTGAAATGGAACTGAGAAGCTGAGAAGCAAGAGGGAAGGAGTGAAGCTGAAAGTAGCACGGTTACACTTCCGGGAAAGAAAATTAAATTGTTGATGCCAGATATATCAGGTACAAGGTATGTGACATTTTTAAAAAAAAAGAAATAGCATTCTTTACAGGGTAATCATTTTTTGTTAGCTATAACAGAAGTACACACCACTCTCTTTTGTTGTTGTGTGCCTTCAAGTTGTTTCTGATTTATGGTGACCTGAAGGTTAACCTATCACAGGTTTTTCTTGGCGCTGAGAGTGTGTGACACATCCAGGGTCACCCAGTGAGTTTCTGCTGCTGAGTGGGAAATCAAGCCCTGGTCTTCAGGGTTGTAGCGCAATGCTTAAACCAATACACCACGCTAGCTTCAATTCAGGAAAGGTAAATTAAACTGTCGATGTTAGATATATCAGGTACAGTTCTCTTTGGGTATATGACTTTTTTCTAAAAAAAATAGTGTTATTCCAAGGTACTTATTTTTTTGTTAAATATAGAATCACAGAGCTGGAAGAGACCCCAAGGGCCATCCAGTCCAAGCCCCTTCTGCCATGCAAGAAGGCACCATCCAAGCACTTCTTCTAACAGATGGCCATCCAGCCTCTCTCTAAAAAATGCCAAAGACTGAGACAGCACCACACTCCATGGAAGCAGCAGCGGATTTCACTGTTGAACTGCTCTTACTGTTAGGAAGTTCTTCCTAAGGTTTAGCTGGAAAGTCTTTTCCTGAAGTTTGAAGCCATTGCTCCAGTGTCCTAGTCTCTGGAGCAGCAGAAAACAGGCTTGCTCCATTCTCCATATGACATCCCTTCAAATATTTAGGCATGGCTATCATGTCTCCTTTTTACCCTCTCTTCTCCAGGTTAAACCTGCCCAGCTCCCTATGTCCTTCCTGCTAGGGCTTCATAGTTCCCAGGCCTTCTATCACTTTGGTCGCCCTCCTCTGGACACCTTCCATATCCTTCCTGAACTGTAGTGCCCAGAAATGGACACAGTATTCCAGATGGTTCTGACCAAAGCAAAATAGAGTGGTACCATCACTTCCCTGGACCTAGACACTAGACTCCTACTGATGCAGCCCAGAATTGCACTGGCTTTTTTAGCTGCTGCATCACACTGCTGGCTCTTGTTCAGTTCGTGGTCTACCAAGACTCCTAGATCCCTTTCACATGTACTATGGTCAAGCCAGGTGTCACCCATCTTACAGCTGTGCATTTCATAAGGGCATTCTCTCTACATTATTATAAATATCACTGTAAAATTATTTCTATATAAAGTTTTGAATGTATTTGAATATATCATTTAAATGCAAAATGCTAAATCAGCTGACGTTATTTAGAGCACTGGAAATTTTTCCAGAAAATGGGTGCACTTCCTGCTTCTCCTTTCTCTGGAAAACCCTCAACACTCCTTTGCAGAAATGATTTTTTGCTCCTCTGAAACATTACTTCGCAAACTCAGAAATGAGTAACTGCAAAGGATCTTTTGAGTTTACCCGATGGCTGAATTAAGTTCATCCAGAGTCCCCAAGACATCAAAGATCTGGTCATCCTTAGGTCTTCGTTCTCCAGTGAATGTGCTGGAAAATCCTTTAAAAACAACAAGGAGAGAGAGAGAAATGAAGTCGCTCACATCCTTCGACTGGGGCTTCTATCTGTTGGCCCCCCAGTTGTGCAATTTGCCTCTCAAGGGAGGCCAGCTCTGTCTCTTTTGAGTTTCTGCTGGGAATCTAATAATAATGATAATATTCTTTTTCCCCTTACTCATCTCTCTCCAGTGTGGGCCTCTCTTATACAAAATACGTAAAATACAATATATTGTATTATATATTATATTGAAGTGGGGTACAACATAGATATGCAATAATAAAAAAAATATATATCTAAAAACACATAAAACCATTTAACATATAAAACTAGATTAAAAAACAGCCATAAAAATATATGAATTTAAAATTCATAGTTTAAAATTGACTGGGTAGGCTCAACTGAAAGAGGTAGGTCTTTAGCACTTTTTAAAATTCAGACAGTGTATGTCGCTGTCAAATCTCAAAGGCCCCTCCCTAAACTGCAAACCTCAGGATTCCATAGGATGTTGAAAGGGGAATAATAGCACTATAAGAATGTAGTGTGGAAATCTTCTAACTGGGAGCCAGTGGAGTGATTTTAATAGTGGGATGTGTTCACTTTTTTGGAAGCTGCCTTGGGTCCCACTCTGGGAAAAAGGCGGTCTACAAATATAATAATTAAATAAAAATAATATTCACGCTATATATGCTACCCGCCCATCAGTCACTTGGTAGCTGTCTTGATTGTTCGATCAACTGTCATGGTATTACAGGGTTTGGGTTCAAGTAAGCCCTATTTTACTCAATAACAGCCCCAAAGATCATAGATATGTATATGTAGGGGAAAACATAGTATACAAAGGGTTTGAAATTTCAGGTATCCACTAGGGGGTCTTGGAGATGTATCCCTTGTGGATAATGGGAAGTATACTGTATCCAAGAGCAAGGAATGCTGAGAGCTGCAGTCAGAGAGCTTGAAGGGTGGATGAGTCTTATCTATGTGATACTTGAATTATTGGTAATGGTACATTCACGTTGGCCTCGCCTTGCAGGATGCTGGTACCTTTGTCTCCTGTTTTGGTGTAGATTTTTGGGATTTTGGTTGTTTTCCTGGGCTTTGAGTCCTGGCTGCAAAGGAACCAGAGAGGGGAAGATGTGGTGTTAGTTAATTTTTTTTTCAAAAAAGTACAATCATTAGTTTTAATGTGTTTGCTTGTTTTTTCCCTCCATATTTAAATTATGTGTAATTCATACAGACAGATACATTTAAATTCTGAATATTACTACACATTTAAATGTTATCTATTTAATATTTTTGCATCCTTGTTGCATGCTTTCGAGCCATCACTCTCTGGCAACCCTTATCATGGGGTTTTCTTGGCAAGATTTCTCCAGAGGGGGTTTGCCTTTGCCTTCCTCTGGGGCTGAGAGAGTGTGACTTACCCGGTGGGGATTTGAATCCTAGCATCCAGAAAGTCTTTAATAAACAAATAAACAAATGAGCATTTAAATAAATATTGGAAAACTTTAAATAAATATTTGAATCTTGAGTTAGGTTGGGGGGGGTCCCTGCCAAAAGCAAAAATATATCTACAGCCGAGATTCGAACCCTGGTTTCCAGAGTCGTAGTCCAATGCTCACACCGCTAAACCACACTTGATCTCTTTCATATTTTGCATAGCACCACATATATTAAATTTCTCCATATTTAGATTTTGCATTCTTGACACATCCCCATACATCTAGTTTCACATATTTTGCATGTTTTGTTCAAATTCCTTGCACATATTTTTCACATATTTTGCATGTGACCCAGCATATTTGAATTCCTCCTGCTTTGCAATATATTCCTGCACATTTCAATGTTTCATATCCTTACTAAATACTTATTTTTTTACACATTCTGTCCATTCTCACATATCGGAATATTTCCATATTTTGTACATTCCTGTATATTTACCTTTTATTTATATCTTGCACTCATAAAATCGGGCATATACATATTTATTGCATGTCTCGTTTAAATTCCCCGTACATATCTAATGTTTCACAGGTTTTGCATGCAGCCCAGCATATTTAAACTCCGCCTGCTTTTCAATATATTTCTGTACACTGCAATGTTGCATATCCTTACATTTTTTACATAGTCAGTTCTTGCATATTTCCATAATTTTGCACATTCCTGCATATTTGCCTTTTATTTGCATCTTGCACCCATAAAACCAAAAATCCAAATTCTTTGCCCCCAATTCTTTTGCATTTATGTTCTGTGCATGCATTTTTGCAAGGCTGGAGAGACCCACCTGGGTTGCTCACCCTCCCCGTGGCTCCCCAGGGTCCTCCTTGCTCCCCAGCGGGCGACCACCACCCTCCGCAGGCAGCTCCGACCCCAAACCACCACAGCAGCCATCCCTGGGCGGAAATGGGGGGGAAAAGCGAAAGCGCCTCCAAGTCTAGAAATTTGTCCCTTCCCGGCAGTCGTCACGCGCCACCTCCGCCTGGTCGCTCCTGATTGGACGAGACACGCCCACCGAAGGGGGCGTGGCCGAGGCACCTCCTCTACGCTCCTCTCTTAGGAGCGGCCGGCCTATCAAGGGGAAGGAGGGTGGACACACCCACCGGCCGTGTGATTGGGCGGGAGCGAAAGGAGCTGGCGACACCCCCATGGCGTGCTCAGGCTTTTCCAGGTAAAGATTCTCTGTCAGTGCTGCAGGTGAGTTGGCCCAGAATGCATTGCAGGCACCCCCTAAATTTGGAGGGGGCGGCTTTTGGGGGGTGTCAAACCCACAGGAAAGAGAAAGTGGGTGCCGTTCAGACCTCCAAATATCCCTCCAACGCGGTATCCTGTGTCCAAGAGGTCAGAGGAGCAAAGATTTGGAAAAGTTATGCGAGGAGAGAAAGACTGTAAAGCCCAGAATCCCCAGCCAGCAGTGGCCAATGCTGGCTGGATGCCTGGAGGGTGAATTCTGGGAGTTACAGTGCATGCAAGTGGGGGCATGCCCCAAATCCCCCATGCTGGCTGGCTAGATGGTAGGGATTTGGGGAGTTATAGTCCAGAATGGAGAATTCCCCTGCGAGGGGTCTGGAGAAGGAATTTTGGGAGTTGAAGTCCAAAATAGGATATGCCTCTCTAAGAGTGGCCATGCTGGGTGGCTGGAGGATGAATTCTGGGAGTTATAGTCCAAAAAAAAGGATACTCTGTGTAAGAGTGGCCATGCTGGGTGCCTAGAGGGTGAATTGGGGAGTTGCAGTCCAAAATAGGATATTCCCCTGTAAGAGTGGCCATACTGGGTGGCTGGTGGGTGAATTCTAGGAGTTATAGTCCCAAAAAAAGGGTATTCTATGTAAGGGTGGCCATGCTGGATGCCTGTAGAAGGCATTTTGGGAGTTATAGTTCAGAATGGGATATTCCTCTGTAAGAGTGGCCATGCTGGGTGGCTGGAGGGTGAATTATAAGAGTTGTGGACCGAAAAAGGGGAATTCCCCTGCAGCTGTGGGAGAGGATTCTGGGAGTCATAGTCCCCCAGGATGGAAGTTTTCCATGGTCTGCTTCCAAGGAGTTCCTAAATTAGGCCCAGGAAGGCAATTGCTCTTCATCTGTTGTTTTCTTGCTGATTCCTGGTACGCAAAGGCAGAATGCTCCTGTACAAGGAGGTTCTGTGTAAGTTTACAAAGAGCCTCAGAAAATCTTTGCTGGCTCTCTGTTTGATCTGGGCACTCTGCACCTCAAAACAGCATCTCCAGTGCTTTTCTAAAGCGTCCACAAGAAGAACAAGAAGGCAGCAGAACTGGTTATGAGTGTGGCACACTGCCCCAAACCTAGAGGCTCTGTATGACTATTCTATTTTATAACCTCTTGGGCTATTCCTGCTCTGAACTGAAAACCAGATTCTGAGTGCTTTTGATCAGAATACGCATTTTCCATACTCATCAGTGAATCATTTTTGCGCCTGTAGTTTTGGAGTCGCACAGAGGGCAGAGAATCCTTGCCAAGGAATTCTTTATTGCACGTTCATAGAGAAGCAGTTCACAGGATCATATGACTCTGTTGTTGAAACAACTTCATTGTTCTTGCTGTGTGCCTTCAAGTCATTTCCAACTTAGGGAGACCCTAAGGTGAATTTATCATGGGGTGTTCTGGGGGCTGAGAGTGTGTGACACACCCAAGGTCATCCAATGAGTTTTCATGGCTGAGTGGAGAATCGAACCCTGGTGTCTAGGGTTGTGGTCAAATGCTCAGACCACTGTACCATGCTGGCTCTTTGAAACAGCTTCATTACTTATAATTTCTGGGTAGAATTCAAAGTGTTTTGTTATGGTTTAAGGCCCTTTATAGCTTAGCTCTAATACCTAAAAGACTGCGCCTCCCAATATGAGCCAGCCCAAATTTTAAGATTTTTGGTGGAGGGTTTCACTTGGTCCCACTGCCATCGTAGTGCTATCTGGTAAAGAGACAGGAACTTCTCCGTGGCTGCTCCCAGTCTGTGGAACTCCCTGCCTCAGGAAGTCTGGTTAATCCTGTGCTTGCTTGCTTTCCACCAGCAAGCAAAGACCTTTTCGTTTAGACTGATTTGACTATTTATTTAGACTGTTTTGACTGATATTTTCATCATGTGGCATAACGGTTTTGAAAGTAGTGTGCTTTGTTGTTGTTTTTTAAATCTGGTATATTTTCATTTATGTCTTAAAATGAATTTTAAAAACATCCTTAACTCTCTGCTTTTAAGAATATTGTTGTTCTTGTGTGCCTTCAAGTCATTTCCAACTTATGGCAACCCTAAAGCAAACCTATCACAGGCTTTTCTGAGGCCGAGAGAGTGTGAGTGGGTTTCCATGGCTGAGTGGGGAATCAAACTCAGGGTTCATAACCCAGTGTTCCAACTGCTACATCCCATTGGCTCTAAAAATATTGTTAGTGATCCTTTTTGTTATAAAATTGTAATAAAATATTTTAGTTAAACATCTATTTTAAATTGTTGTAAATTACTTTGGACCCCATGGTGGGAGAAAGGTGTGGTATAAATTGAATAAATTGAAGATGTCACCTCAACCACCTTGAATTAAGACTAGAAGTATATTACTGAAATGATTTTTTTAATGATCTGCTAAAATTTTTGGGAAGCTCTGCCTATCCTGGAGCAGAAAGTAATTCCCCCTGTTGCACTCCTGAATAAATCCATGTTAAATCCAATTTTTAAAATGGATATATTAAAGTTAAATAAATAAACAAATTACAAGCTCTGGATTACCGGTTAAGTGGGTGAAAGAACACCACCTGGGGCAGGGAGCAGGTACGGGTTATGAAATGCAGTTGAAAGTAGGGTGTGGTGGAACGCACGGTGAGTAAAATTTGAGATTACAGTGTGGGTGTGAGTTCCTTGGGTTGCTTGTGCAAAAGCGGTTTGGGCAGAGCAGAGAAGAACTTGAGAGTAGAATTTGTGGATTTTCCCAAGAAGGGGCTGTGTGTTGGAATGCTTTTAAGGGGAAGCAAGGAAGTTAAATTTTGGGGACAGAGCAACAGGTGAAATTCACTAAACACAATGACCCAGAAACAAAAATTGTTGCTTCTGCACACTTGTTAATTGCAGCCAAGCTGACCCTTTGGATGGGAGACCTCCAGGTCACTGTGTCTCATCACCTGCCCTGCTCAAGTCTTGCAGATTCAGGGATGTGTCTTCCTTGATTGGGTCTGTCCCCCTGTAAATTTGGTTTTCCTCTTTTCCTACTGCCTTCCACCTTTCCAAACATTATTGGCTTTTCTAGCGAGTCTTCTCCTGATATGGCCAAAGCAGGACAGCCTCAATTTAGCTGTCTTGGCTTCTGGGGAGAGTCCAGGCTTGCTTTGCTCCAGGATCCATTCACTGATCTTTTTGGCAGTCCAGGGTATCCACAGAACTCTCTTCCAGCCCCACATTTCAAATACGTTGATTTTCTTCCTCTTGGCTTTCTTCATTTTCTTTCTTTCACACCAATACATAGAAACTGGAAATACAACAGCCTGGACAATCCTAATTTTAGTATTCAGTGATATATTTTGAGACTCCACAATCTTGTTTTGTTCCTTCATAGCTACCCTTCCAAGTCCTTGCCATCTTCCAATTTCTTGATTGCAGCCTCTATTCTGACTTGCAGGAAGGGGGGTGCAAATTAAAAGCATTACTTCCCCAAATTCTGTCTCCCCTTCCAGTGAAATTTTCCACCAGTCCCCAA
Source organism: Iguana delicatissima (assembly GCA_948472985.1). Classification (NCBI taxonomy): domain Eukaryota; kingdom Metazoa; phylum Chordata; class Lepidosauria; order Squamata; family Iguanidae; genus Iguana; species Iguana delicatissima. Next base: position 157,789 of record CAOKZL010002538.1, read on the forward strand.
ATTTCTAACGTCACTGAAAATCTGTCACACTTAAGAAGTCTTCTCTTAGTTATGTCTCTTGCCCTGGGTTACTTTGCCTGATGCTTTTTCTTTAGACACCTAAACTAAATGGTCTCTTGAAGTTTTTAAAGTTCCAACCATGTTAGAAATTTGGGGACTAAAAAACAATTTCATCTGTGGAAATAGACTTCGTATTTCAGTCCCCAAATGTCTAGCCTTTTGGAAAGTGAGATGCTGAGAATTGTTCATACTAAGAATTCCTCTTTGATTTATGTTTGCATGCCCTTTGCACACTTTGCCTTTTGCCCCCTTTTTTTTGGATGCCTAAATAGTATTTCTAAATACTCAGGGGAGGTTTTTAAATTCTGACAATGCTTGAAATGTAATAACTTACAAACACAATTTAATAATAATACAATAAATGGCTTAAATACCCTAAAGGCACCAGGTCTCACCTGATCTTGGAAGCTAAGCAGGGTCAACCCTGGTTATTACTTGGACAGGAGACCACTAATGAATCGCAGGTGCTGTAGGCTATATTTCAGAGGAAGGAATTGGCAAAACCACCTCTGAGGATTCCTTGCCTAAGAAAACCCTGGGAAATTAAGGGGGTCGTAATAAGTCAATATGTGGCATCGTTTCTGACTTATGGCAACACTAGGGAGAACCTATCACAGGGTTTTCTGGGGCTGAGAGTGCGTGACTCACCCCAAGGTTCCCCCAGTGGGTTTCCATGGCCAAGTGAGGAATTGAACCCTGGTCTCCAAGGTCATAGTCCAGCGCTCAGACCACTACACAATGCTGGCTCTCTTTGAAAGCACATATGCACACACAAAGGCACCAGATCCTGTCTGATCTTGGAAGCTAAACAGGGTCAGGGCTGGTTAGGACTTGGATGGGAGACTACCAATGAATACTAAGTAAGTAAGGTAAGTAAGGTAAGTAATGAATACTAAGTAAGGGCTACTGTCAGGTGGATTTGTAACTGGTTGACTGACCGTACCCAAAGGGTGGTCACCAATGGCAGATTCTCATCCTGGAGAGAAGTGACTAGCGGGGTGCCACAGGGTTCTGTCCTGGGCCCGGTGCTGTTCAATATCTTCATTAATGACTTGGATGAAGGAATAGAGGGCACGCTGATCAAATTTGCAGATGACACCAAATTGGGAGGGGTTGCTAATACGCCTGATGACAGGATCAAAATTCAAAAGGACCTGGACAGATTGGAGAGCTGGGCCAAGGCTAACAAAATGAATTTCAACAGAGAGAAATGTAAGGTCCTACCCTTAGGCAGAAAAAATGGTGTGCAGAAATATAGGATGGGGGACACGTGGCTGGCTAACAGTACGTGTGAAAGGGATCTAGGAGTCTTAATAGACTACAAGCTGAACATGAGTCAGCAGTGTGATGCAGCAGCCAAGAAAGCCAACGCAATTCTTGGTTGCATCAATAGGAGTATGGTGTCTAGATCGAGGGAGGTATTGGTACCACTTTATTCTGCATTGGTTAGACCTCATCTTGAATACTGCGTCCAATTCTGGGCACCCCAATTCAAGAAGGATATGGATAAGCTGGAGCAGGTCCAGAGGAGGGCAACCAAAATGGTGAGGGGCCTGGAAGCCATGCCCTATGAGGACAGACTTAGAGAGCTGGGTATGTTTAGTCTGCAGAAGAGAAGGTTGAGAAGGGACATGATAGCCATGTTTAAATATTTGAATGGATGTCATGTCGAGGAGGGAGTGGGCTTGTTTTCTACTGCTCTTGAGACCAGGACAAGGAGCAATGGGTGCAAGCTGCAGGAGGGGAGATTCCGCCTGAATCTCAGGAAGAATTTCCTGACGGTCAGGGCTGTCTGGCAGTGGAATGTGCTGCCACAGAGTGTGGTGGAGTCTCCTTCGTTGGAGGTTTTTAAGCGGAGGCTGGATGGCCACTTGTCGGGAGGGTTTTGAGGGTTTTCCTGCATGGCAGGGGGTTGGACTGGATGGCCCTTGTGGTCTCTTCCAACTCTACATTTCTATGATTCTATGATTCTAAGTACACTGTAGATTATCTTTCAGCGAAAGGAGCTGGCAAAACCACACTTGGAGATTCCTTGACTAAGAAAACTCTGGAAAATTCATGGGGTTGCCATAAATTGACAGGTGACATGAAGGCACACTCTCTTACGCACACACTCAGAAATATGCAAAGCTGAAAGAGCAGGAAGAATGATCCAGAGAATATGAAAACATCAAATAGAATAGTTCTAAAAGTGAAGGGTTTTTTGAAATCTTGACAAGCTGGAAGGTATCCAGAGGAGGGTGACCAAAATAGGAGAAGCCCTGGAAATCATAAAGCTTGCTAAGGGAGTTGGGTGTGTTTAGCCTGGAGGAGAGAGGGTTAAGAGGTGACATGGTGGCTATGTTTAAATATTTGAAGGGATATCATATGGAGGATGGAGCAAGCCTGTCTCCTGCTGCTCCAGAGACCAGGACACGGATCAATGGCTTCAAACTTCAGGAGAAGAGATTCCACCTAAACATTAGAAAGAACTTCCTGAGGGTCAGAGCAGTTTAAGAGTAGAATCTGCTGCTGCCTCCATGGAGTGCAGTGGAGTCTCCTCTTCTGGAGGTTTTTAAAGAGAAGCTGGATGGCCCTTTGATGGTGTCTTCCTGCCTGGCACAATGGGGTTAGACTGGACGGCCCCTGGGGTCTCTTCCAACACTATGATTCTATGATCTCACTCTGTCCATTACTAAAAATTTGGGGAGTGCAGACGTATTTACATTGCAGGGGAAGATCCCCTTTTTGGGGGGATCTTTTGTGATTTTTTGCCCTTCCTGTGGCTATACTCCTCGCTGTGTTCCTCTTTTGGAGCATCTCATGGCTACAGGTGTGATGACCTAATTCATCCTGAATGCCCTCCCAGGCATTGAAATCCTCTAGCATTTCACCTGGATATCTGTCAAATCTCTCCAGAGGAGAACTCGGTTGACTCACGGAAACAAAGCAAGGTGTTGGGGTCTGTTAATGGCTAGCAAGGCATGTTCATGCCTTGCTCAGTTGTTCCCATTGAGTTTGTGGATGCACGTATGTGTGTGTTCCGTTAACCTTTAACATTACTTGGATGTTTACCTCTCCAGGTGAAATGTTGAACAAGAGTTTGGTTGTTTCGGCTCCAGGAAAAGTCATACTTCATGGGGAACATGCAGTGGTCCATGGCAAGGTGAGCATTACACAATTACTGCTTCTCTATTTTGATTGATTGATCTGTCATCATCTTCTTCTTCGTCTTCTCCTCCTCCTCCCGATATATACAATAGCCCCTCCACTTAAGCACTCACAGATTTGATTATTTGCAGGTTATTTTATTTTATTTATTTAAAAAATAGTTACCCTATTTGCCCCTCCCACAGAAAAAATATGTTCCCCTTAGGAATTTATAGGTCCTACAGTGTGACTCTGTGGTCCAGCTCTGGCAGAAGTCGACCCGAGAGCTTCCAGGTATCTGGGAAATTGCCCGAAGGCATCTGGCCTGGGAAGTGGGGAGCAAGTACGAATTCCCAAGAAGACAGTGTGAGAACAACCAGAAAGGCAGAGATAAGAACATGGGAAGCATTAGGTTCCCAAGGTGAAAGCAGGTAAACATCTGAAGAGCCTGGGAAATTTGGGGCCTAGTGGGGTGATGTGACATTTATGGCCCTCATGAATCAATGATGTTCACACTCAAATTTGTATGCCATAGTATATAACCTGACTTCTAACCGATGTACCTCAGTCTTAGCAACTTTTTCTCAAGTTGATACATTGCTCCCTTTGCCTCAATAAAATGCCGCTGCTGCACTTTGAGTGGTTTTCATGGAAAGCTGGTTAACCAGGACATGATGCACTGCTACTAAGTAACTTTTCCATCTTCTGAATTTGGGGTTACTGTTAACCATAAAATTACTATTAAATAACTTCACCCAAGCTCTGAATTTGGGCTCCATCTGCCAGGGTTTGATTCCCTGCTTGGCCGTGAAAATCCATGTGCATTGCACACTCTCAGCCCCAGAAAACCCTGCGATAGATTTGCCTTAGGATCACTGTAAGTCAGAAACAACTTGAGGGTACATAACAACAACAAATTAATTATAAAATTACTTTGAATTTGGGGTGCAACTGCTATTTCCAGGCTCTGAATCTGGGGTGCAGCCATTTAGAGAGCAATTTCTAAATTAATTTAGAGGATATTTAAGGTAATTAAGTCTTAGATTGTCATACCCTGGACAACGTGTGTTCTACAAACTCCACTCAGAGTTAATCAGCAGTGTTTCTTTGTAGCAAAGGAAGCAACACAGCACACTTTGTGCTAAGTTGTTGAGACTATAGCATTCTTGGTGGTTACAGGTTTTATACTTTTCAGATACAAATTTGGGCGCACAGAGTTGTGATTGGAGAGCATCATAAATTTAACATCACCACACAATTCTAAACATTTCCCAGACTTGTAGTTGTTCGCCCATCTTTCATCCTTGAGGCTGGAACATGTTTCCTGCCTCCTTATCTCTGAGCATTCGCAGTTCTCATAACACCATTCAGTACTTTTATTTTCTCCTGCTTTGATCTTCTCCCCCTTTTCAGATCCATTGTAGCAGTGGGCAATAATGCAATTGATCATTTGATATATTGGAATGTACAAAACATGCTTCAAAAATTGCAATAACAATTGGCCTTCTGTACTTGATAGTACTCTAGCTGATTCTAGCAATGCCAACGCTGGTTAACCAATCTGTTCTAATAACACATCTAGCAGATAGCTTTATGGCAGGAGTCACACATCCTGACATACTGAATAGTTTCATGTTCGGTGTTTTTGTTTACCATTGCAAATGTACAAATTATGTCCCTGACCTTTGGGGGGGAAATAAGGGAGCTCCCAAATATTCAGATCTATGGATCATTGAAGCTTAATATCAAAGCTGTGGGGCATCCATCATTTTGTCCTAAATGGAATATACATTTCTGTCATGTCTTCAATATCCATTCTTTTCCTGCTTGGTTCAGCGTTTTTCTCTTCCTCTCTTTTTGCAGTGAGCAGCAAATTGAACACTAGCTTTCTTGTTTTTTTAAAAAAAATCTTTCCCTTTTTGGTATGCCAACCATTATAATGTTCAAGAGGCTGATTAAATGCATCATATTAAAAAATATTAAAAAAAGGAAATTAATGAAACTGAAGAGGCCTCCTAAAAGCATTCTAGTCTTTGCATCACATTAACCACCTCCTCAATTTTTAATTAGCATTTCCAGTCATTTATGAATTCTTTTACATTTTAGCCCCATGCAGGGAGATGTCCCTTCTAATTTCTTTCTCCTTCCACAAAACCATTGTGACTCTATATCGGTCTTGTAGATTTTTGCAAATCACCCGGGGTATGAAATGCCATTGAATCAGCTGTTTCCAGCTGTGCTCTGCTAAGTTTTAGACTAATCAAAAATTGGGATCTCTTAATAAATATTTCCAGAAATTTGCTCCAAAGATTTACAGGGCATCACTCCAGCTCATTAAGGCAGGTAGAGATATATAGTCGTGGCCATTTGCAATTTGATTTCAATTGTTTTTTTTCCCAGCAGATTTTTGGCCATACATAGAGAGGCAGCATGTTGTAGTGGCTTGAGTGTTGGACCAGGATTCTGGGAGTTGTGGTTGTTGTTGGTGTGTGCCTTCAAGTCTTTTCTGACTTATAAAGCCTCTAATGTGATCCTATGACAGGGTTTTCTGGGCTGAGAGTGTGTGACGCACCCAAGGTCACCCATTGGGTTCCCATAGCTGAGTGGAGAATCAAACCCTGGTCTCCAGGGTCATAGCCCAGCACTCAAACCACTACCCTACACTGAGTCCAGTAGACCAGGGCTTGAATCTCCTCTTAATAATGGATACCCATCACATGCTCTCAGCCTCAGATGAAGACAACGGCAAACCTACTCTGAAGAAATCTGGGCAAGAAAACTCCAGAAGGTACAGTATGACGTAGTAGTTTGAGCACTGGCCTAGACTCTTCCAGAATACCAACTGTTCTTACCATCAGGACGTTCTTCCTAAGGTTTAGGTGGAATCTCTTTTTCTGTAGTTTGAAGCCATTGTTCCATGTCTTAGTCCCTGGAGCAGCAGAAAACAAGCTTGCTCCATCTTCAACATCATATCCCTTCAGACATTTAAACATGGCTGTCATGTCCCCTTCTCTTAACCTTCTCTTCTCCAAGCTAGATATCCCCAGCTCCCTCAGCCACTCCTCATAGAGCTTCATGGTTTCCTGGCCTTCTACCATTTTGGTTGCCCTCCTCTGAACACATTCCAGAGGAGGGTACATTGGCCATCAGTCAAAGAATAACATTCAAGGAGTTTAGGGCCCTCACCTGTGGTCAGAGGTTCTTTGGTTGTGGGTTTTCTGCACCAATAGAGGGCTGGATCTTTGGTTGATCTTTAGAGTCTCCTTGCAATTTTATGATTTCCACATGTATAACATGTTTTCTCCACTTCTGGAACCCAGATTGCTTTGGCGGTGGCGTTGAACCTGAGAACCTTTCTCCGCATGACCCTGCGGGAGGACGGGAAAGTCTCCATTCACCTGCCAAATATTGGGACCAAGCTATGCTGGGAAACCGCAACGCTCCAGCTACTGTTAGTGGCATTCCCCAGTGAGTCCATGCGCTCTCGTGAGCTTTTCCACAACTGTTTCCACAACCTCATCCTGGCTTACAATCATCGTTTCGCTTCTGATTGACAACTGCTTGTAATATCAATATGTTGAATGGCTGTAGAAATGGGGTTGGACTGGAGGACCTTTGGGGGCTCTTCTGACTCTAGGATCCTACAACATCCCAGGCTCAATGGTCGCCTTGCACCCGTTTTCCCAGGCATACAATTATTTACATACTTTTCATCCTAGAAGTAGGGGTGTGTTTTCTGTCGCCTGTCAAAGCCTTCCCATAACACTTTCTTGTCCTTCCGCTGTTATCCTCCTTGTTTGTGTCCCCTGCCAAATGTATGCTGCATTGTTTCCGATAACATGGATAGTGCCTTTACGCTCACACCCCTCCCTGATCAGTTAATTCAGCCTCATGTTCCCTTCTCCAGCTGTCTGGAGTATTTTAGGGACGTAATGTTTCTGTGTTGCTTGCTAGAAGTGTAGAGTTTGAAGTGATCCCAAGGGCCATCCAGTCCAACCCCTTCTGCCATGCAGGAAGACACACTCAAAGCACCCCCAGAAAATGGCTGTCCAGCCTCTGTTTAAAAATCTCCAAAGAAGGAAGGGGGCTCCACCACATTCCATTGAGGCAGCAGTGGATTCCACTGACCAAAGCAGAACAGCATCACTTCCCTTGACCTAGACACCGCATTGGCTTTCTTAGCTGTTGCATCACACTTCTGGCTCATATTCAGCTTGTGGTCTACTAAAACCCATAGCTCCCTTTTTTCGTGTATTTCTCTGAAATAAACACTTCTGTGTTGAAGCTCTGGGTGAAATTATTCAGCACAATTAGCCAAGACGTGACAGATTGTCACCTTCCAGAGATGTAAAATGTCCAGAAATTTTGTAGCCATCGAGGAAAAAAACCCCAATTAATTATCCTAAAGGCACCAGATTCCTTCTGATTCTGAAAGCTCTGCCCCTGGTTAGTACTTGGATGGGAGACTGCCAACAAATAGGAGATGTTGTAGGCTCCATTTCAGAAGAAGGAATTGGCTAAACCATCTCTGAGGATTCTTTGCGTAGGAAAACCCAATGATGAAATTTATGGAGTCACCATAAATCAACAGGTGACTTGAGGGCCTGTGCATATGACCATAAATGAGGCTTACGACAGTATAATTGCTAAAGGGGATGCCAGCCCATGTGGGTATTTTTCTTTCCACATCTTTGTGGGAGAGTTTGATCAGATTACTTATCAGGAATTCCCTTCCTAGAAAAGTGAGGCTGGCTGCCTCCATAATGACCTTCCAGAGGTGAGCAAAGACCAGGTTTTCCCTTGCATGAGCTTGCCCGTCTCTTGAGATGGGCTGAGGAGACCCAGCCTCAGAAGAACTTTTGATGAGAACATGGAAGACAGGGCCTTCTCTGTGGCTGCCCCCAGGCTCTCCAGAACTCCCTTCCCAGGGAGGTCCAATTGGCACCGTCCCTAATATCTTTCCAAAGGGAGCTTAAGACTTATTTTATTGTGGCAAGCGTTTGACAACTGGCTACTCAAGGAGAGATTGTCCTACAAAACTGCTATCCAGGCCATCTATCTTTTCATATGATCTGCAAAGAAATCAGAGTATGTCTGTGTTTTGTTTAATTGTCATTTTTTATTTGTTGTTTCGTTGCTGATTTGACCGGAGTGAAGTACCACCTGTGCATCATTTTGGAAAGAAAAAATGGAGAGAAAGGTCTCTGAATTGTTGTTTTGCTCTTGCAATAGCTGACTGGACCGAAAGTGAGCCCCCAAGCCCAGAACAAGTGGAGAAGCTGAAGGAGTTTGTGAACGACACGAACAGCGCCCCTGAAATTCACAGCGTAGCCACCGTCACTTTCCTCTACCTGTATTTATCCATCGCTTCCAAAAGCAGGTAAGGAAGCTGGCCAGGTTGCCCTTGCAGCTTTGCTGTCGGTAAGGAATCTTTGGATAACGAGGGCAAAGCTGGCCTGTTTAATTGCCGATGTTGCTCCATTTCCAAAGGCTGAGATCTGCTGGGGGGCCCTCGGCTGTCTCCCCGCAGAGGGAACATTAGATTGCAGGAGGACATCAGAGCGGGGCCTGTGACACGTTCACCTTAGGACTTCCATGAGTCAGAAACGAAGGCCATTTCTGCCCTAGGTGGTTACAGTGCTTTATTCCACTTTCAACATCCTATGGAATCCTGGGGTTTGCAGTAAACTGCAGATCCCAGGATTCCATAGGATGCTGAAAGTGGACTCATAGCACTATAACAGTCCAGTGTGGAAATGGCCAAAGACACACAACAACAGTAACCGTTGAACAGAAACTATTACTACTCTTTCCCTAAGTTAAGCTAAACAAATTATCCCTCCTTCTAATTTAACAACAATCTATCATCATATTATTACAAGCAGGTTTGTGTAAGGACGTTGTTGTTATCTATCTTCAAGTCATTTGCTGCTTTTCCTCAGGCAGCAAAATACCTTGGGACAGCCCTGGAAAGTGTCAGATAAACAGATGATCAGCACTTGAAGAGGATTTTAATTGTGCCATTTCATTGTTGTCCTGAATTGTGGTGCCCAGAATTGGACACAGGATTATTCCAGGTGCAGAATAGAGGAGTGCCATCACTTCTCTTGATCTAGACATTCTACTCCTATTGATGCAGGCCAGAATCACATTGGCTTTTTTAGCTGCTGCGTCACACTACTGGCTTATGTTCAGCTGGTGATCTACTAAGGCAGCTAGATCTCTTTCCTATGTAAGAGATGCCCCTTAAAGACTTAACTAGAGTACAGTATGGGTACTTTGTTTTGGAATAAAAATGATCATATTTGATTTATTAAAAGCACACTTTATTCAGAATGTGATTACCAACTGGTCTTACTCTTTAATTTTTTATCATTTTTGTTACGAATGGAGCTGTTGTGTTGCCTTTGACTCACTTCCAACTTATAGCAACTCTAGGACAAACCTATTACAGGGTTTTCTGGGGCTGGGAGCGTGTGACACACCCAAGGTCAAGTTTTCTGAGATATGACTGCGTTTGGTTTCGATTGGCAAGCTGGGAATCAAACCTTGGTCTCTAGGGTTATAGTCCAATGCTCAAACCACTACACAACGCTGCCTCTCTATAAGGGAATAGTGTCTTTCAAATAACCTGACCTTAACTATACAGATAGATAACATTTCCAAGAGTTGTGTAGACAGATAATGTTGCTGATCTTTTGCAGGGTCCTGCCCAGCTTGGACATCCTGGTGTGGTCTGAGCTGCCCACGGGAGCAGGCTTGGGTTCAAGTGCTGCCTATTCCGTTTGCCTAGCAGGAGCCTTGCTTTCCAGGTCCGGAGTGATTGGTTACCCCCTGGAAGAAGGCCAGTCACTGGCAAGGTACGGAGTTGAGACTTCCGAGATATGACTGCAACTTCATTTTGTATGCCTTCAATAAATAAACCTGTGGTGATTCTAAGGCTCGACTGTCACAGAGGGATTTCTTGGCAGAGTTTCAGAATAAAAGATTTGCCATCGTTGCCTTCTTCTGAGGCTGAGAGTAGGACTTTTGCACAGTCACCCAGTGGGATTCCAAAGTAGAGCAGGAACTCTCCCTAGAAGCCAAGATGACTCAACTGAGGCTGTTCTACTTTGGCCATATCATGAGAAGGCAGGACTCACGAGAAAAGAAAATAATGCTTGGGAAGGTGTAAGGCAGGAAGAAAAGAGAGAGACCTTGTTACAAATGGATGGACCCAATCAAAGGAGACACATCCCTGAATCAGGGTGGTTGAGAAGAGGGTGATTCGGCGGTCTCCCATCCGTAGGGCCACCATAGGTCGAAATCGTCTTGATAGCAGTTAATAACAACAAAAATGAGGTATCTTCCTATCTTGCAGGTGGACGGAGAAGGAACTGGACTTGATCAACAGATGGGCCTTTCGAGGGGAACAGGTGATCCACGGAAACCCTTCTGGAGTAGATAACGCTGTGGGCACCTGGGGTACGTATGGGTTTCTCCTTTTGCTTAACAGTGATGTATTTAAGTCTTTTACTCCAAGTCTCTACCTTCAAGTCTCAAGTCCTTGAAGATACTTCCAAGCCAAGTCTCAAGTCTGGGAGCCAACTTTATACCCCAACCTGTATTCCAGAATGTCAGGACAGAGTTGAATAAAGTCAGTTTTAACAATTTAAGCAGAGTCAGCCCTCCACATTTGCGATTTTGCCATCTGCAGCTTCAGAGCTGAGGAATAGGATCCTTCTTACCCGTCCCCCAGCCACTTCCTGAAGGTGGAGGCTTATGTGCCAATGGGCATAAAAGAGTCTGCAGCTTTGGAAACGGGATAGGATCCTTCTTACTTCCCATTTCTGAAGCTGGAGGATTTTTCAGAAGTAGGGAAGAAGATCCTTCTTACTCCCCATTACTGAGTTTCAAAAGCTTTAGAAGGAAGGATCCTTCTTCCTCAAGCCCATTGCCCGACACATTTGCTGTTCCCTGCTAAGAAATGCACCCTGCTCTCTGGGGGCAAGTCTTGTCCTCTGCTCTTAGGAAACATTTTAGAAGGCTCCTCTGAAATGCAGTGGGGACAGGCTGCTGAGCAGACTTCAGCCCTGCCTCAAGCTCCTTGCCTAACTGTTCTCTGAGAAATGTGCCCGGCAACCCCAGTTGTGGCTTGTCTGGCCCTTTAAAGACTCCAGGGAGCTTCTCTGCACCTCCCCTTGCCTCCTACAGTTACCTACCCCTTTTTAAAACAATTTGTTTGTTTTTTCCTTTTCTTTCCTGTCTTTTCCTTTCCTGCCTTCATCCAAACTTTTAGGTGGAGCTTTACGGTACCAGTCTGGAAAAATCTCTGCACTGAAAAGGTAAGATTCTGCTTGGGGAGTTAATAGGGGAAGGGTTAGCCAGGATGAGCTGAATAATAATAACAACAACAACATAAACAAAAACAATTTGGAATTTTAGTTTAATATTATAATTTGGTATGTTTAAGTTATATGTAATTGTCAGTTTACTTTATGCTGTTTTATATTTTTTATATTTTATCTGGATAATTTGTTTTGCAGTTGCATTGTACAGTTGGCCCCCCACCTTTGTGGTTGGGGAGAGGATGGTAAATCTAGCATCACTGCACCCTTCCAACAGAAACCAGACATGCATTTGGTTCCCACTGCCCATCCTTGACCCAAGAACGTATTTTTTGTCTCTTGTCTTGAAGGCACCGGGTTCTCAAAACACCAGCCTCTGCACTTTCATTTTTGCTCAGCTCTGATTTCTCACCTCCCACTGGACAAATTGTAGCAATAGGCAATTGTAGCAATTGAGCAACTGATACTTTGTAATAACATAGGCAGGCTACCAACAGATACCTTGTTACAATCATTAATTAGCACTAGATATTTTGTAGTATTACAACAAAGCTTAGTGCGCTTAGGTGCATCCTGACGCATTGGCTTTTTGTGTGTTGGACTAGTACTCAAGGAGAGCAGGGTTCAGATCCCTGCTCAGCAGGTTGACAGACAGAATCCAGTGACTTTTGGGAGGGTGCCCCAGGGTTCTGTCCTGGGTCCAGGGCTTTCAACATCTTCATCAGTGACTTGGATGAAGGAAGAGAGGGCATGCTGGTCAAATTTGCAGATGACACCAAATTGAGAGGGGTTGCTAATACGCCAGAGGACAGGATCAAAATTCAAAATGACCTTGACAGATTGGAGAGCTGGGCCAAGGCTAACAAAATGAATTCAACAGAGAGAAGGTCTTGCGCTTAGGCATAAAAAATGAAGTGCACAAATACAGGATGGGAGACAGGTGGCTGGATAACAGTTCATGTGAAAGGGATCTAGAAGTCTTGGTAGATCACAAGCTTAACATGAGTCAGCAGTGTGATGCGGCAGCCAAGAAAGCCAACGCGATTCTTGGTAGCATTAATGGAAGTATTGTGTCTAGATGGAGGGAAAAAATGGTACCACTTTATTCTGCATTTGGCCTTGTTTGGAATCCTGTGTCCAGTTCTGGGCACCTCAATTCAAGGAGGAGATGGACAAGCTGGAGCAAGTGCAGGGGAGGGCGACCAAAATGATGAAACGTCTGGAAGCCATGAAGCCCTGTGAGGAGCGGCTTAGGGAGCTGGGTATGTTTAGTCTGCAGAAGAGAAGGTTAAGAGGGGACATGAGAGCCACATTTAAATATTTGAAGGGATGTCCTGTCGAGGAGGGAGTGGGCATGTTTTCCGCTGCTCCAGAGATCAGGACAAGGAGCAATGGATTCAAACTGCAGGAAAGGAGATTTCACCTGAACCTCAGAAGAGCTTCCTGATGGTCAGAGCTGTCTGGCAGCGGAAGATGCTGCTTCCATGGAGTGTGGTGGAGTCTCCTCCTTCTTTGGAGGCTTTTAAGCAGAGGTTGGATGGCCATCTGTCAAAGGGAAGGCTTTAATGTGGTTTCTTGCATTGCAGGGGGTTGGATTGGATGGCCCCTGGGGTCTCTTCCAACTCTATGATTCTGTGACTCTTGCCCTGGGCAAGTCACTCTGTCTCAGCCTCAGAAAAAGGCAGAGGTGACAAACCACCTGTGGAGAAATCTTACCAGTGAGAGATAGTATGATGTAATGGTTTGAGTTGCGGCCTAGAGCTTTAGAAAACAGGATTCAAATCCCTGCTCAGCTGTGGGACCCACTGGATGACTTCAAGCGAGTCACACTCTCCGAGCCTCAGAGGAGCAAATCTTTCCAAGCAAACCCTGGGATGGAGTTACCATGAGCTGCAGTTGACTGGAAGGCACATAACAAGAAAAACAAATTGAAAGAAAGGAGGGTTTTAAATTAAGTAAAAACTGTTCTGAAAAGCAAATTCTACAGAGAAGTCAGCAAATGCCCCCCCTTAAACTTTCTGCCAACCAGCTAGTATTGTACTCCATTAAAATCTTCTGCCGGGCGTGAAATTGCTCTATTAGCAGCTAATGTCGGACACTGGTTATTCTCATAGATAATTTTTAGAAAGCAGTGCTATTGTGGTTCACAAATCATGGGGTCTTTTTATCGTTTTTGTCGAGTGGTTGAGAGGTCTGCTGGTGAGAGTAATTCTAGCAAATAACGCAGCTCATAATTTGCTCTTTTAAGTCGAGCAAGTAAGGTGAGCAGGCGGCTAAGTAAAGTATTTTGCTTGTGTTGTGGAGTGACATGAATAAAATTGTTAATAGAGAAGGAGATAGTTCCTTAATGGTTGTTCATGGGGAAAAGACGAACCATAGATCAATAATATTGGTTCTTTGTTGAGGAAGGAAAACTCATATTGTCGGTTGAAACAGACTTCCAGAAGGAGGTCTTCTGGTCTGTAGGAAAGACTGCTGGGTCAGACAGTGATGGTTCACAGCTTCTTTGAAGATGTGGTTGGGATCCACTCTGAGATTTAGTCTGAACTTTAAAGAACATGTTAAAGGTTCTCAATTCTTCCCCCTGCCCAAAAAAAAGCAAAGAGAACAAAAATGTGAGAACTTTGACATTCCTCTAGCTATCATTTGTTTTTGATGTGTGTTTGAAAACATGGATGATGAAGACATTGAAATAGTCAAAGACTTCACCTTGGCTCAGTTATTGAATCAAAAGAAAGACTGTGGTCAGGAAACCAGAAGAAGACTGGGACTTGGAAGGGTAGCTATGAAGGAATTAGGCAAGATTGTTGTTGTTGTTGAGTGCCTTCAAGTTGTTTCTGACTTAAGGTGAATTTAAGGCAATCCTGTTGCGGCTTTTTTTTTTGGCTGAGAGTATGATGCGCCCAAACTTGCCCAGTGGGTTTCCATGGCTGAGCAAGGAATGGGGCCAAGACACCATGCTGGTTCTCTTTCCTCATTTATAGCCCAGCCCAAACGTTTAAAGCCTGTTGAAAGGAGCAGCAAATTCAGCTTTTGGGTGGGGATAAATTAGGAAAATGCAAGGTTTTTTAAAAGTTATTTATTTATGTCAGGTCACTAAGCTACACTCCCTGCCATGAAAATACTAACCTGTTGAATGTGCGTTCTTTGCTAACTGCTACTTTGTATTTACCATTAAAAAAAGAGTTGCTTTGCATTCAGGCTTAAGTATTGCTAATTTCTGCTTCATTGTAATTCAACCACCTCTTGTTGCAGTGATGTGTTTCATGCTAGGGAAGACTGGGAAAACAGGAAGTAAAGACGTTTTGAGAACAGAGCTGTTTGGAGAGAGCAAGAGAGAAATATACCAGGGGGCTCACTTTAGTCAAGGGGGTATAGGGTTATGGAAGGCACTAGCCGGGGGGAAAAAGTGGGAGATAGGGGTAGACAGATAGACACCGATTGAAGGGGTTTATGGCTTTGGCCAATGAATTCTTTGCTCTCCTAAACTGGCATTAATAACCTATAAAAGATGTTACGTTATGTGTACCCGCAAGTTTCAGCAACTTCTTTGTAAGTGTGCTGTGTTGCTCATGCTTGTCCATACAAAATAAACTTTTGTCTACCTCAGGGTGAGTTTTGTTACAGCTAAAGTCATAGTTACAGAGAAATATATGGTCTAAAGGGGGAAAAAACCTATGTAAAACTAAAACACAATTCCTAAAGCTCTAGGCCGTGACTCAAACCATTACATCATTACATACTAAAACGCAACCAATTAACAAAAACGCTAAATTAGTAAAACACAAAACTGACCTTCCCCAAGCCAAACCATAATGAAAGAGGAAAAAAAAATATTATTCTACTGTTACAGATCCAACTAAGTAATCCTACTAGAATGACTAGTAACCTGGCATGTCTTGGCTAACTTGCTCTCAAAACTTCGCTCAGAGTTTCAAACGGAAGTGTTTATTTTAGCAAAGCAGTTAACTAAAGCATCTAGGTTGGTTACAGGTTTTATATCTTGTCATACAGATTTTTATACACATATCGATTGGTTAAAGTGGTACATGTCAACTTATCCCACTGGCATCGGCATTTTCCCAGGCTTACCATTGTTTGCAATATCTTTCATCATGGCAGCTGAGCCAAGTTGAATCCCCTTATCTATGCATAGCTGATTCTCATAACACCTCCTCCTCGCTACTTTGCTGTTTCCCCCCTTTAATCTCTTTCCCTCTTTCCTCAATGCAAAGTGACATTGAACAGGCAGCAATTAAGCATTAGGAGTCTTGGGGTAATTTAAAAGTTACAACCAGAGACAAAATAGAATCATGGAATCATGGAGCTGGAAGAGACCCCAGGGGCCATCGAGTCCAACCTCCTTCTGCCATGCAGGAACCCACCTCAAAGTACTCCCAACAGATGGCCATCCAGCCTCTGCTTAAAAACTTCCAAAGAAGGAGGAAACTCCACCACATTCCATTGAGGCAGCAGATTCCACTGCCGGCCAGTTCTGACAGTCAGGAGGTTTTTCCTGAGGTTCAGGTGGAATCTCCTTTCCTGCAGCTTGAAGCCATTGCTCCTTGTCCTAGTCTCTGGAGCAGCAGAAAACAAGCCCACTCCCTCCTCTACATGGCATCCCTTCAAATATTTAAACATGGCTATCATGTCCCCTCTTAACCTTCTCTTCTGCAGACTAGACATCCCCAGCTCCCTAAGCCGTTCTTCATAGGGCCTCATGGCTTCCAGACTCTCCAGCATTTTGGTCACCTTCCTTTGGACATGCTCCAGCTTGTTGATATCCTTCTTGAATTGAGGTGCCCAGAACTGGACACAGGATTCCAGATGAGGCCTAACCAATGCTCACTCAATTTATTAATGCGTAGACCAAAGGCTATTTGCATACAGAATATTAAAATGCAACACAATACTGTACAATACAAAATGTTAAAATAAAATACATATGTAAAAACAGCATGGCAAAATACATCATACAGTAAATTACATAATAGTCATATGTGAGAAAAATTTAGAGTTTGGTTTGGTTAAAACATAGACAATAAAACTATAATTAGGTAAGCTCGTCTCCAGAACAATCAACTACGACATTGGCAACATATCTGGCCCGGGTCTTCATATCTGCCAGAGTGAAAAGAGAGACCTTACGAGTTACCATGGAGTCAATATCAGAAAGGAGATAGAAGATTGTTTCTAAAACAGTATTAGATTCCAAATGATGCAAAATAGATCCCAAAAATTTGGCTCTTGGATCAGAATATAGTGGACAAGAAAACAAACAGTGAGGCTGTTCTATTTCAGGGGCCCCACAAATGCATAAGCGGAGGGCCAAAGGGATATGCAAGTATCTGCCATCAATCATGGCAGTAGGCATGCACTGAAAACGAAGGGCTGTGAAAGCTTGCCTAAGCTTTGGGAAGGTAAGCTTTGTCAAATAAATGGCCCTTTGATGGTTAAGTTTGTAGAATTTGTACCATTTAGAAAAATTAGAATTGCTGATAGCCAGTCTGTCTGATTGAGCGGCATGATGGAAGAAATAATCCCGGAGCTTCTCTTTGGAGTTCAAGATGAGAAAGTTGTCAGATGAACTAAGATACCATTTGAGCAACTTATGGTATCTTGACTTCCATACTTTAAATTTGGATAACTGTTTGAAACATAATTTGGGAAAAGCTCTAACTGAGGAATCTTTAAGTATTCTCCAATAATTAAATAGAGCCAAATGAATACGGGCTCTGATGGATGGAAACCCGACCTCTGCCCGAACCAAAGCTGCCGAGGTACCCCAGGGGAGTCTCCTCTGCCCGAACCAAAGCTGCCGGGGTACCCCAGGGGAGTCTTAGCAATTTCTTAAAAAAGGTATTCTGGAGGGATTCCAGTTTAGATATGTGAGAATCATCCCGTCCCCATACAGCAACACCATAGAAAATCTGGGCAATAACTTTGCTTTGGAATATTTTTAGTGCTGGCACAACCAGGTGACCACCAGCAGTATTATAGAATCTGAGAATTGCCCCGATAGATCTCAAGGCCACTGCTTTGGTGGCACCTAACCAATGCAGAATAGAGTGGTACCAGTACCTCCCTCGATCTAAACACCATACCACTATTGATGCAACCAAGAATCATGATGGCTTTCTTGGCTGCCACGTCACACTGCTGACTCATGTTCAGCTTGTGGTCTACCAAGACTCCTAGATCCCTTTCACACATACTGCTATCCAGCCATGCGTCCCCCATCCTATATTTGTGCATTCCATTTTTTCTGCCTAAGTGCAGGACCTTATATTTCTCTCTTTTGAAATTCATTTTGTTAGCTTTGGCCCAGCTCTCCAATCTATCCAGGTCATTTTGAATTTTGATCCTGTCCTCTGGGGTGTTAGCAACCACGTGCAATTTGGTACCATCTGCAAATTTAGTCAGCATGCCCTCTCCTCCTTCATCCAAGTCATTGCTGAAGATGTGGACAGAACCCTGTGGCCCCCCGCTAGTCACTTCTCTCCAGGATGAAGAGCAGCCATTGGTGAGGAGCACCCTTTGAGTTCAGTCGGTCAACCAATTACCACTCCACCTAACAGTAGCCCTGTCCAGCCTGTATTTTTCTAGTGTCTTTGCGAGAATGTCATTGCAGGTAACAATTAGCAGCAGATACATAATAGCATTTATGCCCTATTTATCTAATGCAGGAATATTGTTACATATACGAATGCTTACATATGACAGGAGCCACACATCCTGACATGGCCAGAACCACAAATTACTGCACCGTTAGGTTTCTAATTTTAAAACATGAAATTGATCCATTTAAACACCAGAATTAGACAATGAATTCCTTTAAAAAATTTGTTTGTTTGTTTTCTTCCTTAGAGTTCCCACTTTAAGGATTTTGCTAACAAACACCAAAGTGCCCCGAAGCACGAAGATTCTGGTTGCAGGAGTGAAAGACAAGCTTTTGAAGGTTTGACTTCGAATGTTCGTTGTAGCCTCATTTGATGCTTTTAATTGCATTGCATTTGTGGCATACAGGCATCCCCTGCTTTCCGATTACTCATTTTTTGACATTTCCCATGTTGACTATTGTAAATTGCAGTCCACACTTCACGTTCACAGGTTTAACTTTCATGGATTTGATTATTTGCAAATTTCTCCAACCCCTGCCACCACAGGTGCTTTTTTCTAGGGGAATTTTCCTCTTTGGCTGCTCTGATCAGGCCATGCTGGCCTTTAAAAACCCGCCTCTGGTCCTCCTCTTCCATTATCCACTGCCTGGCCAGCTAAGGATGAATTGCAGCCCAATTTCTCAGCACCACAAACCCTCTCCCAGTGGCTCCCCACACCCGAGGAAGGATGTGGGTGAGAAAAGGAAATATAGGGCCATAATGCCAACCCACCCCCTTTCCCTCTGCTTTCCCTGACCTGGTTTGCACCCTAGGTACCTCTTCTCCCAGCCATGTCTTGGCCTCCTTCTCACAGACACACATGCGCACGCACACGCACGCACACATTCTGATATTTATGGGATTTGTACTTTTGGGCATGTCCTGTGCCCCTAACCCTAGTGAATGGGGAGGGCTGGCTGTATGCACCTTGTTTCCAATATGGGATCTGCTCTTTTGTTAGTTCTTCTTCGCTACCAGCATTTTCCCAAGCTCTCAGTTATTTACACATCTTTCATCCTGGGAGTAAGGACCAGACCCTGTCCCCTTATCTTTGGCTATTCTATTCCCATAACACCTTCCTGCTACTTTGCATTTCCTCCCTCCTGATCTTCTCCTTCTTGCCCAAATACAAGATGACATTGAATATTCCAGCACTTAACTATTTGGGATACTTTACAGGTTCTGATCTTGTTTGTGTAGTTCTCACAGGTATGGGGGAGGCAGTGGGTCGTACTTATGGGCTTTGATTTTCTTTGTTTGCCTCTCCACTATATAATCCCTTGTGAGCCCTTTTTCCATGAGTCTCAGCCTGGGAGGGAGCACACACCAACATGTTGTCATTGGGTGCTTTCAGGTTGCTTCCAACTTATAGTGATCCTAAGGCAAACCTATCATGGGGCTTTTCTGGGGCTGAGAGTGTGTGACACACCCAAGGTCACCCAGCGGCTTCCCATGACTGAGTGGGAATCAAATCCAGATCTCCAGGATTGCAGTCAAATGCTCCAACCATACTACAGCACACTGGCTCTTGGCCAAAATACCAGGGAGACCAACTGTCGAGTAGCCCTCCATATTTCAGTTATGGGACATGTAGTAGGAGTTAATTAGCAGCTTGCTTGTAACAAGATATGAGAACTAGAGACCGTTAGATAAACAAAGCTAGGAACATAGTGATAAGCGCTACCAGGCTAAATCAGAACTCCAAGGTCTCTTGCGGGCGGGATGAGAAACCTTTTGCCTTTAATGTTTTGAATTTTGCTAATTGCCTCCAGTTTGCTCACTGAAGTCCCGTACTATGTATCACGCTCCTAATAAATAGTGTTTATGTACTGTTACGTTTGTGTATGTGAATTTGGTTCTTGACACCCACTGACCTTGGGTATGCCACATTCTCTCAGCCCCCAGAAAAAAAAAACAGTGATTGGTTTGCCTTGGGGTCGCCATAAGTCAGAAACAACTTAAAAGCAACAATGATTTAGTAAATATGAACACAGAATTGTAAATGCATATTATGGATTTCTACTAACATGAGAAGGAAAGAAATAAAAAAGATGCTGATTCTTGTAAAATTGAAGCTTTCTTTCCATTTTTTGATTGTTCAATTGGTTGTTAAAAGTTCACAGCACAGTTTTGTGGAAAAGTCTGGGAAGCCTCTTTTTTTTGTTTGATGTATACACTTTTCTTTTCCCCTTTCTTTCCTCTTTCCCAACCTCTGTTTTCTCTCTCAGTTTCCTGCCATAATGGAACCGGTCCTCACATCGATAAATGCTATTTCGCAGGAGTGTGAGGGTGTCTTTGAGAAAATGGCTGACAGTCCATCAGAGGAACACTATCCGATCCTGGAGGTGAGGGAGTGTCTCTTTCCTGTTTTCATTTCATCTTGAGGACTAGAACCTTTGCATTTAGAAACCAAAAAAGTCCTCATTTCTATGTCTAAAGGTCTTTTTTAAATTAATATTTATCATTTACTGCTGCCATTGCAATATGATGTGGAATCCCAGGACTTTCAGTTTAGGGAGCAGTTATTTAGAATCCTTGTGCTTCCCCAAACTACAGATCCCAGCATTCCATTGGATGTTGCCATGGCAGATGAAGTGGAATCATTGCGCTATAATTGTGCAGTGTGAAGGGGAAGCTAAAAGAGAATCATAGCACTATAACTGTGTAGTGTGGAAGGGCCTAGTGACACTTAAAAGTGCTCCCTTGGTGTATCTCACCGAACTGCATATCCCAGAATTCCCTCCAAGGGGACCGTGATGATTTAATGTGATATCAGATTTGATATAACTGAGTGATGTAAGCAAACTCTTTCAAAATAAAGCATCCCTTCCAACTTTACACAGAGGAAAACTTGGACGTGCATGGCCAAGCAACATTAGAGAGTGGCCAAAATGGCAAAAGTTATTAAGGAATTTGCAGTTAATGCAGTGCTTTGCTTTTGCCTGAGCCTAAAAGGAAGGGAAAAATTTCACCTCCTTCTCCTCCCTTAATAGAGTAAATTGAGTGCAAACTTTGAACTCAGTTTGCAGCTGTTGAAGGAAGCTGAGGACAAAGGGGGAAAGTGGAAGGAAAGGGGAGAAACCAGGACATTTTTAGAAGCAACTGAAAATGTGGGATGGCAGAGGATTAAATGGGATTTTGCCTGCCAAGTCAGGCAAGTGGGATGGTATGTTATCACCAAAGGAGCAATTTAATGAAGCATAAAATAGCAGAACGATCACACTTTCTCCAAGGTCCTGTAGCAGGGGGTGGGATGGGAGATACCCACCCTGTATTTAGGAAAGATTCTGCAAAGTAAGAGGATACCACAAAGAAGGAGCAGAGTTTGGACGCATTTGGGCTACTGTGGCTAGCAGATTCTGAGAGCAGCAGGCCGCCTCCTTCTCCCAAAAATTGGCGGAAGGCCATTGGGAGTCGATATATAAAACTACTTTTGATTTATGAATTTGCTCCGCAGCAATAGAAGGAAGTTGAGGGCAAAGAGAGAAAGTGGGAGGAGAAGGCGAGAGAAACCGGGATATTTTAAAAGCAGTTGAGATAGTGGGACAGCAGGGGATATTGGATATGATAAAGCAAGGTCTTTACTGCCCCGAAGTCTCCCAGATTAAACAGTGATCTCTTTTTCCCCTTTCAACATAGGAGCTCATTGACATAAACCAGCATCACCTGAATGTGATCGGGGTCGGGCATTCCTCCTTGGACAAGGTCTGCCAAGTGACCGCCTTGCACGGCCTCCACAGCAAGCTGACCGGGGCCGGAGGAGGCGGCTGTGCCATCACTCTCCTGCGCCCAGGTCAGGAGGAATTGTCTGGTCATGCTTGTGGTTTCTGTTTACGTGTAAATTTCCATTCTCTTTGCTATTGGAGAAGTGGAGTTTGGAGAGGAGAAAGCTAAGCAGCAGGTGGGATTCAGCCATCGTGAAATCTCTGAAGGGGTTTGGGTTGCTACTTTAGGATTGTCCCATGAGACTGTGAGGGACTTAGAATCATAGAATAGAATCCTAGAGTTGGGAAAGACCCCAGGGGCCCTCCAGTCCAACTCCCTGCCATGCAGGAACACCCATCAAAGCATCCCCAACAGATGGCCGTCCAGCCTCTCCTTAAAAGCCTCCAAAGGAGACTCCCCACACTCCATAGAGGCAGCAGCAGATTCCACTGCTGGACAGCTCTGGCTGTCTGGAAGTTCTTCCTGAGGTTCAGGTGGAATCTCCTTTCCTGCAGCTTGAATCCATTGCTCCTTGTCCTGGTCTCTGGAGCAGTGGAAACAAGCCCACTCCCTCCTCGACAGGACATCCCTTCAGATCTTTAAGCATGGTTGTCATGTCCCCTCTTAACCTTCCCTTCTGCAGACTAAACATCCCCAGCTCCCTAAGCGGCTCCTCATAGGGCTTCATGGCTTCCAGATCCTTCAACATTTTGGTCGCCCTCCTCTGGACACGCTCCAGCTTCTCCATATCCTTCTTGAACTGAGGTGCCCAGAACTGGACACAGGATTCCAGATGAGGCCTAACCAAAGCAGAATAGAGTGGTATTATTACCTCCCTTGATCTAGATACCATACTCCTATTGATGCAACCAAGAATCACGTTGGCTTTCTTGGCTGCTGCATCACACTGCTGACTCATGTTCAGCTTGTGGTCCACCAAGACTCCCAGATCCCTTTCACACATACTGTCATCCAGCCATGTGTCCCCCTGCCTGTATTTGTGCCTTCCATTTTTTCTGCATAAGTGTAGGACCTTACATTTATCTCTGTTGAAATTCATTTTGTTAGCTTTGGCCCAGCTCACCAATCTGTCAAGACGTTTTTGAAATTTGATCCTGTCTTCTGGTATATTAGCAACCCCTCCCAATTTGGTGTCATCTGCAAATTTGACCAGCATGCCCTCCACTCCTTCATCCAAATCACTGATGAAGATCTTGAATAGCCCTGGGCCCAGGACAGAACCCGGTGACACCCCACTAGTCACCTCACTCCAGGATGAAAAACAGCCCTTGGTGAGGAGCATCCTTTGGGTTCGGTCGGTCAACCAGTTACCAATCCACCTAACAGCAGCCCTGTCCAGCCCGTATTTTACCAGCTTCTTTGCAAGAATGTCATGGGGAACTACGTCAAAGGCCTTACTGAGGTCAAGATATGCTACATCTACAGCATTCCCTTCATCTGCCAAGCTTGTAACCCTATCATGAAAAGAGATAAGATTAGTATGGCATGACTTATTTCTGAGAAATCCATGCTGGCTTCTAGTGATTATGGCATTGCTTTCTAAGTGATTAGAAACTGACTGCTTAATGATCTACTCTAGGATCTTTCCTGGAATTGATGTCAGGCTGACCGGGCTGACTTGGCCCCTGGTGATGTCACTAAATATTAAACATTAATTATAGAGGATGGAGCAAGCCCGTTTTCTGCTGCTCCAGAGACGAGGACATGGCAGGAAGATGGTGAGGAAGATCTGGACTAGGGATCAAAGACTTCAGGTGTGAAGTTGTCATACTCAAAGGGTATCTAGTCAGTAGAAAGGGGAAACATCAAGGTTAGAGAATGTGCAGTCCCAGAAAGGCATTGTAACCCAAGGGGCAGACAAATAATCTGGGAAGGTTTTAGGTTCTCAAGATCAAATTATTTAAACTTCTGCCTTGCCTGGGAACCAGGTTTGGGAAAATGGGATGATAATTATGCCCCCCACTAATTGAAGTAATTTGCACAGAAAAGATATAGGGCTATATAGCATGGTTACTAACCGAGGTACCTCACCCTTAGCAACTTTTCAAGCTGCGATGCCATTAGCTCTGCCTCAATAAAGTGCTGCTGCTAAACTCTGAGGTAAAGCTAGTTAGCCAGTACATGACATCTAGCAAAGCTATTCTATTGCATATGCTAATATAGATCCAGGATACTTATAATGGGAGCCATGCATCTTGACAAGCTAAACCCCGAAAAACTGGAGAATTCACATCCTTGCATCCTGCCTGGAGGTTACCCATGAAAACGGGAGACTTGGGACCAGGCAACCCTAGAAGGGATGTTGTCTGCTTGTTTTCTGCACCAAATCTGCAGAATTGTTTTAATGGTTTTTAATTCTGTTTTAATGGTTTGCAATTCTGTTGTTGTTTTTGATGCTGTTTTAATCTTAATTTTTTTTAACTATCTGTGAGCTTATTGTATTTTCTGCCTTTTTTATAAGCCACTTTGAATCCTAATCTGGGAGGAAAGCAGGATATAAATGAAGGGATGGATGGATGGATGGATGGATGGATAAATGTTACAGAAACAGGGAAGAGAGTTACTCCCAGCATCCAAAACATCAGCGTTTTTTCAACTTTCCTCTTTCTTTCTCTGCAGACACCACTCCTGCGGTGGTGGAAGCTGCTACCCAAGACCTCACCAGCTGTGGGTTCAAATGCTGGGAGACAGATATCGGAGCTCTTGGCATCTGTGCCCATTCTCTGTCGTCTTTGAAAGCGGACGTCTTGAAGGTTTTTAATGAGGTCTGAAGGCGACTTTGAAAACCGTGGCTGCCGCCGCCTCCTCCTCCAGGAAACAAGTTCACGAGTGCTTGGGGGATTAGGAGTGGAGACACAGAGCTGCTATGGCCAATGACAAACCTCTGTGGGATTTAGGATGGGTTTTACTCAGGGCTTCTGGGATGCTTTGAACTCTAACGCTGGCAGGTGCTGGTGGGGGAAGACTATGAGGTTACAAACCCCCTTTGCCTTGCAGGTTGACCACAAGCTTGGATATCCCATGCCTTGAATTTTTATTCTCTGCTGCTAACAGAAACTGAAGAGTGAGTCTGTTCTCATCCTAACCTCAAGAATTAAATACTTTCTTAGTCTTTCTGCTGTCCCACAGTTTGGATGTGAACTCCTCTACAGCAGTTAGCATGGTGGAAATGTACAGAGATGGAGATGAGTCAGAATTCTGCTGTTGCGGTGCCAGAATTCGGCTATCTTAGATCAGAATTCCACTCTGCTGTACCAAAATTCTGCTATTCTGCACTGGAATTCTGCTCAGAAAAATAAATCAAGATTCTGCTATCCTCTTCCAGAATTCCACTGTGCTATGATGGAATTATGCCGCCATCCTCTTCTGGAAGTCTGCCATCCTCTTTTGGAATTTTACTATTTGGCTATCCTTTTCTGGGATTCCATTGCCCTGTGTTTAAATTCTGCTATCCTGTGCTAGAGTTCCACTGTGCTGTTCTGGAATTCTGCCATCCTGCTCTGGAATTTTGCTATACTGTGCCAGAATTCTGCAATGCTTTGCCTGTGCTATCCTCTTTCAAATTCTACCATCCTATGCTAGAATTCCACGATGCCGTTCTGGAATTCTGCCATTATTCTGTTCTGGAATTCCACTGTTCTGTTCCATATTCTGCTGTCCCGTGCCAGATTTCTGCCATGCTAAACTGGCTTGGGGATGGATTTGGGGAGTGGTCTTCCCACTCAAAGCGGTTCTGCCCTGGAGGAAGGAAATCTGGGGGATGTTGCTCTTGCAAAGGCCACTAGCCAAGCATTTTGTGCCCCCTCTCTGGCTCTTCTAGACATGTCAGTATGTTTCTCCTTTCTTCATCTTCCTCCTTAAACTCTACTTTTTGCCTCTTCCTCCTTTCCTCTTCTTCTTCCTCTTCCTCCTTTTTCCCCTTCTCTTTCTCAGTGTTTCTTGTCGGAAGCACCAGCAAGCGTCTTCTGGATTTCACAGTGGTCCTTTAGACCCGAGATATGTGTGGCTCAGACCAGCCACAGAGGGAAATTTGACAATGCTTCCCACAGGTTAACGGCATTAGGAAAAATAATATTTCAGGAAGAGAAGCGTATTGCAACTTGGACCACAGGGTCTGCTGTGTATGCATAATGAAAAAAGCACAAGTGCAGTTTGAAAGGGGGACCCTAAACAAGACCCCTTACGTATGTATATTACAAACCTATGGATACCAGGACTGTGGGGTTTTTAATCCGTTTAACAAGGTGCAAAGTTTTATTTGGTGGATTCGCGGGGATTTAATCTGGAAATCTGCAAGTTGCAGACAATATATGCCTCGTTCACTTTGGCTTTGGTTCTTAAACAAGGAGGAAATTATGGTAATGGTAACGTATTAAAGATGGCTTTTCTGACAAAGAAACCATAGCGTCTGTCTGTTTAATTGTGGGTTATCTTGCACTTTGTGTAGAGAAGCACAAAGCTGGCTTATCAAGACCTTGCTGACCCGCCTGTTGAAATCATTCCCAATGGAAAATGGTCCCGAGCCCTGCACCTCTTTCACATTAGATTGTTAGTTGCTGTTTCATGTCTTCAAGCCTTTTTCATGGCGACTCTTAGGCTTTTCTTGGCAAGGTTCCTTCAGAGGGAGTTTGCCTTTGCCTTCCTCTGAGGCTGAGAGAGTATGACTTGCCCAGGGTCACCTTGTGGGTTTTCCATAGCTGAGTGGGGATTCAAACCCTGGTCTGTATCTAGGATTGCAGTCCAGTACTTGAATCTCTTAACCTTCTCCAGGTTAAACATCCCCAGCTCCCTCAGCTGCTTCTCACAAGGCTTCATGGTTTCCAGGCCTTCAACCATTTTGGCCGCCCTCCTCTGGACATGTTCCAGCTTCTCTATCCTTCCTGAACTGTGGTGCCCAGAAGTGGACACAAGACTCCTCCAGGTGGGGTCTGACCAAAGTGAAATAGAGTGGTACCATCACTTCCCTTGACCTAGACAGCCTAGATGCAGCTTAGAATTGCATTGGCTTTTTTAGCTGCTGCATCACACTGCTGGCACATGCCCAGTTTGTGGTCTACTAAGACTCCTAGATCCCATTTCCATGTAAGAGATGCCCCTTAAAGACTAACTGGAATACAGTATGTGTATGTTGTTTTGGAATAAAAGTGATTATATTTGATTTATTAAAATCACACTTTATTCAGAAGAGGATTACAAACTGGTATTTTTTAAAAAATTAGTATTATTTTTGTTACAAATGGAGCTTTTGTTGTGGTGACCCTAAGGTGACAGGATTTTCTTGGGGCTAAGAGTGTGTGAAACATGCCCAAGACCGTAGAGTGGGTTTCCATGGCCAAGTAAAGGGGAATCAAACCCTAGTCTCTGAGGTCAGTAGTCCCAGTGCTCAGACCACTCTCAGATGTAGATATGAGGCCCTTTGCTGTATAGAATAATTAAACACTAAGAAACCTCTAGTTTTGCCAGTTTATGAAGAATGGGCAAAAAAACAAAACAAGAAGAAACAACCCAATAAAGACAGAAAATTTCACTGTCGATATGAGAATCAGCACTGTTGTCTCCACTGGTTTTCCACAGAGTCAGGCAGGAAAAGAACAAAGACTCAAATGGAAATGTTAATTGTAATTTCTTATATATAAGCCTTTCTCTTTATAATTTTTAGAAAAGATTTTTGGGCAGCAGATGTGGGAACAATGAGTCACTGTGTGTAGCAGTTGGTGTATTGGGCTAAAAGTGTGGGAAACTGGAGTTCGAATCCTGACTCAGCCCTGGAAGGGCTGTGACTTGGAACAAGTCCCACTCTCAGCCTCGGAGGAAGCTAACGGCAAAGCTCTTCCGAAGAAATGTGACCAAGAAAGCCCTAAGAGAGGCAGTGTAGTGTAACATAGTAGTTTGAGTGTCCTGTTCTGGGAGACCACAGTTCAAATCTGTGCTCAACCATGGGAACTCTCGCAGTCACCTTGAGCAGGTCACACTCAACCCAGGGAAAAACCCCACAATGGGATCATCGCAAGTCAGAAACGACTTGAAGGCGCACAGCACCAGCAGAACATGGGAGCACCTTGTCTTAAACATTTCATTCATCATTCAAAAAGAAAATAATCCCATTTCAATTTCTCTTTCGAGAAAAACAGGCTTTTGAAAAAAACAGAAATATTTTCTCCCCATGTTTCTTCTTCGTGGTCTCTGTGCCTCATACATTAGGAGCTTTCGCGCCTGCGCGGTAGCGTTCGGAAGATTCTAGAGCTCGTTAGCTTGGCGGGAACCCCTCCCCCACGTCGGTACTGCGCATGCTTCTCCCACTGAGCAACGGTCTCTCCTCAGTTCTTTCTTGTCTGCCTCAGCGTACAGAAGGTTCTCTCGTTGGCTTGTGTTTTTCTTGTGCTTCGTTGCGATTTTTCTCGGTTTTTTCGACTTCGGATTGGATTTTGACCACCCCTCTCGGCTTTCGGATTTGTCTTGTTGTGGATTTGATCGGTTTTGATCCATTTCTGGACTGTTTACGGCTTTGGATCCCGGACTCTGTTTTTGGCGCCCTGGACTCTCTTTGCCTCGCCCTTCACTTGTGTATGTCGGCGTTGTTCAAAAACTGCACCTCCTGTGGAAGGAAGGTTGCCCTTTCCGACCGGCACTCCAAGTGCCTCTTCTGTTGGGTGAGGGACTTTTGTCCAAGCCTGCCATTTGCAAGGAGTTTACTCACCAGACCCTTCGCAACAGGGCCGCGAGGCTTAAATCCCATTGTTGGGAACAATCTTTGCGGGCGCAAACCCCCGAGATGATGGTCGAAAACGTCCCACCTCCTCCTCTTCTTTGGCAGCGGAGGTGGCTGCCATGCCCTCGACGTCATCCGGGATCGGTATCGGGCTGGGTTTCCGATTGAAGTTGCCGAATCCGAAGATCTCGGCAACTCGGGCACGTGAGGACCCTGCGGGCTCGCAGGCCTCCTCCTCCTCCTCCAGGCCGCTCACCCCGGGCCAGAGAAACGCCCCCCACCGAAGGGGCAGGGAAGGAGAGGAAGAAGAAGAGGAAGGAGAAGCGGCGCTCTCCACCTACCGTGGCGCGACCCCCGACTCCACCACCCACCCAGCCTGCCGAGGAACCTGAACCGATGGAGCTCCCTGAGGAAGAGGAGCCTCTGGAGGAACAGGAAATCCTGGAGGTTCGGATGAGGAACAGGCCGTGCAGGCTTCACCCCCTCATCCTCCCGAACTGACCGCGGAGATTACCCCGCCAAGTCACCGTCCGCCCTCGGCAGACCGCCGAGAGGAGGCTGTGGTCAGACAGCTCCCAGCCTCTCAACGGGACGAGTCCCGCTTGCCGGAGCAGCGGGCCAGGCCTCCATCCCCGGGAGATGCGCCTGGAAAGGATTCGCTCGGGTGAAAGCGCCTACTCTCCTGCCTATCTTGGACGGTCGCCCAGGAGCAGGTGTGGCACGAACCGGCTAGCTCGTACTACTCGTACTTGCCATCCTACAGGGACCGGTCCATCCAGATCCGCGGTACTGGTCACCTTGCCGCTGGTCTTGCTCGCCACAGCGGGAGGCCTACTACCTCCGCTATGAACGGTCACCGCTACGTCGATCACCGAGTCACCATAGGTCCCGGGAGCCCTCACCCTGCTACAGGGCTGTTTCTCCACCCCCGCGACGACGGCCACAGCTACCCGCCCGGCGCCACAGTCTACCGTGGCCTAATCGGCGGTGGCTGCAATGTCTACTACACAGGTGGCACACTGTCCTAAGCCCGCGGTCATGCCCCTGCAGGTGAATCCGGTACCGGCCACGACATCGGCCGCACTGGTACCGACGCAGCCTGCAGCTCCAGCAGTCACCCTGGCACCTTCGGCCCGTAGGCCGGCTGAGGAGAAGGAGGCGGAGCGGTGCCAAGTCCATCTGGTGACTCCTACGACTCGGACTCCGACTCTGCTGAGTCCACTCCTTCTTCTCATGAGTCCCCGCTGCTGGTTTTCGGGGAGCCAGGTCCGAGTCTGCACCGGAGGATGTACGCCAGTTCTCTGCGATCCTCCTCCGGATGGCCACAGTCCTTGGCCTCAAGGTGACCGACCCTGCTCCGCAAGCCCAGGACCTGGTCTTCCAGTACTTGGAAGCCCGCCCACCATCGACCGCGCCACTGCCATTCCTCCCGACTCAGGTGGAAGCGATGAAGCAGCCGTGGGCAAAGCGCAGCCTATTCTGCATAGGCTGGAGCATCTGTACAGGACGCAGAAGGAGAACGTGGAGTTCCTCTTCAACCACCCTGTACCGAACCCCATAGTGGTCGAGTTGGCCCAGACGAACAGAGGTAATCGGGCTGACACCACCCGTCCGGACTGTGAAGGACGGAAGCTCGATGCCTTCAGCCGTAGGTTCTATTCGGCATCATCTCTGGTGGCCAGGATGGTGAACACGATGGCTTGCCTCGCGGCATACCATCGGAACCTTTTTCGACTGACTCGCTCCACTGCTTGCTGACCTGCCGGAGGAGTCATGCACCTCAGCCACTCAGATCTTCGGCGAGGCTGTTGCGGTGGCTACCAGCAGATCGCCACCTCGAGCCATGCTGTGGAGGCCACCTCGAGGGTGATGGTCGGTGCCGTAGCCCTCTGTCGCCACACGAGGCTCCGGTCCTCTGGGCTTCAGGAGGACAGCCGTCGACGGATTGAAGATCTTCCGTTCGATGGCGAAGGGCTTTTCCACACCTCCACCGACGAGGCTATGGATCACCTCGTCAAGGCCCGGCTGACTGCGAAGAAGATGGGCATAAACCAGCATGCCCAATCTCGCCACACCTTCCAGCCGAGGCTCCGTGGAGAAGGTCCTCCTCCTCATCGGCATACCAACCGCGGTCCCCCCGGTCACCGCGTCGAGGCCATCCACATCTTCGGCTTCAAGAAGGCTTCCTAGACAGCGTCCATCTTCGTCGTCGAAGAAGTTGTCCTCCGGAGCGAAGTCCCGTTTTTGATGGTCTCTGCAGGACTCCACCCATGCCATCCTTCGCCTTTCCGGTAGACCTGATCCATCACCCGAGCCTGGCCAGGCACCTCGGTCACTGGCGGGAGATCACTGCGGACTCCTGGGTACTTACCATCGTCCGCCTGGGGTCGGCATGAGCTCCAGGATATTCCGCCACGGGGTGTCTACTATTCCACCCTGGCCAGCTCGGCTCTACTGGGAAAACATACAGTCCCTCCTCGAAAAGGGAGCGATCGAGAGGCTCCCACCTTCAGTCAAGACCACCGGCTTCTATTTGAGGTGCTTCACGGTGCCAAAGGGGGCGGCTCCCTGCGGCCCATCCTAGACCTCCGAGGGGTGAACTCTACATCCGCCCCAAGAGGTTCAAGATGGTCACACTGCCCTCGATTCTCCCCTTCCTCCGGCGAGGAGACTGGCTTGCGTCCATAGACCTCAAAGACCCTTTCCACATCTCGATCCGCCCACAGTACAGGAGATACCCGCGGTTCGCGGTCGACGGCACCACTCAGTACCGGGTGCTGCCATTCGGTCTTTCCACCGCACTGCGGGTGTTTACCAAGTGCATGGCTCCGGTCGTGTCCTTCCTGCGGACTAAAGACATCTTCATCTACTCTTACCTGGACGATTGGCTATTGGTGGCATCCTGCAAACAGAAACTGTCAGGGACATTCATTGGACTTTGTCTCTTCTCACTCGGCTCGGACTCAGAGTCAACCCCAAGAAGTCCCATCTGAGCCCACCCGGGTTCTCGACTTCATCGGGGCGACCCTCGACTCGGTATCGGCGAGGGCCTTCCTACTGGATGAGAGGGCGCAGACACTTTGTCAGGCAGTGTCCGCTGCCTTCGGGGCCGCGACGATGTCAGCGAGGAGGATTCAGCAGCTTCTCGGCTACATGGCCTCGATCACCGCCGTAACCTGCCTCTCCAGGTTATGTGCACGGCCACTCCAGCACTGGTTCGTAGGGCCTTCGATCCACTTTGGGACGACCGATGCCGCCGATACCGCCTGCCCCAACAGGTTCGTCGATCGCTCCTTGGTGGCAGTCGTACAGGAACCTCCTGTCAGGCATGCCATTCCGCGAACCCAAGCCATCGGTCATGGTAACGACGGATGCCTCGCTCTTCGGCTGGGGAGCGCACACCGGCAATCTCCGGGTCCGCGGCCAGTGGATGGACAACCAGCTGTTCCTCCACATCAACACTCTCGAGCTGCTGGCGATCCACAAGGCCCTGAGAGTGTTCCGACACCTGGTCACGGGCCACACGGTGTTGATCCTCACCGACAACACGACGGCGGTCTGCTACATGAACAGGCAAGGAGGGACTCATTCCACCACACTGCTGGGCATCACGCTCGACCTCTGGAATTGGTGCGTCCCGCTCCAGATACATCCAGTGGCGGTTCACCTGGCGGGGCAGGAGAACACCACAGTGGACACTTTGTCAGGCAGTGTCCTCAGCAGGGACACCACTTCCCACCACGAGTGGTCCCTGTCCGGCGAGGCCTTCCGGATGCTTCGGGACCGATGGGGAGAGCCGACCATCGACCTCTTTGCAACCAGCCAGAACGCGAGGTGCCGCCGATTCTGCTCCAGGGCCAGCCACGATCGCCACTCCATCAGCGACACGTTCCAGTTCCCGTGGGACAAGGGGTCGATCTTCGTCTTTCCTCCGCTCCTGCTCCTTGGCCGCGTGATCGCGAAGATCATCGCGAACCGAGCAGACGTGATCCTCGTGGCACCGTACTGGCCGAGGCAGCACTGGTTCGGACCCCTGATCGAGGCCACCCAGGGCAGGACTCTCAGGTTTCCGACAGTACCAGACCTGCTGTCCCACTCCGACGTACTGGTGTTGCACCCGGACTTGCCGGTATTGGCCCTCCATGCCTGGAGGATATTGTCCTAGACGACCCGGCCATTGGGAACGTCTTGACCGCGGCCAGGAAGGAGTCCATGTGAAGGAACTACCACTGCAAGTGGCAGTGCTTTGTGGCCTTCGCTAAGGAACGTCGAGAGCAGGTATCGCCCATCAACCTGCGTACCGTGCTCCACTTCCTCCTCCACCTCCGGGAACAGGGCCTGGCCTTCCCATCGCTCAAGGTCTACCTCACTGCAATCGTGGCATACCAGCCGCCACGATCCCCATCGGCCGCGCTTTTCAGGGACGGTACCATCAAGCAGTTCCTGAAGGGCCTACAGCACCTCTACCCGCCGGTATCGCCGCCGCTACCGCCGTGGTCGCTGTCATTGGTGCTGTCGCAGCTGACGAGGCCGCCCTTCGAGCCAATGGCGACGGCAGACGACAGGCTGCTCGCGATGAAGACTGCGTTCCTAGTGGCCGTCACCTCTGCCAGGCGGGCGGGAGAGTTGACGGCGCTACGGTGCGATGAACCATACCTGGTCTTCCATCGTGACAAGGTGGTCCTCCGGCCTGACATCTCCTTCTTGCCGAAGGTGGTGTCCAGCTTCCATCTGAGCCAGGACATCATCCTGCCAGCCTTCTATCCTGACCTGACCACCTCTGGAGCAGTCCCTCCACTCCCTGGACGTTTGTCGGGCTCTGGCTTTTTACAAGGACAGTACTGCGGCCTACAGGCAGACACCACATCTTTTTGTCTGCTATGGCAGGCCGGAGAGGCCACAAGGTATCCACCCAGCGTTTCTCCAAGTGGGTGGTACAGACTATACACCTGGCGTACGAGCTTGCCAAGAAGCCTCCGCCAGACCTTCTTCGGGCCCACTCCACCAGGGCCATGGTGACATCTGCTGCCCTCCTGCTAGGCGTCGACCTGTCGGAGCTGTGCCATGTGGCGACCTGGTCCCAGCCATCGACCTTCGTGCACCACTACAGGCTCGACTGCCAGTCCAGGAGAGATGCCCGGTTCGGATGTGCTGTGCTGGCTTCTGTCCTCTAGGGTCTGGGACCTGACCCACCATCCTACCGGTAAGCTACACAGTCTCCTAATGTATGAGGCACAGAGACCCCGAAGAAGAAGAACAGGTTGCTTACCTGTGACTGTGGTTCTTCGAGTGGTCATCTGTGCCCTCATACATCCCCGCCCTGCCTTCTCTTCTTTTTCAGGTCCTATCTTGTTCGGTGGACCAGAACTGAGGAGAGACCGTTGCTCGGCGGGAGGAGCATGCGCAGTACCGGCGTGGGGGAGGGGTTCCCTCCAAGCTAACGAGCTCTAGAATCTTCCGAACGCTACCGCACAGGTGCAAAATCTCCTAATGTATGAGGGCACAGATGACCACTCGAAGAACCACAGTTACAGGTAGGCAACCTGTTCTTTTTCTGTTTTTTAATCCACAGGCTTTTGCATTTCTTAATTATTCATCTCCTAGGGCAAACCCCCTCTGAAGGAATCTTGCCCAGAAAATCCCAGTTTTGCGCAGTCGGACTTTGAAACAGAGTGGACATGTTCTGAGGTGGGCCTTCATCTTTAATTCACCCCTCTATTAACCTCAGGCTCCAGTGTTTCCCCCCCTTGTGAAATTATAGCTCCCAAAGTTTGGTCAGTGGCGATTGACACAGGTTGAGTAGCATGATGGGACCTGTTGTTACTCCTGGCTTCATATTTTCCCACCACTAGAGGGTGAGAACGCAAAGCTGCTTGTAGTTGTTTAGTCTAGCTTTCTGTGAACGCTTCCCGTGTGAAACCTAAACGTATTCAAGGTCTTCTGCTGCCTGTAGCCACAACATTGTTATGGTTAAGGGAACGCCTTGTTATTGAATATGTGTACTTAAAAACACGGCTTTTGAACAGGCTGTGCCTTCTTCTTGTTTCCTGTTCCTTTCTGCTCTGGACGAGGAGATGGCTCGCTGCGCTGTAACTTAATAGTCTGCTACTTGATCTATTGCCCGCAATAAAGACTGTTAGCCTGCTGCCTCGTGTTGGCTGTGATGTTTTTCCTATTGATGGTAATGCCTCTGGCGGGTTTTTCAACATGGTAGCAGAGGATGGTTTTGAGAGGTGTTTTTTGAGGTGATTTTACGATGGCTCATGTGGTGCCTGGGGGCCTGCCTCTCGTTAAGCTAAATGCAACTAATTACTTGGCATGGTCAGCTCGCATGGAAAAGTATTTGCAAGCTGAGGGGCTGTGGGGTGCTTTCACAGCTCACCCGACTCTGCAGGGGACTGCTGCGGAGATAGCAGCGGCAACGAGGCGTGCCATGTCTGTCCTCTTTCTGGCTGTGGAGGATGACCAGCTCACGCATATCAGGGATCTTGCCACCCCTCGTGAGGCCTGGGCGAGGCTGCGGGAGTTGTTTTTGAGTCAATCAGCAGCCGCCAAGTACGCCCTGTGCGCCCGTTTATATGGGATGAAACTGGCCCCCGGTGTCCCGGTGAGGCAGCATTTGGCTGAGATGTTGGAGCTGTTTGCGTCACTTCGGGAGAGAGGCAAAGTGTTGCCTGAAAGTGACAAGGTATTTTGCATCTTGAATTCTCTTGATAGTTCCTGGAATCTGGTGGTGTCCTCTCTTCAATCCATGCCAGAGAGGGAGTTAACCGTTCCTTTGGTTTCTGCTTGTCTGCTGGAAGAAGAGGAAAAGCGCGCAAGGAATGCAGAGACTCCCACACACCCGGCTCCAGCTGCAGAGGCCTGTGCTGGGAGAAAAAGTTCTCCGGCTGCTGAGGCGAGGCAGGAGGGGCTGGTGAGAGCCCATGCTGTGCGAAGGTGCTTTCGCTGTGGGTCTGCTTCTCATCTGAAGCGTGATTGCCCGCTCCTGAAGCAAGGGGAGCAAAGCTTCACAGGCGCCGGTGCCAGGGGCCGTGGCAGAGGAGGCAGAGGAGGTCGGGCCAGAGGACGGCTGAGAGTTGCTGTTGCCGTGGGAGATGCGGACACTGTTTCGGACTCTGAGGAGGCAGGTGATTCCGTTTGGCTTCTAGACAGCGGCTGTTCCCAGCACCTGGTCAATTCTGAAGATTTATTTGACTGTTTGGATTCTGCCAGTGTTTCCTCTGTGACATTAGCTGATGGGACAAAGGCTAAAGTTTGTGGCGAAGGTGTAGCTTTTGTCCTTGCCCTTGACATGGGTTTGAAAAATGTTTTGTTTGTTCCCTCTCTTGATTTCTGTTTGCTTTCTGTGGGGCAACTAACAGAGTCAGGGTTCAAGGTTGAGTTCTATGGGAAGCAAGGTAAAATCCTCAAAGATGGGGTGGTATGTGCTGTGGCTACACGAGAAGGGAGGCTGTTCTTTCTTGAGCCACGCCACACTGTGTGTAATGTGTATGGCAATGTCCCACAACATGATGAGTGCCTTCATCTCCTCCACCGGCGCGCAGCGCATGCAAGCTTTCCTGTGTTAAAGAGGCTTGCTGGTTGTTGTAAAGGGTGTACTTTGAAGCCTTGTAATGTCTTTCTTGACTGTGCTATTTGCAAGCAAGCTAAATCTAAACAACTCCCAGCACCGAGAGTTAGTTTTCGTGTACCAACCGCCCCATTTCAGTTGGTACACTGTGATATTGTGGGTCCTATGAGTAAACCTTCCCTAGGGGGAGCTAGATATTTCGTCATTCTCGTAGACGATTTTAGCAGGTTCATTTTCTGCTATTTGTTGAAACAAAAGTCTGATGTGTGTCAAGTTCTCAAGAACTGGTGTTCCTTGGTTGAAAGGCAATTTGGTTATTCCCTGCAAAAGCTTCAAACCGACAGAGGAATGGAATTCCTGTCGGAGAACTTGCAACAATGGATCAAAAAACAGGGTATAGTGCACAGGGCGACTGCCGGCTATTCTCCTCATCAGAATGGAGTGGCTGAGCGGAATGCAGGGGTTCTGCAGACTCGAATGCACAGTTTGCTGCTTGATGCAGATCTGCCTCTGAGTTTTTGGGGTGAGGCAATTCTGACTGCCTGTTACATACACAACAGGCTGTGGAGTTCTGTGGTTAATACTACTCCCTATGAGTGTTTGTTTGGTAAACAACCTTCCATTGCACATCTGAGAGTCTTTGGGAGTTTTGCTTGGGTGCACATCCCCAAGGGGCAAAGAAGGAAGGGGGAACCTAAGGCCCAGCGTATGCGTTTTGTTGGCTATGAGCCCAACTGCAAGGGGTATCGTTTTTACGCTGGTGGCAATTCCTGTGTGGTGTCTAGGAATGCCTCTTTTGAGGAACACGCTAATTGGTCGCGTGTCCAGGCAGCGTCTGACGTTTTTCTCCCTGTGGCTGGTCTGCCAGCTTCTCAGCCACTGCAGCCTTCAGTCTCTGCTCCACTCCCAGCCTCCGCTCCCAGTTCCTCAAGGGTTGAAACAGAAGAGGAGAGAGGCGTGTGGAGGAGAAGAGCTGTAAGTGATGTGCGAAGGTCTTGCACAGGGGAGAGAGAACGCGAGGGCTCAGTGAAAAGGTCTCGCAGTGCTGAGGACAGGGACGAACCTTTGCAGGATCGTCCCATCCCCAGGCGGTCTCAAAGAAAAACGAAAGGCATTCCACCTAAACGTTTTTCCCCTGAGTCTCTCGCAGTTCGTGTATGCGCTGTAAACTGTGAGCCTCAGTGCTTTGCTGATGTTGTGAAAATGCCTGAGCAACAGGCAGAACCCTGGTGGGATGCAATGCAGAGTGAAATGGATTCCATTATTCAGCATGATGTGTATTCTCTTTGTAATTTGCCCAAGGGTGTGAAGCCAATTGACAGCAAATGGGTCTACAAGTTGAAACCCACTGCTGATGGGCATGTGAAATATAAAGCGCGCCTAGTGGCACGCGGGTTCTTGCAAGATACCAGTGATCTGGATCAGATTTACTCCCCGACTGTGAAAGCCCAGTCCATCAGATTGGTGTTTGCCATAGCAGCTCAGAGAAAAGCTGTTATTACTCACTTTGACATCTCTACTGCTTATCTTAATGCTGATTTAGAGGAAAAAGTGTACATGCTTCAGCCTGATGGGTTTGTAGTAGAGGGGAGAGAAAACCAAGTTTGGTTTTTGAGGAAAGCGCTTTACGGATTACGGCAATCTGCCAGGTGTTGGAATATTTGTTTACACAATGCCCTGCAAGGGTGTGGGTTCATACAAAGCCTTGCTGATCCCTGTGTATATGTTCGAGGGAAAGGGGAGAGTTTGGAAATTCTCCTTGCATATGTGGATGATCTGTGCTTGGTCAGTGCTACACAAAAACAAGTGCAAGTGTTTGAGAAAGAGCTGGGGAAAAGGTTTCAGGTGAAAAACCTAGGCCCAGTACAGAGCTTTCTTGGAATTGAAGTACAGAGAACTGAAAAAGGTATTCTGCTGTGTCAGAAACAAAAGATTGTAAAATTGTTAGAATTGTGTCAAATGTCTGACAGCAAACCGGTACAAACTCCAATGGTGCCAGGTTTTTTGAAAAATACCTGTGAGGAATTATTTCCTGATATACACCTATATCAGTCTGTCATTGGGAGCCTTTTGTACTTAGCTGGTACTAGCCGGCCTGATATTGCTTTAAGTGTCAACATTCTGGGTAGAGCGTGTGCTAAGCCAACCCAGTATCATTGGCAGGGTGTGAAAAGGGTACTCAGGTACCTAAAGGGTTCCCTTGATTATGGCCTAAGCATTTGTCCTGATCAGATGCCAAACCTTGTCTGTTCATCAGACAGTGATTTCGCTGAGGATACTGTGGACCGCAAAAGCACAACTGGTTTTCTTGTCAAATACAGTGGTGTAGCAATCGACTGGAAGGCTAAAAAACAGTCTTGTCTTGCTTTATCAACTGCAGAGGCAGAGTTTGTGAGCCTATCTGCGCTCTGTACTGAGTTGGTTTGGTTCTTGCAGTTGCTACAAGACCTGCATGTGTCTGTGCCATTACCAGTACAGATATGTTGTGATTCACAAGCCTGCATTCAAATGGCAGTGTCTGGCCGGGTGTCTTCCCGATCAAAACACATTGACATCAAATTTCACAATGTGAAACAATATGTACAAGAAGGAAAAGTGTCCCTTACCTATGTGTCTTCAGAAGAAAACGTGGCTGATGTGTTTACCAAGCCACTTCCTGCTAATGCATTTGGTCAGCACGTTAGCAAACTGGGGTTGATGGAGTCTCCAAAGCAAGGTAGCTGAAAATATTTCGCAAGGAGTAGGGGAGTGTCACAGGTTGAGTAGCATGATGGGACCTGTTGTTACTCCTGGCTTCATATTTTCCCACCACTAGAGGGTGAGAACGCAAAGCTGCTTGTAGTTGTTTAGTCTAGCTTTCTGTGAACGCTTCCCGTGTGAAACCTAAACGTATTCAAGGTCTTCTGCTGCCTGCAGCTGCAACTTTGTTATGGTTAAGGGAACGCCTTGTTATTGAATATGTATACTTAAAAACACGGCTTTTGAACAGGCTGTGCCTTCTTCTTGTTTCCTTTCCTTTCTGCTCTGGACGAGGAGATGGCTCGCTGCGCTGTAACTTAATAGTCTGCTACTTGATCTATTGCCCGCAATAAAGACTGTTAGCCTGCTGCCTCGTGTTGGCTGTGATGTTTTTCCTATTGATGGTAATGCCTCTGGCGGGTTTTTCAACAGCGATGGTCATTCATGGTGGTTACTTTTTGGACTAGAGATCCCAGAATCCCCTAGCCGCCACCACAGCCAGTGTTGGCCATGCTGGCTGGGAATCCTGGGATCTGTGGTCCAACAACAGTAACAATGAAATTTTTACCCTATGTTTTACCCAAATTTGGGACTCAAAAGAGGAAGTCAAGAAGAGTTATAAATTTGATGAGATATTCGAAATAGGAAAGATTAAAGGAAGAATTAATAAAGTAAAGAATAAGAGATTGTGGGTAGACCAAGGTAAAGTAAGTCCAATTTAAAATACGAATGATTGAGCGACAATAATGCAAATCGTAATGATTTTGTTTTTCTTATTTTACTGATTTTTTTATACAGATAATGGATACCTAAAGATTAATGGATATACATGATCATTGGTTATCTGTAACATTGACTGTGTGAAATAGAGAATAATATTAAAATCAATAAAAATTATGTTAAAAAACTACACATTTGGAATTCAAAGAGGCTCACAAATTAAACTACAATTGAAAACATGCAAAAAGTGAATGTTAACGTAGCATCAAACTATTTATAGTGTTTCTAATTTTTTTAATTGTTATTAAAATATACTTACAGTTGTATTATTATACATGTCCGAACATACATATATTCTAACATCAGACTATTCAGTTAATCAGATATCCCACATTCCAAATTCCCAAATCTCAGCGATAATCATTGTATTTAGATGATATACTATTTATATTCACAGAAACTCTACTCCAGCCTCTGTACTTATACAAACAAATTTAACACAATAACTATTTATAGTATTAAAGCAAGGTGATCTTGGGCATGTCACACACTCTCAGCCCCAGAAACCTTCATGATAGGAGACACACAAGAGAAACTTTGAGATTGGACACCAGGGGGCAGCAGTGTTCCACTTTTGGAGTGGAATCTTTTCAAATCTTTGAAAGTGACTCAGGACTGAATCCTGTTAATGAGCCCGGCCACAGAGGCATAAAGGCATTGGTAGCAATCACGGACACCCTTTGACTGCCTTAATTTGGCAGGGACCATAATATTAATTCTCCATCATCCTACTTTTTCAGCTGCTTTCAAAATGTCCCAGCTTTTCCCTCCAGCTTTCCTCCCTTTGTCCTCAGGCTTCTTTCAATTGCTGCAAATTGCGAAGTGCAGACGCAGTTTGCACCCTTATCTGGGGAGGAAGGAGTGAAGCCAAAGCAAACTACCGCAGCCTCTCCTAGCTTTTGTGTCCTTCCTCCTTAATATCTTTTGCCCTCTTGACCACACTCTGATGTTGCTCAGCCACGCATTTCCATTTGTGAAGTGAATGCTGGCACAGGAATGGCTGTGAAGGAGACATAACACTTTGGAGAAAGACGCTGGAGAACTGGAAAATTTATCTGCCTCAGCAACGCTGCTGTGTTACAACCTGGAAAAATGTGGATGTTACTGTAACATCTGAATGCTGAAAATCTGCCTTTCTCCAGCATATGCACCCTTTTGTTATTTTCCCAATGCTAGTGCTGCTAAAAATCTTCCAGCTAAGAAGAGGAAAAGGAAGCAAGGCTTAAAAAGACTTTACAAAGAGACAAAGAGATTTTGTTAACGGAGGTATACCTGTGGGTATCACCCAGCCTTTACCTTTGCGATTCAATCTCACACTGAAAGGATCAGCAAGCAAATGAGATTTTCTACACCTTGGATCAGTCATCAATCAAAATGGAGGTCATAGTCAAGAAAGCTGAAAGAAGAGAAGACTTGAGAATGCAGTGATGCTCTCATGAATGGGCTTTAACTCTCTTTCTGCCTTAAATCTATTCACTGCTCCTATCACTGGTTGGGAAGTTTAAAAAGATGGTTTGTTTATTGCTGTTAATGGTGGCCGATTATAGGAACAGGTATTTGGAGGCAAGTATTGCTGTAACACCCAGTTTACTAGACTTCTTATAATTTTTATGGTATTATTTTAAATTCTTTTCATAGACTCATAGAATCACAGAGTTGGAAGAGACCCCAAAGGGCCATCCAGTCCAACCCCGCTCTGCCGCCCACAAAGACACCATCAAAGCATTCCCAACAGATAGCCATCCAGCCTCTGCTTAAAAACCTCCAAAGAAGGAAGAGACTCCACCACACTCCTTTAAGACAGCAGCAGATTCCACTCTCAGACTGCTCTTACCTTTAGGAAGTTCCTCCTAAGGCTTAGGTGGAGTCTCTTTTCCTAAAGTTGGAATTAAATGGAAGAAAATTCAACCACCAAAATGAATTTCAGCAGGGAGAAGTGTAAGGTACTACACTTGGGCAGAAAATAAGATGGGTGACACATGGCTTGACCAGAGTACATGTGAAAAGGATCTAGGAGTCTTAATGGACCACAAGCTGAACATGAGCCAGCAGTGTGATGTGGCAGCAAAAAAAGCCAACGTGATTCTGGGCTGCATCAATAGGAGAATGGTGTCTAGGTCAGGGGAAGTGATAGCATCACTCTATTCTGCTATGGTCAGATCCCATCTGGAATAATCCTGTGTCTAGTTCTGGGCACCAAGGTTCAGAAAAGATATGAATGAGCTGGAAGGTGTCCGGAGGTGGGTGACCAAAATGGGCAAAGGCCTGGGAACCTATGAGGAGCAGCTTAGGGAGCTGGTGAAGTTTAGCCTGGAGAAAGTTAAAAGGGGACATCATAGCTATGCTTAAATATTTGAAGGGATAATGCTGTGTCCAGTTCTGGGAGCCACAGTTCAGGAAGGACATGGACAAGCTGGAAGGTGTCCGGAGGAGAGCAACCAAGGTGTTGGAAGACCTGAAAATCATGAAGCACTATGAATAAGAGTTAGAGAGCTGGGAATGTTTAGCCTCTAAAAGAGAAGGCTAAGAGGTGACATGACAGCTGTCTTTAAATATTTAAAGGGTTGTCATATAAAAAATGGAGCAGGCTTGTTTTCTACTGCTCCAGAGACTAGGACATGGAGCAATGGCTTCAAACTTCAGGAAAAAAGATTCCATCTAAATATTAGAAAGAACTTCCTGATGTTAAGAGTGGTTGGGCAGTGGAATATGCAGCTGCCTGAATGGAGTGTGGTGGAGTCTTTTCCTTCTTTGAAGGTTTTGAAGGAGAGGCTGGATGGCCATCTGTCAGGAATGCTTTGCATGGCAGAAGGAGGTTGGATTGGATGGCCTTCAGGGTCTCTTCCAACTCTATAATTCTATGATTCTATGACAACTGCTAATGTTTGATGGTGCTGCTAACAAGGACTCCAAAGCCCATCTGCCTGTTGGGAGAGACTCAGTTCAACAGGTCCACGTTCTGGCATTTTTGGGCATCCAAGGGGTATAGAACAGCTCTTTGCCTCTCTCTGCCTTTCTCATCTCCTTGGTGTTTCAAGCTTTCATTCTGCTTTTTAATGGATGCCTGTAATGCAGCTGCAGTTTCCTGCTTAAGGATCCGCCTGGTAATTTGGCCAATTTTTCATAACCTTCATTTTTCATGATACCAGCATCGCACAGAGAGGAGAGAAAGACTAATGACCTTCTCCATTACCCCTTAATGACTTGAATGCCAGTGCATGAATGTGGGAAAGAGGAGAAGAGACAAGAGGAAGGAGGAGAGAAGCAAAAAAAGGTGAAGCTGTGGAACTCCCTGCCACTAGTTGCTCCCTTCTACATCTGCTTTGACTTAGGTCTTCTTACGTTTGGGAAATAGAGTTGAGTAGTTTTGCAAAGTCTGTATTCTCTGAGAGGCTATTGTGATGTTACAATGTACAGGTGTTACCCTATCACCGTTCCTACAAGATACGTGGTTTTCATAAATTGGACTTATTAATGACCAGAGAAAACAATCAGGGTTACACTGGCTGGAGAACATGTTTAGGGTTATGCTGGCCAGAGACACATTAAGATCATGAAAGTTCATGTAAGATTATATGGAAAACCCAATGCTGATGAGTTTGTGCTAATCCTTCACCACCTTGAGCTCTTAGTGCTTTTGAGTACAATGAAAGATGAACTGCCCAGATTTGTGAGCAGTCAGAGGCTCACAAATCTGTCAGTCTTACCCTACAGAGATCTTCCCTATACCCCCTACCTGAGCTAACTCCCACCAATGTTTTGTCACTTCAGAGTTAAGCAACCAGCCCATTCTGGACCCTTTTGTCAGTCCTGTGGGAGAACCATTGTGGCTTTGTCAATGCATCCCTCAAATAGAGTATAAAAACCCTAGCTTTGACCCCAGCCAATTGTAGTATGTAATACGTAGTACTGCCATTCCTCTGTGCTATGCTGTCTGAGCCCCTCTGCTGTGACCCCTTCTTCAGTACCAGTACCTATCACCCTTTCCACCCCCAATCTCTCTCTATCCAGTCTTTCTTGTCTCACTTCCCAATAGCCATTTATGGTTCTTAAGAGTTTCTGAATTTTCATATGTTTCTCAATTCAAATAAAATACTTTGTTTAACTT
The DNA here is from genome assembly GCA_948472985.1 of Iguana delicatissima. Lineage (NCBI taxonomy): Eukaryota > Metazoa > Chordata > Lepidosauria > Squamata > Iguanidae > Iguana > Iguana delicatissima. The sequence continues at coordinate 201,599 of CAOKZL010002538.1, forward strand.
TAAACTTGACAGATTGGAGAGCTGGGTCAAAGGTAACAAAATGAATTTAAACAGACAGAAATGTAAGGTACTAAGGCAGAAAAAATGGAAGGCACAAAGACAGGATGGGGGACACGTGGCTGGATAGCAGTATGTGTGAAAGGGGTCTGGGAGTCTTGGTAGATCACAAGCTGAACGTGAGCCAGCACTGTGATGCAGCAGCCAAGAAAGCCAGCGTGACTCTTGGTTGCATCAATAGGAGTCTGGTGCCTAGATCGAGGGAGGCAACGGTACCACTCTATTCTGCACTGGTTAGGCCTCATCTGGACTACTGTGTCCTCAATTCAAGAATGATATCGACAAGCTGGAGCGTGTCCAGAAGAGGGTGACCAAAATGGTGAAGGGTCTGGAAGCTATGCTTGTTTAGTCTGTAGAAGAGATGGTTAAAAGGGGACATGATAGCCATGTTTAAGTATCTGAAGGGATGCCATGTAGAGGAAGGAGAGGGCTTGTTTTCCACTGCTCCAGAGACCAGGACAAGGAAAGGAGATTCCACCTGAATCTCAGGAAGAACTTCCTGACGGTCAGGGCTGTCTGGCAATGGAATCTGCTGCCACCTCCATGGAGTGTGGTGGAGCCTCTTCCTTCTTTGGAGGTTTTTAAGCAGCGGCTGGATGGCCATCTGTCAAAGGGAGTGCTTTGATGGGTGTTTCTGCATAGCAGGGGGTTGGACTGGATGGCCCCTGGGGTCTCTTCCAACTCTAGGATTCTATGATTTCATGGTGTCTTCTCTACACTTAGTACTGGTATACACAGATGAAAAGATCCTGCCATTATACCTTTCACATGCAGGCCTTGTTTGAGCTATAATTTCCCCCAATTTCGAAAGAGATGCTGGCATGGTGGGTGGTCCCAATGTCCTGTACCTCTTAGGGTGACCCAGGCATCCGTTCTGCAATGGTAGCCAGTGGAATGAGTGGTGAGCCATGTGCAATGTGTACCTATGTGCATCCGCACACAATCCTCATTGGAATATTTGACGTGCATCAGAAGTGTGTGATGTGCATTGGTGCATTACTGCCAATGTCCAGATGCCAGCCCATCCTTGCAATTCATTAACAGAGTTCTGTTATGGTGTTTCTGCAATATAGCTATGGCTCCGGTCTTTGGGGAAGAGCAAAAATAAAGTGCCTGATTGATTTTTAGCCAGCTTCTGCATTGTGAACTGCCGTGGGTCTCATATTGAGGGAAAGACAGGGTGGAAATGGAACTGATTAAAATAAAAATAAATCCATCTGCACAGGTCAGGCTCTCCTGAGTTCAAACTTAGATCAGCCAATGTCAGCCAAAGCTAGAATTGAAATACCTCCTAAAGAAAAGGACAGGCAGGTTGGAGTGACATTTATCGCTGAGGTCTGAAGGAAACCACATTCGTCTTGCTTCAGCGCAGCCTGAGCCAGATTGCCTTAAAATGCTTCATAATTCCTCCTGCCTTCTGTTTTCTTGATTTGAAAGGACTCTCTTGCTAATGGCGGCTTGAAAGCAGGAGGCACGAAAAGGATCCAAGAGTCTTAGTAGACCACAGGCTGAACATAAGGCAGCAGTGTGATGCGGCAGCTAAAAAAGCCAGTGCAATTCTGGGCTGCATCAACTCAAGTCTAGTGTCTGGGTCAAGGGAAGTGATGGTCCCACTCTGTTCTGCTTTGGTCAGACCCCAACTGGAATAATGTTGTGTCCAGTTCTGGGCACCTCAGTTCAGGAAGGAGGTGGACAAGTTGGAAGGTGCCCAGAGGAGGGCAACCAAAATGATCGAAGGCCTGGAAACCATGAAGCCCTCTGAGGAAGGAGATAGGGAGCTGGGTAGATTTAGCCTGGAGAAGTGAAGTTTAAGACAAGGTGCCATGATAACCATGTTTAAATATTTGAAAGGATGTCATGTTGAAGATGGAGCAGGCCTGTTTTCTGCAGCTCCAGAGACTACAGCCATTTCTGCACTACGTTGTTATAGTGCTATTATTCCACTTTCAACCTCCTGTGGAATTCTTGGGTTTGTAGTTTACTGAGGCCAAAGAGCTCTCTGGCTGAGAATTCTAAATGCCTCTCTCTAAATTGCAAACCCCAGGATCCCCTAGGATGCTGAAAATGGAATAATAGCACTATAACAGTATAGTGTGGAAATGGCCATAGATAGAGGATGAAGAAGAGGGGGAAAGGGGGGTCTGGGCTTGCATAAAAAGGACTTTGTAAAATAAAAGATCCATTTTATCAGAGGCTTTTGTTAACCGACATCTGCCTGTATTTAAGTCTCTTCACCTTATCAACCCCCCCACCCAATATAAAATCCCTTGCAAAATAAAAACCTTGCTAAGGGAAGAAAAAAAATGAAATATCCATGAGGTAAACCAATTCTGGTGTCCTTCATACCTACGTCAGTGATGCCAATTTGTCTGCCATTAACCTTGATAAGTCTTTGTTTAAAAGGGGGGGGGGAATGGAACATTTTCTCCTTTCCCTTGGAAATGGCAGGTGTGGGGAGAGATGGAGGGGATGAGATAAGGGAGGCGATGGCCGCTTGGTGGGTTTTCTGGCTCTCTTTTCCTGTGAGCCATAGATGTGTGTTTTGGAAAAATATATATATATATATATATATATATATATATATATATATAAAATCAATGTCAGCGGTCATTCCTTTATGCTGTGATGAATAGATTCTAAAGAGGCAGTGACATTATTTGAGATAAGAGAGGAGAGGAAAAAAAGGGGTCAGTGATAGAAAATGTCAGAGCGCATAGATAAAAGGCCATGTGCCAAGATGGTGGAAAGAAAGAAGGGAGGAAAAGCACAGCTCTCCAAATGATTTTGTGGGGTGAGCTGTGGGAGACATTATTGTCTCTTCTTACACAACTGCCCAACCCTGGAGGAGAGAAAAGAAAGAATCAGGAAGGCAAAAAAGACAGAAGCCATTTCCACACTAGACTGTTATAGTGGGATTATTCCACTTTCAACCTCCTATGAAATCCTGGGGTTTGCAGTTTAGAGAGGGGTCTCATTCCACCTTTGAGGCCCCTCCCTGAACTGCAAACCCCAGGATTCCATAGGAGGTTGAAAGTGAAATAATCCCACTATAACAGTCCAGTGTGGAAATGGCCAGAGAAAAAAATAGAAGAGTTGGACTTTGAAACAGAGCAGACAGATTCTCCATCTTGCTCAGAGCTGATCCCTCAATAAATCTCCTTGGGCTCCCATATTTTTCCCCTCTTGTGAAACTATATCTCCCAAAACTTGGTTAGCAGCAGTGGCAAAGGAGAGTACCTTTTTGGACTAAAACTCCCAGAAGCCACCATAACTGGTGTTGGCCGAGTGGGCTGGGAATTCTGGGAGCTGTAGTCCAAGAACAGCAGCGACAAACTTTATATCCTGCCTTTTCTCCAAAATTGAGACTCAAAGCAGCTCACCAATATTCAAACCTAGGGTTAAAAGCATACAAAAAGATGACTATTAAAATAGAATTAAACTATTTATAGTACTAAAACATTGTGACCTTGGGTATGTCACACTGCAGATAACACTGTCACACACACTCTCAGCCTCAGAAAGCCACATGAAAGATTTGTCTTAGGGTTGCCATAATTTGGAAGCGACTTGAAGTCACACAACAACAAAACAATTAGAATGCAGTTAGAAAATTTTAAACGCTCTTAAAAATCACAATTATAACTACAGCACAGCCTAGCCCTTTCTGTAAAAAAAGAAAAAGTATAAAAAGTATTTTTCCCTTCAGAGGATATTCTCTAAGAGGATTCCTGTTTGTTTTGACAGAAAATTTTATTTAGGGTTTTTCTGTGTGTGTGTTTTTTTAATGCAAGGCCCAGGTTAGAAAAATGTCTCAGATCTAAATATCCAATGAGAAAGTCGTATCAGGGAACATTTTCCACAGAAGTAATGAGTGAGAAGAGGGAACGGTAACAGATTTTGTCCGCTGCCGGTATTTAGTGGGAAAATGGTTAGGTGACAGAAGGAAACTTTTCTCCTCAGATCAAGAATTTTTTGTGTAAAGGACATGGAAGCCACCTACGTTTCATCGATAAAACAGCAACTGCAGGGACGGAGTGGGAGTGTCCTTCATAAATACTGAGCTGCAAGGGTTTGCATTTTCAGCTACCTCTCAAGTCAACTTGCATGAGGCAAACAACCTAATGCAATCCAGTACTGCTGTTGTTGTGTACCTACAAGTTGCTTCCCATGGGGTTTTCTGGGGCTGAGAGTGTGTGACACGTCCAAGGTCCCTCAATAGCTTTCCACAGCCGAGCAAGGGGTCGAACCCTGATCTCCACGGTTGTAGTCCAACCCTCAAACCACCATGCTGACTCAATCTTCAGTGGTGATTCTTCTGTGTCATTCATTTATTTTGAAGTGCCTTTGGTACCACTACATCAGTGTAACATAGCGGCTTGAGGACAGGACTACAACTCTGGGAGACCAAGGTTCAAATCCCCGCTCAGCCATAGAAACCCACAGGGTGATCATGGGCAAGTCACACTCTCTTGGCCTCAGGGAAGGCAGAGGCAAGCCCCCTCTGAACCAATCTTGCAAAGAAAAAAACCCCTCCTAAATGCCTTAGAATCATAGAATTGTAGAGCTGGAGCCCCTGATATGCAGGAAGAATCAGAGCACTCCCTGTGACAGAGGGCCATCCAGCCTCTGTTTAAAAACCTCCAGAGAAGGACACTCTACCACACTCCACTGAAGCAGCCTTGTATTCCAATGTCGAATAGCTCTGATCGTCCAGAGGTTCTTCCTAATGTTGGAATCTCTTTTCCTGAAATCTGAAGCCATTGCTCTGTGTCCTAGTCTCTGGAGCAGCAGAAAACAACCTTGCTTCAATTTCTCCAAGACATCCTTTCAGATATTTAAACATGGATCTATTTAAGCATGGCTCTATCATGTCTCCTTTCAGTCTTCTCTTGTCCAAGCTTAGTCTTCCCAGATCCCAAAGTCATTCTTCCTGGGCCATGGTGGTTTCCAGACCTTTCATCGTCTTGGTTTCCCTTCTCTGGACATCTTCAGCTTGACCATTTTGGCCAAGATCCTAGACAGTGAGTAATTTGACATTCAGGGAGTTAGGTGACAGTTGTTGTAACACTGCCCCATTGGTGAACTGCAGCCTTGCACAACTCGGTGTGCATTGTGCATGGAGGAGCATCACCAGTGTGCCTCCATGTGCTACATGCAATGCACTGCTGTGAACGTCCATGTGCAAAATGTAGTCATGTGCTAGGGCTCTGCATGTGGAACTCAGTTTCTGCAACCTTCAACTGAATCCAGTCATTCACAGCTTTGGCAAAAATGTCTGATTGTTTCTGTAGGAGAAGTTACACATGTGTAAGACCACTGATAGGACTGCAATGTGCTTCTTGAACTGTGGTGCCCGGAATTGGTCAGAGGACACCCAGGGAGGTCTAACTGGAGAAGAATAAAAAATAACCCTGGCTTTATTTCTATCTGTTTTTCAAAAAAAAAAAAAAATATGTTTAAGTCTCTGTGAGTCCCTGTCTTGGGAGAAAGATCGGCTATAAATCAAGATTTTTTTTTAAGCTCTTCCTTACTGTGAAGTTTCATTTCGAACCATGTGGCAAATTTGCTGCACTGAAGAATGGTAAGTTTATGTTCACAGTTGGACCACATCTTTTGGTTACAGCCTGGCAACACTATGAAATGCAATGTGCAGTCTCCATTGATCAGCCATACTCAATACACATGCCATCAATGCACAATGTGCAATGAGGGATGATGTGCAGCCAATGAATAATGTGTCAAAATGCAAACATGCCATCATGTGATCAACGAACAATCCACAATAGGGAGCAGTGTGCAACCGTGCAACCAATGGACAGTGTATAAGGATGAACAATGCACAATCGTGCATAACCATGCAATCAGTACACAGTGTGCAACAATGATCAGTGGTCAGTCATGGGCAACCATGCAATCAGTGTACAGTGATGGAGAACACTCAATGCTCAGTCACGTGCAATCCATCAATAAGTGCAAGTGGGCAAAAATTCCTTATGCTCATTCATGTACAAGCATGCAATCAATGCATGGGGAACACCGATGTTTAATACTCAGCCATGAAGAAGCATGCAATCCAAGAAGTGTGCAGTGATGAAGAATGCACAATCATGTGCAAGTATACCATCAATGCACAGTGTGAAACCCTCAGCAATGTCCAGCCATGTGCAAGCACACAATCAATCCACAATAACTCCCAATAAAAGACAACATACAGTGCTCAGTGATGTCCAATGTCACCATGTGCATAATTCAACGGGAGCGTGGTCTACAGGTTGAAGGAAGAAGGAGTGCTACTCTGTTCAGCTTTGGTCAGACCTCCCCTGGAGGAATCCTGTATCCAGTTCTGGGCCCCACAATTCAGGATGGAAGGTGTCCAGGAGAGGGTCATCGAAATGGTAGAAGGCTGGGAAACCATCAAGCCCTCTGAGGAGTGGCTTAGGGAGCTGGGGATGTTTGGTCTGGAGAAGTGAAGGTTAAGAGGGGACATGACGGCCATGTTTAAATATTTGAAGGGCTGTCATATGGAGCAAGCTGTTTTCTGCTGTCCCGGACACTTGGACATGGAGCAATGGATTCAAACTTCAGGAAAAGAGAATCCATCTAAACGTTAGGAAGAACTTCCGAACAGTAAGAGCAATTTGACAGTGGAATCTGCTGCTGCTTCAATGGAGTGTGGTGGAGTCTCCTCCTTTGCGTGAGGTTTTTAAAGAGAGGCTGGATGGCCATCTGTTGGGAATGCTTTGATGGTACCTGCATGACAGAATGGGGTTGGACTAGATGTCCCTGGGGGTCTCTTCCAACTCTAGGATTCTGTGGTTCTATGAATTCCACTTTGGGTGTTGTACTTTAACCCAAAACAGCCCATCCACATGTCTAAGGCTACATGCATAACAGGGCAAGAAAATACTGGCCCACAAATTTCTCAATTTTTCACAGGGTGTTACAATGGAGAGAGCCTTGAAGATGACACAGGCCTGAGTCCTATTACTAGACCCATGCAGAGTAGACCCATTGAGTCAGCAAGGTTTACCCACAGCTTGACCCTGCATGCCATAACTGACTCAGTGGGTCTACTCGGGTAAGAGCCGAGAACTAGGATGTGGGTCAGGGCGTGAGGATCTCTTGCAAATTTGCTCCAGTCTGTCAGAGAAGTTGCTGGCCTTCTTACGCACTGATGGATTTAAAACACGGAGGGGAAAAAGAGAGATTTTCCCTTCTTCTGGTGGTGCACCGAAGGTTTTGAAAGTTAAGTATTACTGTCGTCTTTGTTGTTTTCTAACTGCGACAGACAAATTGAGAACTAGTTGTCAAAATGTCAGAACACAACAAATCAAGATTCCAAATGAGTCTCAGAGCAATGTGGTGTATAATTAAAAAAGAGAGAGAGTTGGGGGGAGGAAAGAGAAAAAGACCTCCTTTTTAGAAATTTCAGCAAGCATCGGCTTGGCTTTCCTATTTGTCTGTGTGATTAATAAAGGCAGCTAATTTGCAGACTTTTAAAAACAGCTAGAAAATAGCTGCTAATTACATATTAAGGCTTCCCGATCGTTTCAACCCCCCTGCTGCGCCCCGCTGGTATTGGTGGGCCAGGAATTTTGGCAGGAGTTTAATTACATTTCTGAGCCTTCATCTAATTTTAGTTAAACATAATGTAATCAGCAGCAGATGTCTCTGAAATAAAATATGAATTATGAATATGAAGAAATTTCTTTAATTCAGGGCTGGGAAAATAATTTGCGATTTGGTTTCTAGCACCCCCCAACCCCTTGTAAAAGGAAAATGGGGGTAATTAGGAAACGGGGGGGTGGCATTCAGCTTGGGACATCGGCATCTCTGTAAATGGCATTAACGTACGCAATGGGGGAGTGAGTTATGCGCCAGAAGTGCCTGATACACATCCAAAGTTACCAGTGCCCATCAGAAGTGCCCCTTGAACATCAGAACTGCCCAAGGCGCATCAAAAGTGGTCAACACACATGGCCAATATTCTAGAGCTCATCTTTGCAATTAACTAATGGAGTTTCATTGTGTTTCTGCAATTATAGCTTCAGAGTCTTACACGTGAAAGGGACCTAGGAGTCCTAGCAGACCACAAACTGCCAGCAGTGTGATGCGGCCGCTAAAAAAGCCAATGTAATTCTGGGCTACATCAATAGAAGCCTGGAGGTGCACTGAGTGTGTGTTTTTGCATGGCATGGGAGTTGATGTCCTTGTAGTCTCTTCCTATGATTTTATGATTTTATGATTCTAGTCTAGTGTAGATCAGTGGTTCTCAACCTGTGGGTCCCCAGATGTTCGTGGACTTCAGCTCCCAGAAGCCCCAGCCACTATGGTCAATGCTCAGGGCTTCTGGGAGCTGAAGTCCACAAACATCTGGGGACCCACAGGTTGAGAACCACTGGTCTAGATCAAGAGACATGATGGTGCCACTCTATTCTCCTTTGATCAGACCACGCCTAGAATAATACCGTGTCCATGTCTGGGTACCACAATTCAGGAAGGATATGGAGAAGCTAGAATGTGTCCAGAGGACAGTGACCAAAATGGTCAATGAGGAGCGGCTTAGAGAGGTGAGTATGTTTTGCCTAGAGAAGAGAAGTTTAAGTGATGACATGATAGTTACATTTAAATAGATGAAGGAATGTCATATAGAGGATGGAACAAGCCTTTGTGCTCCACAGACTGGGACATGGAGCAATGGCTTCAAACATCAGGAAAAAGATTCCATCTAAGCATTAGGAAGAACTTCCTGATGGGAAGAGCTGTTTGACAGTGGAATTTGCTGCTGCCTCAGTGGGAGTGTGGTGGAGTCCCCATTTTTGAAGGTTTGTAAGCAGAGGCTGAGTGTCCCTCTGTCAAAGGAAAGGCTTGGATGGTGTCTTCCTGCAGGGCAGAAGGGGGCTGGAATGGATGGCCCTTGGGGTCTCTCTCAACTCTACAAGTCAATGATTCTATGTAGCTGCTTTTGAAAGTCAGCCAGATTTTGAAAATGGGTTGTGGAAGTCAAGTTTACCTTGTTTGCCTCTGATCACTTTGAGGCTCCTAAGGGAATCCCTTGGGACACCACAGCTCCTGGAGTACAGCTCTTCAATCTCACTAGAATCCACTGACACAAGAGATGGTCAGATTTAAAGCACAGATACTGCCTGCATTCCTGTGTAGATGTTACCATCTCTACTATGTAGATTCACTTTTGGAGCCTGTGGGGGAAACCATGACAGCTGCCGTGTTTGTAATTTTTGTCAGTGGTAGCCAGTAGTAGTGGTGGGGCATTGGATGTTTGTAAGGACATTGTAATATCCTACATCTGGTCAGGAAAAAATGAAATGCACAGATATCACATGGGTGACACCTGGCTTGAAAGCATGTGAAAAAGATCTAAAGGCATTTGTTGACCACAAGCTAAACATGAGTCATCTGTGTGATACAGCAACAAAAAAGGCCAATGCAATTCTGGGCTGATTAATAGGAGTACAGCATCCAGAATGAGGTAGGTGATAGTGTCACTCTCCATTAACTGGAGCATAGTGTGTCCAGATCAAAGGAAGTCTTAGTGCTGCTCTCATCTGGAGGAATATTGTGTCCCTTTGTGGGCACCTTGGTTCAAGGAGGATATGGACAAGGTTGGACATGTCCAAAGAGGAGTAACAAATAGGTCTCAAAACCAAGCCTTTTGGGGAATGGCTTAGGGAGCTGAGTGTGTTTAGCTCAGAGAAGAGAAGATCAAGAGATGATCAATAAACTGGAATTTGTTCAGACAAGAGCAACCAAGATAGTCAAAGGTCTGCAATCCAAGCCTTATGAGGATTGACTTAGGGAGCTGGGAATGTTTATCTTGGAGGAGAGAAGGTAGAGAGGTTATACAAAGTTATACAGAGGCCCTCGGTAAGTATTTGAAAGGCTGCTATGTAGAAGATAAAGTGAGTTTGTTTTCTGCTGCTCCAGAGACTTCCCCCAACGGCACATTTTGCATCCAGCTGCACATCAGTCAGATTTCCACCTGCACAATTTTTCCTGACTGCACATTTTTTGTCACAATGAACACTTATCATCTTTGCAACTGCACAACTTTGCCCAACTTGTACATTTTATCTCCAGTTGCACACTGATCAGTTTATCATCTGCATATTTTTTAACCCAATGGCACAGTCTGTGTCCAAATCAAACTTATGATATATTTCCACCTGCACAATTTTTCTCCAACTGCACATTTTCTCTACAACTGCAAACTTATATTTCCACCTGCACAACTTTTCTCCCAGCTGCATATTCTGCATCCAGCTGCATCTTTCCTCCTGCACATTTTTCCTGACCACATTTTCTGTTGAAATGCACATCTATCACCTCTCCAGCTGCACAACTTTTCTCCAACTGCACGTTTTGTCTCCAGCTGCACACTCGTCATCTTTACAACTGCACAGCTTTTCCCAGAGTGTACATTTTGTCTCCAGTGGCACACCGATCCATTTCCAGCTGCATATTTTTTTAAAATCCAGCTGCACATTTTGTGCTCCTTCCACCACTAAAGACAGACGGCCTCGCCTCCCCTTCCGTGGCTGTCTCTTTCCTTCACCTTCCTGACATTTCGGTGTGTTTATTTCAATTGGGTTTTGCCTGGGTTTCTCTCCAGCAACTGCAACAGACATGCTTCCCTGCCTAGGTTAGCAGCACTGGCTGTTCAATTCATCAAGGAAGTGACAGCTAAAATTAATTTGAAGATGAAGAAAGTGCAGTCTAATCCTTTCTGCGAGACATTGATAGACTAGCGACTGAGGAAGAATTGCAGAGCAGTAATGAAATTAGGCTAAAACTGCTGGCGGATAGCAGATAATTGCCCTTGTCTGTCACTAGGAATAACGTCTCCCTGCATCTAACACAACGACTGGGGAAAGCTGGAGGGACTGTGGTTTTGTGTGTGTGTGTTTGGCTAGGAAAATCTCCTTGGCCTCGCTTCTTTGGCTAGGAAAATCTCTTCGCCCTCTTGCACACAACTGGGATTAACCGTGTTCTTTTTGCTCTGGATTTACAGCTCGCTCAAAATCGCTCTCCCTGACATTTCTCTGATGGCCATCAAAAGACGGAATTGTTTTAGATATGGACTGGACTGCATCACAAAGCAAAAGGGAGAAGGCGGGTGTGAACACACAGACACAAGCTCTACCACTGGATTGGTTGTTGCCCTTGCATGCCTTCAAGTTGCTTCTGACCCTAAGGTGAAACTATCACGGGCTTTTCTGAGGCTGAGAGAGTGTGGCTTGCCCAAGGTGGTGACCCAGTGGGTTTCCATGGCTGAGTGGGGAATCAAACCTTGGTTTCCAGGGTCATAATCCAGTGCTTCAAACCACTTCACTACACTGGCTCACAGTGGGTCGGGAAGGGAGATTGTTTAGGCACAACATAGAATCATGGAATCCTAGGGCTGGAAGAGATCTCCAGGGGCCATCCAGTCCAACCTCATTCTACCATGTAGGAAGACACACTCAAAGCCCTCCCTTGGACAGAGGGCCACCCAGGCTCTCTTTAAAAACAACCTTCAAAGAAGAGGAGACTCCACCACACTCCACTGAGGCAGTATTATATTTCATTCTCTTTTCCTGGAGTGTGAATCCACTGCTCCGTGTCCTAGTCTCTGGAGCAGCAGAAAACAGGCTTGCTCCATCTTCCATATAACATCTCTTCAGATATTTAAACCTGGCTGTCATGTTCCCTTCTCTTAACCTTCTCTCCTCCAGGCTAAACATCCCCAGCTGCCTCAGCCACTCCTCATGGGGCTTCATGGTTTCCAGGTCTTCGACCATTTTGGATGCAGTGGTTCAAGTCTTGTACTTGGAGACCAGGGTCTGAATCCCTGCTCAGCAATGAAAACCCACTGGGCGACCATGGGCAAGTCACACTCTCTTTGCCTCAAAGCATGCCAAGGGTGGTGGACCCCTTGCAAAGAAATCTCATGATAGGTTTGCCTTGAAGTTCCCTTAAGTTGGAAATGACCTGAAGCCACACAAGAGCAATGTAAGGCTCACAACTCACCCTTGAAGAATGATGGTTTCTGCTTCTTTGGAGGACTTTAAATAGAGGTTAAATGGGGATATTTCAGGCATGCTTCACTTGTGTTTTCCTGCATGGCAGAATGGGGTTGGACTAGATGGCCCCTTGAGGTCCCTACCGGCTCTATGATTTTCTCAGACACAGGAAGGAAGAAAGTGGGGGCATCTTCGGTGCAAAGGAAGCCAAACTGAACTGACAGGAGGTTCCATCTAGAGATTAGAAAGAACTTCTTTATTGTAAGAAACGTTTGAGGGTGGAATTGGCTGCTGCCTCAAGGGAGTATGGTGGAGTCTCTTCCTTCTTTGGAGGTTTTTAAATGGCTGGGTGGCCGTCTGTCAAAGGGAGGGCTTGGAGGGTGTCTTCCTTCATGGCTGAAGGGGGTTGGGTCTGGATGGCTCTTGGACGTCCCTTCTAAATCTATAATTCCATGATCCAGTGACCCTAAACTTACTCTGTACTCTATTTCCATCCAGGTGTCACAGTCAGCATGGTGTAGTGGTTTGCGCATCAGACCACAATCTTGGAGACCTGGGTTCAGTTCTCGCCTGGGCCTTAAATATCCAAAAGGATGTCTTTGTTTGGCCACGGAAAACCTACTAGGTGACCTTGGGCATGTCACACACTCTCAGCCACAACCCCCCCCCCCATGGTAGGTTCATCTGACGTTCACCAGAAGTCCGAAATGACTTGAAGGCACACAACAACAGGGGTTTTTGGTCAGGCCAGTCTCTGCCCTCCAGAGCCTGTGACCACCCTTCAGGCCAGGTCTGAACCTACCTTTCCAGAAGTGTGGGAAGATCCTACCCAGGCCTTGATTTATTCCTCCTCCTCCTCCTCCTTGTCCTCTTCTGAAGGGTCCCTCAAGAAAGCCAGCCTTGGGCTGTAAATTATCAGGAAATTCACAGGGGATCTCCAGCCCCAGGGTGAGGGCAGGCCTGCCTCCCACACTGACCGGTAGCCATTAGGCCACTGATTTATCTCCCGGGAGACGAGAGACAGCCCCAACGAGTGAGTGGAGGTGGCCAGCTGCAGGAGCGTACAGGGGAGAGAGAAATGTTTTATGCACCCCGGCTATGGCATGCGTAATTTACTGTGGCCGGTGCAGAGAATATTTCATTGGGCCAATGAAGATTACTTGTGTTTGAAACTGCCTGAGTACACAGTCGATTCCACTTAAGCATTCACGGTCGGCTGAGTGCACATAATGCCCCCAAAGAGAGAGCGGGGTGAGGCGGAGAGTGTGGGAAACGGAAACAGCACAACCCTGTCACAACTCTGCCTCTCTTCTACAGGCACACCTGAGTTAGCAAAGGAGTCCTTTCATGACCATCCAGCTGCATTTTCCCTTTTCTGACCAGCTGGAGGTTTTAAGCAGCATCTGCACTGATGGAGCGGTGAAGTTGTCAGGACGGCTTTGCTCTCCCTGTCACATAGGATATAGAATTTGGAACAGACCCCAAGGGCCATTGAATCTAGCCCCCTTCAGCCACACAGGAAGACATCATCAAAACACACCCTTTGACAGATAGTCATCCAACCAAAGATGGGACTGCACCACACTCCATTGAGGCAGCAACAGATTCCACTCTCAGACTGCTCTAACCATCAGGAAGTCCTTCCTAAAGTTTAGATGGAGTCTAATTTTTTGAAGCCATTGCTCCATGTCCTAGTCTCTGGAGCAGCAGAAAACAGGCTTGTGCCATCTTCCATATGGCATCCCTTCAGATATTTGAGCATGGCTATCCTGTCCCCTTCTATGAACCTTCTCTTGTCCAGGCTAAACATCCCCAGCTCCCTAAGCCACTCCTCCTTGGACTTCAGGGTCTCTGGGCATTTTGCCATTTTGATCGTCCTCCTCTGGACACCTTCCAGCTTGTCCATATTCTTCCTGAACTGTGGTACTCAGAACTGGACACAGGAATTCTCCAGGTGGATTCTGACCAAAACAAAATAGCTGGACAGGTACCAGCTTGTTGATATCCTTCCTGAGCTCTGGTGGCCAGAACTGGACCCTGGATTCCTCCAAAGCAAAGCAAAATAGAGTGGTTCTATTAACTTTTCTCAAACACTCCTGTTGATGTGGCCCGGAATGGCATTGGCTTTTCTGGTTGCTGCATTGCAGGAGGTGAGAATAGAGGAGGCAGGGCCTTCTCTATGGCTGCTCCCAGGCCGTGGAACTCCCTTCCAGTGGAATCTCAACCAATCCCTCTCCTGCTCTCTTTTCTTCACCAAGCAGGACCTTTCTATTTAGCTGGGCCTTTAGAATTTACATTATGATGAAGGAGATTGTTCTGAATCTGGTGTGCTGAGGCTTTCTCTTTTAATAATGTCTTTGGTGTGTTTTACACTGTTTTTACCCAGAGCTTTTCTAACAGAATTCTTCACATATTTGTTTTATTTTAACTTTTGTAAATATAAATTTAGCTGGACTGTATTTTCTTAAAAAATGCAAGCCACTTTGGTGGGAGAAAGGGGAGTTACAGCTTAAAAAAATAAAAAAATAATTCCCAAAATAAAACAATTCAAAGCCCCATCAACAGGGAAGCACATTTAACAAAGTAGACGAGGTTGTAGTTCCACACAACTGACACAGGCTGCTGGAGAGGAAAAGGTTAAGAGGCAACAGGATAGCTATATTTAAGTATTTGAAGGGATGTCATATGGAGAATGGAGCAAGCCTGTTTTATGCTGCTCCAGAGACTAGGACATGGAGCAATGACTTCAAACTTCAGCTAAAGAGATTCCACTTAAACATCAGGAAGAACTTTCTGATGAAAAGAGCAGTTTGAGAGTGGAATCGGCTGCTGCCTCCATGGAGTGTGGTGGAGTCTCCTCCTTTGGAGGTTTTTAAGCAGAGGCTGGATGGGAAGCAAGGGAGCGCTTCAGTGGTGTTTTCATGTCTTCATGGCCCTTGGCGCCTCTTCAAAAACTATGATTCTATGATTCTATCATTCCATTGACATTCTGTCTCCACTCCCAGACACTGGAGGGCCAAAATATGCAGGTAACACACACACACCATTCCTTCTCCTCACCCTCTAGATCCACTTGTCTTGCTGGAGAAAAGCAGCTGCACGATATAACGACAGTTAATCTGAGTGGGAGAGGTGCTCAGTGACATTTTGGATGAAAAGGTCAAAGATTGGGAGAGGTCAGATTAAAAGTTTGCTCTCTTCTGTTCTTTCCTCCTCTTTTGGGCCTTCCTCCGAGAGGATCTGATGGCTTTTGGTCCATCTGGGACGTTAGCAGGTCTGATGGACGCGGAAATTCTGCTGTGAAGTGTAGTAATATCCAGGCAAAAGCTCACCTCCGGTAGAGAGGGAGAAGATCAGAGCAGGGGAAAACAAAAGAGCCAAAAGGTTTATGAGAACTTGAAGATAAGGGGCAGGAAACATGTTGCAGCCTCAAAGATGAAAGATGGGTAAACAACTGTGAGTCTGAGAAAGGTCTAAGTATGTGGAGTGATGTCGAATTTAGGCGCTTTGTGCACCCGAGTTTGTATGTGGAGGTGTAAAACCTGAGAATGCTGTGTATGCTTCACTCTCAGCAACTGTGAAAGAAAATGAAGGGTGCTCCTCACCAGCGGCTGCTTTTCATCCTGGAGAGAAGTGACTAGCGGGGGGCCACAGGGTTCTGTCCTGGGCCCAGAGCTATTCAAGATCTTCATCAATGACTTGGATGAAGAAGTAGAGGGCATGCTGGTCAAATTTGCAGATGACACCAAACTGAGAGGGGTTGCTAATATGGCAGAGGACAGGATCAAAATTCAAAATGACCTTGAGAGTTTGGAGAGTTTTGGAGGCCAAAACTAACAAAACGAATTGCCACAGAAAGAAATGTAAGGTCCTGCCCTTAGGCAGAAAAAATGGAAGGCACAAATATAGGATGGGGGACCTGTGGCTGGATAGCAGTATGTGTGAAAGGGATCTGGGAGTCTTGGTGGATCACAAGCTGAACATGAGTCAGCAATGTGATGCAGCAGCCAAGAAAGCCAATGTGATTCATGGTTGCATCAGTAGGAGTATGGTGTCTACGATCGAGGGAGGTACTGGTACCACTCTATTCTGCTTTGGTTAGGCCTCATCTGGAATAATACTGTGTCCAGTTCTGGGCACCTCAATTCAAGAAGGATATCGATAAGCTGGAGCATGTCCAGAGTAGGGTGACCAAAATGTTGAAGGGTTTGGAAGCCATGAAGACCTCTGAGGAGTGGCTTAGGTGAGCTGGGGATGTTTAGTCTGTTGAAGAGAAGGCTAAGAGAAGACATGCTAGCCATGTTTAAATATTTGAAGGGATGCCATGTAGAGGACGGAGAGGGCTTGTTTTCCGCTGCTTCAGAGACCAGGACAAGGAGCAATGGATTCAAGCTGCAGGAAAAGAGATTCCACCTGAACCTCAGGAAGAACTTCCTGACAGTCAGGGCTGTCCAGCAGTGGAATCTGCTGCCTCGGAGTGTAGTGGAGTAGAGGTTTTTAAGCAGAGGCTGGATGGCCATCTGTCGGGAATACTTTGATGGGTGTTCCTGCATAGCAGGGGGTTGGACTCAGTGGCTCCTCTGGTCTTTCACAACTCTGTGATTCTATGATTCTAAGTATGTTGTGTTGTTTGCATTGCTACATGTAAACACTACTGTCTGCTTCTGAGTAGAGTTTGTCGATTGCAAGTTACCCAGAGTGTGGCAGCAGGTCAAAACATTTTTGTGCATTTACAAACTGACTAGAGTTGGGCTTTTAGTGTGGTGTGGTGCTGTTTTTAAGGTTTGTGTATAATCTTTTAATAAATTTTAATTTTTTAAAAATTTTAATGTTTTAACTTTATACTTTATTTACCTGTTTTTAAATCTTACATTCAAAAAATTTACTAGTGCTTTCATATTGCTTTTAATTTGTACAGTTTTAAACATATTGCTTGCCACTATCAATCCAATTTTTGGGTGCTGTTTGTGCATAGACTTTTAATGAATTCTAATATTTTCAGTATTTAATGTTTTAACTTTATATACTGTTTAACCATTTTAAAATCTATATTCATACACTCATTAATACTTTCACATGACTTTTAATTTGTATTGTTTTAAAGGTGTTGTTAGCTACCGTGAGTCCAATTTTTGGGAGCTGCTTTTAAGGTGTGTGCATAGACTTTTAATTAATTCTAATGTTTTTAATATTTCTAATTTTTAGGAATATTTATTTATCGTATCTACATGCCGCCTCTTCTCCCAAAGTGGGACCCAAGGCGGCTTCCAAAAAGCTAAAAAAGCATTCAAAACATATATAACAATTAAGAACATTAAAAACTTTAAACTTTAAAAAGCAAAATGTTAAAGATAAGCCACAGTTGTGTAAATAAAGGTGATCTGTTTGTTTAAAAAAATAAAAAACATATAAAATTATTTTAAAATATTACAATTTTTTTTAAAAAACTTAATATGTAAATGAAAGCTCCCCTGTTCACTCATTAAAAGCCTGCTTGAAAAGAAGTGTCTTTGCCTTTGAAAAAGAAAGGAATAAAATGCAGGACTTTTTCAACCAGTCTGGCACCATTTCTGCACTACACTCTTATAGTGCAGTGACCCCACTTTCAGCATCCTATGGAATCCTGGGGTTTTTAGTTTGGGGAGGGGCTGGCTGGATGTTGAAAGTGGGATCATCGTGCTATAAGAGTGTAGTGTGGAAAAGGCCTGAGGAGCTATTATAAGAAGTCTCTCATTATACTGGCAGCTAAGAGAAAATATTCTGGGTTATTTGAATTAGGGATCTTGGAATAAATAAAAAGAACAATAAAGACAAACTCTGGGACTTCCTGGTATTTTTAAAATCAGCCCAGAGGAGCCGTTTCTTTGGACACGTTCAAGATTCTTGAACAAGAAGGAAGTCCTCTCAAAAGATGGTCTATATCCGGAGGCTGACACTTTCCGTCTTGAGACAAATGAGAAGGGGAGCAGCACACCTGCTGTCATGCGCATCCTTCCAAAACCAACAGATTGGATTTTTCCCCCTCATAAGTGAGTTTATTCTTTTTTGTTGTGCTAAGCTGAGCGGAGTAGGTTGTATGGTCAAGGAGAATCACAGAATTGTAGAGCTGGGAAAGACCCCAAGGGCCATCCAGTCCAATCCATTTCTGCCATGCAGAAAGAGACACTCAAAGCACTTCCTTTGATAGATGGACATCCAGCCTCTGTTTAAAAACCACCAGAGAAGGAGGAGACCCCACCACACTCCATGGAAGCAGCAGCAGATTCCATGTCAAACTGCTCTTACTGCTAGGAAGCTCTTCCTAATGTTTAGATAGAATCTCTTTTCCTGAAATTTGAATCCATTGCTCCTTGTCCTAGTCTCTGGAGCAGCAGAAAACAAGCCCACTCCCTCCTCAACAGGACTTCCCTTCAAATATTTAAACATGGCCATCATGTCCTCTCCTAACCTTCTCTTCTGCAGACTAAACATCCCCAGCTCCCTAAGCTGCTCCTTGTAGGGCTTCATGGCTTCCAGACCCTTCACCATTTTGGCCACCCTCCTCTGGACAAGCTCCAACTTTGTTGATATCCTTCTTGAATTGAGGTGCCCAGAACTGGACACAGGATTCCAGATGAGGTCTAACCAAAGCAGAATAGAGTGGTGCAATTGCCTCCCTCGATCTAGACACCATACTCCTATTGATGCAACCAAAAATCACGTTGGCTTTCTTGGCTGCCACGTCACACTGCAGACTCATGTTCAGCTTGTGGTCCGCTAAGACTCCTAGATCCCTTTCACATGTACTGTTATCGAGCCACATGTCCCCCATCCTATATTTGTGAGTTCCATTTTTCCTGCCTAAGTGCAGGATCTTGCATTTCTCTGTGTTGACGTTTGAAGCCATTGCTCCATAGTGTCCCTGTGTCCAGAGCAGCAGAAAACACCTAAGCATTAGGAAGAATTTCTTGATGGTAAAGAGCCATTTGACAGTGGAATCTGCTGCTGCTTCCATGGAGTGTGGTGTGGTGGATGGGATGTCACATGGTGGGATGGAGTTTTCTGCTGCTTCAGAGACTAGGACACAATGCAGCAATGGATTCAAACTTCAGGAAAAGAGATCCCACCTAAGCATTTGGAAGAACCTGGTGGTAAGAGCAGTTTGAGAGTGGAATCCGCTGCTGCCTCCGTGGAGCACGATGGAATCCCCTCCTTTGGAGGTTTTTAAGCTGAAGCTGGCTGGCCTTCTGTCAAAGGGAATGCTTTGACGGTGTCTTCCTGCATGGCAGAAGGGGGTCGGCCTGGATGGCCCTTGGGATCTCTTTCAACTCTATGGTTCTATCTCTGGACAAAAAAAGAACTTTAGTGCATGGTCAAGAATGGCTGTTGAACCCACTTTATCTCCATAGGTTTTGTGACTTGTTCATTTCCCTACCACACCCCTCCTTCTCCCCCCCAGCCCAGGCACGACCATGCGTGATTTTTATGGCAGCTGATTATATAATGGAAAAGTCCTGTTAACACTTCGGCAAACGACAGGGAAACACAAGAGCGGAACATTTATGTAGTGCGGATGACAACTGTGCCAGAGAGGTGTGAAATATAATGTCTCTAATGTTGCAATTAGACAAGAACAACTCTAATGCTCCTTTCTGTCCATCTCTCTCTCTTTCTCTTGCTTTCCTTTTTATTTCATATTGTTCCTCCCCCGCCCCAGTTTTTAATTCAGGGCAATAATAACAGCCAGCCACGAGATGAAGCGAGAGAGCTTTAAAGTGAAAAGGAGAAAGCCCTGGAGGCTGTTAAGAGGGATAAGAGGTGGGGAGGAGAGAAACAAACCATAATTGTGGAATGGTAGAGCTGAGACTAGGGTTCCCTTAAGGTCATTTAGTCCAACCCCAGACCGAGGAGGCTGGAAAGCCTGTTGCACAGTACCTTCAACAAGTGTGACCTAAAGTTCTGCCAGATCTCAGAGTTTGGCACAGAGACTCCAGTTTCTGGCACAAGACAAGGGCACAGATTCTTCACTTTTTGTGGGTTCAGCTTCAGACAAGAAAAAGAGCTGTCTGCAGATTTCCAGCTCTGCTAGCAGATCACCAACATACTGCAATTTTGCAAGGCTGAATTGACTGGTTGTTACCACTTGCAAAGAAGCCTCTCTATTAAGCTTCTTCCTTCTCTCTGAGCTGCTTTAGTGCCAGGGCTCACCCTCTCCTCTGCTCTGCAGCCATTTTCTGTCCCTAATTAGAATCGTGTAACCCTAAAATCGTAGAGCCGGAAGAGACCCCAGGGGCCATCCAGTCCAACCCCCTCCAGCCTTGGTTTAAAAGCCTCCAAGGATGGAGACTCCAACACATTCCAAGGCAGCATGTTACCCTGTTGAACTGCTGTAAACTTCAGGATTTTCTCCCTAATGTTTAGGTGGAATCTGTTTTCCTGAAGTCTGAAGCCACTGCTCCATAGCACCCTGGTCTCTGGAGCATCAGATAACAGGCTTGCTCCGTCCTCCATCTGACATCCATTTCAGCATTCTCTCTCTCCCTTTCTCTTTCTGTTAGAGGAATAGGACAGAATTTCCTGCATGTGAAAACCTTCTTTTTCTCACCCAGAGCCCCCTTATTTGCTCTTCCTGTCCATTGAAATGCATGGTCTTAAATAGGTCTTTTGTGTACCCAGGTAACTAGACCACGTGGACTCAGAAAGTTTCTAGGATCATCAGTTCCCCTTCTCATTCCCTGAAAATCTTCACCTTCACTGCTGATCCACGTTTCTTCCTCTCCTCTCCTTCAGCCCTGCTTTGCTTCTCCATCTACAAGATGATGAGTTAAGAATGCAGGTATTACTGTTATGCAGGACTTCTATTGACAAGCTGGACGTGTCCAGAGGAGGGCAACCAAAATGGTCAAAGCCCTGGAAACCATGAAGCCCTCTGAGGAGCAATTTAGGGAACTGCAGGTGGAGGAACATGATAGCCACATATAAATAGTTGAAGGGATGTTCTATGGAGGATGGAGCAAGCCTGTTTTCTGCTGCTCCAGAGACTAGGACATGGAGCAATGAAGAAACTTCAGGAAAAGAGATTCCACTTAATCATTAGGAAGAACTTCCTGATGATGAGAGGGGTTGAACAATGGAATCTGCTGCTGCCTGGCAATGTGATGGATTCTCCTTCTTTGGAGGTTTTTAAACAGAGACTGGATGGCCATCTGTCAGAAATGTTTTGACTGTGTATCCCTTCATGGCAGGACAGGGTTGGACTCAATGGCCCTTGGAGTTTCTTCCAACTCCACAATTCTATGATTTTCGTCTTTCCATTAGCAAGGTTAGGATGCAGGCTCTCCATGCCTATGTTAAATGTAAGAAAGCCATTAGTGAACTTTTTGTAAGTTTGTAATCTGAACCTGCCTGCCTTGTTTATTTTTGAGTCAGTTTCAGTTTCAGGAAGCAAAATGTTGAGGACTGATTTATCTCCTTCTCTGCTAAAAAAAGACTGATCCTTAACAGTTTTAGCTTCCATATTTTTTCCCAAAGAGGATTTAACATTTGCAGGTTTTGTAATAAGCTGAGAACAAAAGAGGAAGGAGGAGAGGGAAACCATGACATTTTAAAAGCTGCTCAAAAAGTGGGATGCACAGGAGGAAGAGGAGGAGGTTTGGGGACTGAAATTCAGTGTGGGACCTTATGTCCAAAGAAGCAGACTTACCGTACCTCTGCAGGAAATACAACTGAGCAGTTCTGCAATTTCTGTATTCAGCAGGGGGTGTTACCCCAAATGTGGGTGCCACTTGTGATGCCAGCACCTCCTTGCAAAAGTGGGGAATGAATTAGCTCAAAGAGGAGGCTTTGCGAGAGGGGGGCAACTTAGCAAGATCTTTACGGGCACACACAGGAAAAGAACCAACCAGAGATCCAGAAGTAAACTAAAAATGTGTTTTCTTGAGGATAATTCACTCATGCATGCACACAAGATACACACAGTCAAACATTCACATAAGGGTTAACCAAAAGAGAAGGGGAGGAAAAATTATAGAGAGCCTGAAGGGTTTGGGGGGGATTTATCATTCCCAGTCCAGAAGAGTAGTGAAGAGCAGCAATGTGTTTTGGCTTAGGTAGGACCCAAGGACAGTTCTCATTCGGGAGCCAGGCGGGCAGAGTGACGGGTAGACCTTCGAGAGACTGCACTGGGCCTCCTCAAATCAGGGGGATTTGTACCCCAAAAATAGCCTGTGTTTGTGAAGTTTCCAGATGCGAGACAAAAGGAACCTGTTGTGGACAATGGTCTTTCACCTGTTGATGGGCTTAGTGCTTTGACTGACAAAGACACGATGGGTGTTGTAATAGTTGTCTGTTGTGGGTGCTGTGAGGACAGAGGAAAGAATCCAGGCGTACAAGGGATGGGTATCTGTCAATCAGTGTCCTGGTGGGCTCTTCACAGTTGGAAAAGCCCAGCTTCTGCTTAAGCCTATTATCCATAGGAATGATGTGTATTTGCCTGACAAGTGACACAGTCTTACCTGGAGGAATACATATGTGCGAAGTTACGTGATGTTGACCGCACTACAGCATCATGGTCAATTGTATTAAACATTCCCCAGCAATTTTTCTCTCTGAGAAGGAATAGTTTCCCTTTACATTCCAGAAAAAGAAGAAGAAAGAGGAAGAGGTGGTGGCATAAAAATTAGAGGAAGAAACATCAACCATTTAAGATATGCAGATGACACCATACTACTAAAATTAAAGAGCGAAGACTCGAACAATTACTGAAGAAAATCAAGTCAGGAAGTGCAAAGGCAAGTTTGCAGCTGAACATGAAGAAAGCAAAAATAATGACCAGGTTAGTGTGACCTTAAAGCAGATGATGGAGACATTGAAATAGCTCAGGATATTCCCTGCCTTGGCTCAGTCATTGCAGAGATTGCAGTCAAGAACTCAGAAGATTAGGATTTGGAAGGAACGAGACAAGATCCTGAAGTGTCAAGATATATCATTGAATACTAAAGTTAGGACTGTTTATGCTGTCATATTTTCTTTTTCTGTATGGTTGTGAAAGCTGGACAACAAAGAAAGTGGACAGGAGGAAAACCAACTTATTTAAAATGTCGTGGGACTGGAGGTTTGCAGTTTACAGAGGGGCCTCAAA